>CM052701.1:62699041-62715929 GCA_028551405.1 Uromys caudimaculatus
ACATCTATTCCAACTAATCTCTTCCTACTTTCCATTAAACCCCTTTATTTGCTTTCACTGTCTTAGTTCCTTCCTCTAACTCTCTCTCACAAACGTGCCAAACACAGTATATTTTTGTTTACACATATGACTATTTAAATTAAATATGTTAAATGTAAATTCTATCGGTTTTGACCTTAAAAAGAATGAGCAAGATGTAGGTACATCAATAATCATGTATTTTTTTCTTTTCCTTTTTGTTGATATTGTTTGGTAAATAATATCCCTTGTGCATGCAAAGCCATGAAATACTTGTGAGTTACTTCTCAAATTGTGTGTTGTGTATTTCAAGAAACATATAACAATTTTTACAGTGTTTTCCCCATTTATCATAATGTGGATAATTCTCATGTTACTTATTTGCTACATAAGCATGCTGATTTAAAGATTACATTTGTAGATGTTCTCCCATCTTCTGTGCATGTTCTTTTTCTTTTTGTAGCTAAATGAAAGATAAAAAGAGTTTTAGTAATGTTTTGAAACAAATTGATCCATCGTCTGTTTACGTACTGAATCTTTTGAAAGAACACAAACAGAGCTTTTTATACGTACACTTTATGGCGGCTTTGACATAAAATATTCCTGTCACAATTATTTGGGAACTAGCTGGGTTACAACAAACCTGCAACATTCATGAATCACTACTGACAAGATAACCTAAAATATATTTAATTATAGCCTTTGATGTACAATTGAAAAACAACAAAAAAGGCAGTATTAAACAAAAAAATTGAAATATTTATACCAGTAGTTGTTTGTCTTCATTGTCATATGATAGAGTTTCTTCCAAAGATTCAATTTCCAAATCTGATTCTGTTAATAAATATACTTATTTAGTTAACTTATGAAAAATTATACATAAACATAATATTCTATCAAAATATATACATATATAAACTGATTGATAAGAAATAATATATTCTACCAGAGAACTTCTTCAGTTGATAAACAGCATCAGCAAAGTCGCCAGATATAAAATTTACTCAAATAAATCAGTAGCCTTCCGTTATACAAATGAAAAACAGGCTGAGAAAGAAAGTAGAAAAACAACTCCCTTCACAACAAGCTACAAATAATATAAAATATCTTGGGCTAATTTTAACCAAAGAAGAGAAATAACTGTATGACAATAATTTCAAGTCTCTCAAGAAAGAAATCAAAGAAGATCTCAGAAAATGGAAAGATCTCCAATGCTCATAGATTGGCAGAATTAATATAGTAAAAAATGGTCTTCCTACCAAAGGCAATCTACAGATTCAATGCAATCCACATCAAAATCCCAATATAATTCTCCAAAGACATGGAAAGAGCAATTCTCAAATTCATCTGGAAAGGCAAAAAAACAAGAATAGCGAAAATAATTCTTAACAATAAAAGAACGGCTGGGAGAATCATCATCCCTGTCCTCAGGCTTTACTACAGATCAATAGTGATAAAAACTGCATAATATTGGTACAGAGACAGACACGGTGATCAATGGAATAGAATTGAAGACCCAGAAATAAGACCACACACTTACAGACACTTGATCTTTGACAAAGACGCCAAAAATAAACAATGGAAAAGAGAAAGAATCTTCAATAAATGGTTCTGGTCTAACTGGCTGTCTCTTTGTAGAAAAACGAAAATAAGACCCATATTTGTTGCCTTGCACAAAGCTCATGTCCAGGTGGATCAAGGACATCAACATAAAACCAGATACACTGAATCTAATAGAAGAGAAAAAGGAAAAGAGCCTTGAACTCATTGGTACAGGGGAACATTTCCTAAACAGAACTCGAATGGCTCAGGCTCTAAGATCAAGAATTGAGAAATGGGACCTCATGAAACTGGAAAGCTTCTGTAAGGCAAAGACCAAGTCAATAAAACAAATCATCAACCTATAGATTGAGAGAAAAATCTTTACTCACCCCACATCTGATAGAGGGCTAATATCCAAAATATATAAAGAACTGAAGAAGCTCATCACTAAAAATTCAAACAACCCAATCAAAAAATGGGGTATAGAACTAAACTGAGAATTTACAACGGAGGAATCTCGAATGCCTGAGAAGCAATTAAAGAAATGTTCAAAGTCCTTAGTGATCAGAGAAATGCAAATCAAAATGACCCTGAGATTCCACTTTACACCAATTAGAATGGCTAAGTTCAAAACCTCAGGTGACAACACATGTTGGTAAGGATGTGGAAAAAGAGGAACACTCCTCCATTGCTGTTGGGATTGCAAACTGATACAACCACTCCAGAAATCAATTTGAAGTTTACTCAGAATATTGGAAATAGATCTACCTGAAGACCTAGCAGTACCACTCTTGGGAATATACCCAAATGATGCCCCACCATGCCACAGGGGCCCATGTTCCACTATGTTCATAGCAGCCTTATTTGTGATAACCAGAATCTGGAAACAACCCAGATGTCCCATGACAAAAGAATGGATACAGAAAAGGTGATTAATTTACACAATGGAATACTACTCAGCTATTAGGAACAAGGACAACCTGAGTTTTGCAGGCAAATGGATGGAACTAGAAAATATCCGGAGTGACGTAACTGAGACCCAAAAGCACATGCATGGTATGTACTCACTAATAAGTCGATATTAGCCAAAAAAAAAAAGAAAAAAAAGTACAGAATACCCAAGATACAGTCCACAGAACTCAAAAACATCAACAATCTGAAGGGCCGAAGTGAGGATGCCTCAGTTCCACTTGGGAGGGAGAAGAAAGCAATCACAAGTGGGGAGGGAGGGACCTAGGAGAGAAAGTGGACAGGGAGGTGGGGGAAAGAGGAGAACCTGACCTTTTTGGTGAGGGTAAAGGACTGAAGCCCTGGGGGCCAGCAGAAAGAATGGAAACAGGCAATCTCCAGAGGTAGAAGGTTGAGGAGGCCCTCCATTATGCACCAGAGACCTGGGAGGTGAGAGATTCTCAGGACTCAAAGGGAGGGGACCTAGGATGAAATGCCGACAGTAGGAAGAGGGAAATTATAGAGCCCACCTCCAGCAGGAAGACAGGGCATCAAATGAGGGAAGGGGTTGCCATTCCACAGTCAAAACTATGACCCATAATTGGTCCTGTCTGAAAGAAGTACAGGGATGAAGAGGAGCCTGAGGATAAGAAAGTCTAGTAACAGGCCCAAAGTGG
Organism: Uromys caudimaculatus; assembly: GCA_028551405.1. NCBI lineage: Eukaryota > Metazoa > Chordata > Mammalia > Rodentia > Muridae > Uromys > Uromys caudimaculatus. The sequence goes on from CM052701.1 coordinate 62,702,227, forward strand.
GATCCAGCTCTAGGGGAGGTCCCGAGGCCTGACACTATTACTGAGGCTATAGAGAGATCACAAAAAGGGACCTAGCATGACCGCACTCTGGAAGACCCAACAAGCAGCTGAAAGAGTCAGATGCAGATATTTGTACCCAACCAATGGACAGAAGCTGCTGACCCCTGAGGTTAAATTAGGGGAAAGCTGGAAGATGCTGGGGAGGAGGGTGGCCCTGTGGGAGGACCAACAGTCTCAATTAACCTGGGCCCTGGAGATCTCTCAGATTTTGGAACACTGACCAGGCAGCATAAGCCAGCTGATATGGGGTCCCCCAGCAAATATGCAGTGGAGGACTACTGTGTCCGGGTTTAGTCAGAAAGGATGCACCTAACCGTCAAGAAACTGGAGGCCCCAGGGAGTTTAGAGGTTAGGTGGGATGGGGACTGGGGGATAGGAGGTGGGGACTTCCTGATGGAGACAGGGGAGTGGGGAGGAGGTATGGGCTGTGGAACAGTCAGAGAGTGTACAGGGAGGTGATAAAATACAGAGTGTAATAAATAAATAAATAAATAAATAAATAAATAAATAAATAAATGAATGAATGAATGAATGAATATATTTTTCTATCAATTTCAATTTAGCTCATATTAAAAACCACATTGGAAAATCTACAATGAATGCTTATTTTATTTTATTTTAGGGACAGAATCTTGCACTATTATTAATTAGCTAATCAATAACTCTTGAGAAAATTAAACTCTAACTGGAGATTCCAAGATATGTGAGATTATAAGAGTTACTATGACTCTCAGATTACCCAAAGAGGTTTCAAAACGTATGTATCTTAGAAGTATCACAAGTTGCCTTTGTAAATCCTTAAATACAGAGCTGACACATGTGTTTATGATACAGTAACTAGAAGCATTGATGTTAAACCTTACATAAAAGTCTTTAGCATGTTCTCTTTGTCTCTTCTGAAGAAGTTACATGACAACATTAGCCTTTCCCTTATTTATTTTGTGACACCATCAATATTGGACAAAAAGACCTTGAAAATAGGGAAGAATGTGGACATCTAGATAGTTCTCTTTATTCGAATGACTTACACTATAAAATGTACCTATTATGAAGTGAGGTGACTCAACTGTTTTTCCTGCTTCACTGAGAATAGGCATTTTCCCCTCAGTGGAAGACTGGATTGATTTAAAAACAGGGCAATAAAATTTTGTATAATTTAAACAATACATAATTCAAATTAAAGATAAAAATATAAAAGTAATTACCTTCAAGTTAGGATGCATGCAATCTTGAGCTAAAAAGCAAAAGTACATTGTAAACAGAATGTGTATCATATATTCATAGGAAGATAAGTTTGAAATTTAATTTTTGTTTGAAACTTTGAAAATCACAGCTTTAAAGTAAAATTAAGATTATACACTAAAGAAATGAACTTTTTATTCTTTATCAATACTGTTAATTTATATTTGACATATCACATTGCTATAAAGGATTTTCAAGAAATGAATTGAAACCTCTAAATATTAAGTAAAATAAGACATAAAATGGATTTCATGTGTCTTCTCTCATATGTCAAGTAATGGTTATGTCTATTTAAAGATATGAAAGCATAGTTAAGGTTTTATAGAGGGATATAACACATAACAATAGAAGAGATAAGGCCAAGTTAGAGTTTAATGGAGTATGAATATAAATAAAGAATAATGTCTATGTATTATTAAACTCTATTATTTTGTAAACTAATGAAAAATTTTAAAATTTGGAAAAAATTCCTTCTTTGAATTTTACATCTCATTAAATAGCAATGCCCTTTCCAGTACACTTATGATTTCTGAGTTAGAGTGGGAAAGCAAGTGGCTGTAGGTGCCCCAAGTCTTAGAATTCTTCCATATACCACTAAGTTTAGACCAAGTGAGATTAGTTTTATTTGGACAACAAACACACTGAGTTCCACCCAACTATGTTTTCTCCAGGTTTTTCCTGTGAATTTCATTATTATCTACCTAGAGTTGGGGTTCTGTTTCAGTTTGTTTGTTTTGTTTTGTTTTGTTTTTCTGTAGTTTAGCAATTAAACGTTCCCTCTTGCTTTCAGAACTAATTTATGCTTTTTTGGTATTCATACTTTTAAAAATTCTACTTAGTGATCATTGTCACTTTGGATTTCCCCCTGTAGAGCAATATTATCACAGAATTATGATTTCTATTTCTTCTTCATGTTGCTTCCAAGATGCTTGTAAAAATGCTTAGAAATAAAAGTAAACTTATTTTCTTGAAGTCATATCGTGATTCTCCACTTAAAGGCTCTATATCTTCTATCTATCTATCTATCTATCTATCTATCTATCTATCTATCTATCTATCATCTATCTATCTATCTATCTATCTATCTATCTATCTCTCCATATGTGTATTTATCTATGCATGACATGGACAAGCAAGTGGTCTCTGAGGCTTTGTTATTACTTAAAAAGTTATTACAATTATAAAGGTACTGACATTCTCAAGTTGTTTATGTTTAATGCCTTCCTCAAATATCTGTACAAATTAGTATTTTTTTGTACTATAAAACTTCAATCATGCTTAGTCTTTAAGTTGTCATTTTTTGATTTGGGGATAAATCTATGTGACTATCAATAGGTTTAATATATCACTTTGCCCAAGCAGAGTGTCATTTTAAAGGCACGTATGTCTTAAAAACACATATAAAATATTTCACTAAAATCCAATGAACACAACTTCAAAGCAAAGTAAAAGATAGATGGTCTCAAATATAGCTCCACAAGGAAACTCTTTATTCCCTTAAAAGTTGCATTTCGTGGTTCATTACACAATGATATGCTATTCAGCTTTGAAAAAACAAGCACATCATGCATTTTGCAGGTAAATGGATGGAACTTGAGAAACTCATCCTGAGTGGGGTAACCCAGACCCAAAATGACATTCATGGTATGTGAACATTGTAAGTGAATATCAGCCGCAAAGTACAGGAAATTCATGCTATGCTCCACAGACCCAAATAAGCTAAACAAGAAGGAGGGTGTAAGGAAGGATGCTCCAATCTCACTTAGAAGGGGGAATAAAATAGCCATAGGAAGCAGATGCGGAGAGAGAACTGGGTGGGAGAGGGAATAGAGAAGGGAATGGGGTGTCCTAGATTGGGTGTATAAAAAGACAGGAGAGAGGGCAGGAAAGTCAGGAAAGTAAATGGACATCTGTGGCTGGCAAGGTTGGTGGTGGAGGACATCTCTAGGATGTGCCAGGGACCTGTTCTGGGACTCCCAAGAGTCCATGGGGGTGACTTTACTTGAGACTCATAGAAGTAGAGAAATGGAATATAAAGAGGTCACCTCCTGTAGCCAGGCAGGACCCCAGTAGAGAAATAAGGACACCAAACCACCCACAAAACTTTCAACCTAAAATTTGTCCGGTCTACAAGAAATACAGAGGGACAAAGATGGAGCAGAGACAGAATGGCCAACAAATAACCAGCCCAACTTGAAACCCATGCCATAGGCAAGCACCAATCCCTGACACTATAAATAATAGTGTTATGCTTGCAGAAAAAAACCTAACATGACTATTCTTTGTGAGGCTCTGCCCAACAGCTGACTGAAACAGATGCATATACCCACAGGCAAACTTTGGACAGAGGTCAGGAACTCTTATGGAACAATCTGGGGAACAATAGAGAGCCATGACAAGGATAGGAACTTTACAGGGAGACCAACAAAGTCAACCTACTTGCACCTTGAGGACCACTCGGAGACCAAACCACCAACCAACGAGTGAGCAGTCATTGGCTGAACCTAGCCCTCTCCCCATGCCCGCACATACATAGCAGATGTGCATCTCAGTCTGCATGTGGGTCCCCCAGAAACTCAGCAACTGGAGCAGGGGCTGTCTGTAGAGGTATTGCCTGTTCCCCTGGCTGGGCTGCCTTGTCTGGCCTCAATGGGAGAGGTGGTGCCTACCCATGCTGAGACTTGATGAGACATGATGGTGAGATATCTGCTGGAAGCACCCTCTCAAAGGAAAAGGGATAAAGGATAGAGAGGGGTACTCTGCTTTGGGGGAATGGGAGGGGGCAGCTTTTGGGATGCTAATTAATTAATTAATTAATTAAGAAATAGTACCTTCCAAAATGAATTTTCTGAAGTCTTCTAATCATGAATGTCCTTCAAGCTTCCTAGAGAACATACCTTTTCTAATTGTATTAGATATTCATTCTTCATAAAATTCCATTGAAAAACATATATCTTTGTGTTTTTCTGTTTTCATTACTTGATGAACTTTTGTGACCACTTCAATCTTATATATTTAGAAGCACCTAAAGAAATGTTCAACATCCTTAGTCATCAGAGAAACGTAAATCGAAACAAGTCTGAGATTCCACCTCACACCAGTCAGAATGGCTAAGATCAAAAACTCAGGTGACAGCAGATGCTGGTGAGGATGTGGAGAAAGAGGAACACTCCTCCATTGCTGGTGGGATTGCAAGCTGGTACAATCATCTTGGAAATCAGTGTGGCGGACCCTCAGAAAAGTGGACATAATACTACCTGAGGACCCAGCTATACCACTCCTGGTCATATACCCAGAAGATGCTCCAACATGTAATAAAGGCCCATGCTCCACTATGTTCATAGCAGCCATATTTATACTAGCCAGAAGCTGGAAACAACCCAGATGTCCCTCATCAGAGGAATGGATACAGAAAATGTGGTACATTTGCACAATGGAGTACTACTCAGGTATTAAAAACAATGACTTAATGAAATTTGCAGGCAAATGGATGGAACTTGAAAATATCATCCTGAGCGAGTTAACTCAGTCACAAAAGAACGAACATGGTATGTACTCACTGATAAGTGGATATTAGCCCAAACGTTCAGAATACCCAAGTTTCACTTTACAGTAACCGCTGGACTGAGAGTGAGGTCCCAGATGGAGGAGTTGGAGAAGGGACTGAAGGAACTGAGGGAGTCTGCAGCCCCATGGAGGAAGCAACAGTGTCAACTGGCCTGTCACCCCCAGTCCTCCTGGAGGCTAGACCACCAACCAAAAAATACACATGGAGGAACCCATGGTTCGGACCACATATGTGGCAGAGGAGAGCCTTGTTGGCCATCAGGGGGAGGAGAGTCCCCAGTAAAGGGGAATATCAAGGTAGGAATATGGGAATGGGTGGGTGGGTGGGTGGGTGGGAGGTAGAATTCCCTCATAGAGGTGGGGGAGGTGGAGGGGATAGGTGGCTTCCAAATGTAAATAAAGTATCAAAAAAAGCATTTATAATGGTATATTAAAAGGAAATGCATTGAAGGGAAAACATTTCAAAACAAAATACTTATAACTCTCTGGATCAATATGCTTTTTACTGTCATAAGGCCAATGAATCTGGAATTTAATCTGGGAAGATAGGAGAAAACATGATATACACACTACTGCTTTCCTGACTATTTCCGGCAGAAGTGAATTCAAAATGCCTAAAATCACTTTTCATTCTACCAAATGCTCTTTTGACCAATTGAATTTCACATATATAATACAGCATCTAATATGTTTGTCATTCGACGTCAGAAATCATGAGGCAAAAAAACAATACAGTATTGAGAGAATTTATGCTCCTTAATACAAACAAGAAGTCAGTATGTATAGCAAACAAGTGTTTGAAACTTCTAAAATTATTTATATTAAATGTTTATTAGTAGAAAATGATTCAATAGTTAGATGAATATTATATATTTTTATATTGCCTTTTAAATAGAAAGGAATTATAATGTGCAGGAATGTAAATAACTTCTGATGAAGAAAGATATTCTAAAAGCATAGGAAGCCCTAGTAAAGAGAGAATCATATATATGTTTCCTCATCAAAAGTTTAAATATTGATTAGAATGTTGATTATAAATTAAAATGACAAGGTATAATATGACTACTGATGCTTATTCTTCTCCCTGCCCACTCCTGGTCATCTCAGAATATATAGATTCAGGTGAGGAAGACCTATTATCCACTGTTGTCCCTGTCCAGGTTTCCCTCTGAGGTAATCCAGTGGACAACACATTGTTATCTTCTAGCTCCTAATCTGATCCATTCTTTTAATTATCTTTAAAAAACTACAGAACTCTGCTGAGCAGTGGTGGCGCATGCCTTTAATCCCAGCACTTGGGAGGCAGAGACAGGCAGATTTCTGAGTTCGAGGACAGCCTGGTCTACAGAGTGAGTTCCAGGACAGCCAGGGCTATACAGAGAAACCCTATCTCTAAAAACCAAAAAAAAACCCCAACCAACCAACCACCCAAACAAATAAAAACAAACAAACAAAAAACCCTACAGAACTCAGCACCCACTCATAGCCTTATCCTGAACATAGACTTCTTCAATATTACCTACACTAGAAATTTCTATTTTTCATATAAACCACCTCTTCTGATTTTGGGTTTTCTATGTGGGCGTTCCTTCTTTCTCTATAACATGTCCTCTCATTTGGTATGCTCAATGTTTAAATATAAAGCACATTATAAATCCTAATAGAAAAGTCTCGAGAGTGCATATATTGGGAAAAAATTTGAAATTCATCTACAAATTACAATATTTATTCCAAACATGTCCATTAGAAGTTTTTTTACAAACAAAACTCATCTGAACTGTTTGTACTAAGTCCTGAATTGATACATTCTAAAGTACACTGAAGAGACTAAACAGAATTTCTGTTTTGCTTCAGTCCAGTGAAGATAAGTTGTGTTGCTACTGTTTTAATTGCTTTTGTCATTGGAAAGTTGATGCTTGTCTTGCTTTCTCTCTTTCCTTTTATGAGTCTGCAGTGTCAGTCCCTGGGCTGGTGCCCATGATGTTCACTCTGGTTCTACACTAGTTAATCCTTCCAGAAAACAACTTCTCAGACAAGTTAAACATAAATCTCCAAAGGGATTCCAAATCCCATAGAGCTGAGAGCTGTTTTAGACCACTCAACCATCAAGAGCCCTGTTGTGGGAGGAAGAATAGGAGACACTGGGATTTATCATGTATTACAATTCTGCCTAAAATAGAGAGTGTGAAGAAACAACAGATGACAAGCACTAAATAAAATTTAACATTGATGTTCATAATATGTTACCATGCCCATGAAATGTGAGAGAAGAGCAGGCATCTAACAGGAATCAAATAAAGTTCCCTTGTTAACAATTGCAGCTGTTTAGTCATTAAGATGAACTGTGATCATGTCTTTTCAATTTGCAAGAATGATATACAAGAAAGAGCACAAACTATATTTGGAACATATTTTATCAAAATCTAAAGATAACATTTGAGTATATACTAGTGTATATTTTAAGAATATCTTATATTTTATAATTAGTGAAAAATTTAAATATTGAAAACTAGGACTGAGTACCTAAAATGTAACTTTTTTCATGCTGTATAATTAAATAAAAGTAAATAGTAATAAACAAACAAACAAGAAATACGTTCATACCACTGACTGTTTATCTTCATTGTCATATGAAAATGTTTCCTCCAGTGACTCAATTTCTATGTCTGTTTCTGTAGGTAAATATATTTAGTTAAGTTATGAAGAGCTATTATATTTTAAAACTGGTCTTTTATAACAACATATAAGTGTATAGAGTTACTTATAATGTTTTTAAATTAACAATTTTATCTAAGTATAATATTGAGCTGGCTGTCTACATTCTTAAAGATATTTCTAATTGACTAACTATTCAATAGTCTACTTAAAAATTCAGTAGATGGCAACATGTTGAAGGTACATAAGCATTGAAAAGACACACCTATAAACTCACCCTCTATATCTACAGAAAAAATCATATTTCATGGACTTTTATTCAAAATTATGTTTTCTATATTACTTACCTATTATGAAATGATGTGATTCTGTCATCGTTCCTACTTCATTCAGAGTGGGCACTTTCCCTTTAGTGGAAGACTGGATTGATTTAAACACAGGATACTTAAATTTTGTATACTTCAGATGACACATAACTAAGAATTACAGGAATAAACAGGAGTAATTACCTTCAAGGTAGGATTCGTCCAAACTTGAACTTAAAAGCAAAAGGGAATATAATCAATGTGTTATAAACACAATATCAACCATATATCTGTACTAAGTTCTAATAAAAATAAATTCTGATTTGTAACTTTCAGTTTGGAATATTTGGAGATAATTTCCCTGTTTTAGAGAACCATTTGACAGAAATATAGTAATGGAATTATATATATACAAAATGATATTTTCTAAAAATCTTAATTTATGCATGAAATAAATTATGTCTTCAGTGAGATGGATTTGGTATATCATAGTACTCTAAATAATTTCACAGGGTTAGAGAGAGATGGCTAAACAGTTAGGAGTACTAGTTTTTATTTCAGAAGACCACAATCCCCAGCACCTACACTGCAACTCACAACTGTCTGTAGCTCCTGTTCCAGGGGACCCAACACCCTCCTACAGACATACATGCAGGCAAAACACCCACATAACTTATATTAAAAAATTAATAATAAAGAATTTCAAAACAGGAAAAGCAAGTTCTAAATGTTAAGAAAAATAGGACAAATTCACAGTAATAAATGTCATATATCTTCTCTTGTACGCCTACCTTGTGACTAACAAATTTTTATAGATGTGAAAACAGAGATAACTCTATCGTAGGGTGATAGACAGAAAACCAATAGGAGGAAAAATACTGAAAAGGGAGTTTAATAGGAGTAATATGAACCAAGTACAGTATTTATACATGAAAATATCTTGCTAAAAATCCATTATTTGCTAACCAAATACATCCAACTTTACATCCTGATTGTGGGTTATTTCCAACTCGAATTACCTGTTATTGATAAAACTTATAATAGAATAATTGCAGCTTCAGCTTTTCTGTTTCCTCCATGGTGCTGTAAGCACACCCAAAAATAAATAACTAAAGTAAACTCATTATTTCTCTTGACCTGATTTTGCCATATTATGTCAGATGACCCAAAAGATTCTTCCTGCATTTAAAGGTTCTGGTCCTGGAATTCAAGTGTTAATAATTATGCTACATGTGGCTTTCCAGAAGGAATGGTTGATATGTCTCCTGGAGAGTTAGTTTAGGGAGACATATTGGAGGAAAGTATACAATAATTGAAAAAAGTATATAATATAGTAGATATATTTGAAAATATAGAGATTTTTAAAGAGGACATGTGCTGGTAGGACCCACAGAAATTGCAGAGAAAGAAAATAGAGTGCCTATATAAGGAAAATTGCACATATACATTTATCTCCAGATTCCATGTAAAGCCTGGTGTGGCAGTGTGTATCTGTCATACCAGGACATCAGTTGTGAAATGGTGATTAAAAACAGGAGATTCCCCAGAAAGTCTTGGGCCAGTTAACCTGGCATATGTAGTGGTGAACAAGAGACCCCGCTTCAAGCAATGTAGAAGGCAAAGAACTAAAAATGAGGTTATCTTGTGTCCTACATATGTGCATCATAGCACTACTGTTTCCATATTCACATAATAAACATTCCATATATATATATATATATATATACACACACACACACACACACACACACACACACACATATATATATGGACATATATATATGGAACACATATATATGCACAGCATATGTTTACATTTTACGCACACAAAAAAAATTGGAACTTTTGGACATTGGAGTGGTAATCAACCTCCCCATTTGAAATTGAGATTGATCACCATGACAATAGGCATAGTATGAATGCCACAGGTACATAGGATGAGAGATTATTTTAACAACAAAATAGAAAATATATGACATGAATTATAAGTCAGTGAATGTTACTATGAGTACAGCATGTATGCAAATATGAGTTATTCCTACATGAAAAATATAAAAGACTTGTAATTAAAGTACTTAAGTACTTTATTTCTGTTTGAAATGGACTCTGCCATTCTGTTATTAACTGCTATTTGAAATGAATTGTATTAAATCATTTCTCTCTCTTTCTGTCTCTCTGTCTTTATCTTTCTCTCTGTCTATCTCTGTCTCTCTCTTTTTCTCTCTCTGTGTCTCTGTCTCTGTCTCTCTCAGTCTGTCTCTCTCTCTCTTTCTCTGTGATTTTGTATGGGGTGGTGCATGCATGCCAGGTGACCTCAGGAATTCTATCTACACTCATCCTGGCTTACTAGTATGAACCATGGCATTCAAGTTTTTACATAGAAACTGTGTTCAATGTCATATCCCCGTGTTTCCATAGCAAACACTTCACTGCCTGAGCTCTGAACTCAGCACTGTTAGTTTTTTTACTCTGAACTTTTTTCTCCCATAGTATCCTATGTTGATGTAACTCATTTTGAATTTCCAAGGTACTCTGCTTCTAGTATGCACCAGGCTCATCAGTTGTTAATTCCCTTGTAGGAAATACAAAGATCATATTTGATGCCTTGAATGGAAACACAAAGCAAATTTATGTAAGTCAATGAATAACTAGATATAAAAATAATAATTAGAAAGGAAGCAATAAAAATGAAAAATAATATAGTAACAGCATGTGAATTTATATTTACAACCTTGGATATTCATTCTCAAAGATAATATACATTTTATATGAATTCAAATCTGACAGGTTAAGAAAAATAGTGGAAACAGTTTTTAATTTTGTATTTTATGATTTCTTGCTACAGACTTCATATATGAGAGTCTCAGAGCTGTAACTAAATTAGAATATAAATTAGAATATAAATTATATAAATTATCTGCAGCGAATAAGCTGCAGATAATCATGAGTGTAGTCCAACTTGATTTCATGGGTACATTCTAGCCTCACTGCACATGGAATCAAGTAAAACTCTGCTCTTTCAGAAACACTTGCTCCAGGCCCTGATAGAGCTGAGAACACGGACAGGTAACTCTGCCATTGCCATTCCAAGTCAACACAGGAAATCTTAACAAATTTTGGGATTCGCAGCAAGACATTGTAGGGTCCAGACATAAAAGAACCCATGGGCAAGTTAAAATTTAGGACTTTAAATACCTGCTCATTCCCTTCATTTACTTTCTGTTCTCCATGTAACTTTTCACTTTTCTCCTCCTCCTCATCACTCTCCTAACATTCCTCAACTGTGAAAATACTCACATGCCACTCATACATCTGTACTAGCCACAATTGAAAAGGTTTTCTTCAAACTTCCTATACCAAAAAAGAAAATCCACAGCCATTTAATATATTGTATGATTTAATAAACATTACATGGGTAATTTTAGTGGCAGGAAAATAATTTCCATCCCCCTTGTTACATTTTATTTCAGGCTTTGTTATGTGTATTAGTGTATGTGTTGTCTGTGAGAGTATGTGAAAATGTATCAGTGCAGTTGCATATCTGTATATGCACAAACAGGCCAGAAGAGGACAACAGGAAGTCTTGACTGTCCCTATCTACCTTATTTCCATCAGACAAGGCCTATCACTGAGTTTGGAACTAGACAAGTAGTCAGAATGTCTCAGTGATGCTCCTGACACTTTCCCCAAAGTGCTGGGTTACAGCAGCACACAAGGAATGCTCAACTTTTGATGTGACTCTAGTTATTTAAACATAAGTCTTAGTGCTTTCACAGCAAACTCTCTTTCCTTTTCAAAGAATCAACTCCCCAGCCTTCTGTCCTGTTTTTGCTATTTTTAGTTTTAATTTGTAATTAAAATATTACTTCATTTTCCCCTCCATTTCTTTATACAAGCCCCTACTGCATACTCTAACTTTGCTCTTTTGACATCGTATGGCCTCTTTCATTTTGTTACACACAAACACTTATGTGCGTGCATACATATCCCTAAATATATAAATAAAACCTGCTCAGCCTGTTTAATGTTACTCTGTCCTAGTTTAGATAAAAATTCCACTAAAAGGCTTTATATAATTAGATCTCAAGCCTCTCTCTTGGCTGAATCCTGTGTCATTACTCTTTGGCCTGTAACCATGAATAAATGACTAGTCAGATTAATATTTCCTAAATGATACATAAAATAGTTATCTTTGCATGCATATGAAAGCCTATTATCGTGGCTATGTTCTTCAGTTTAGACATCTTACATTATCTTGATCCAATTTAAAATATCCAATAAAAATTCTTTTTTTTTTAAGGTGGGCATTATTTCTCATTTAATTTTAAATTAAAATCTTATGTGGATTCTTGAGATATGTGAATCTATGTATTACACATAAACTAAAGTGAAATCATCTTTCAGTGATAAAATATGATTATTAAAAAATGCAAACTGATTATTCATTTTAATATATAAGGAACTAGGAGAGTACGAGATTCATGCTATATTTATTATAATTTACATTTGGTTATTCAAAGAATGAACTCTAATGCTGTATTGTTTTGGTTCATTATGTTCGTTCCTAAAGCACATTCACTAAACAACCACAGTATTCAGTATCTACTCACTCAAGTTAAAAATGGATATTTTCCTTAAATTAATTTCACCATCTGCTTAAAAGCAATGTTGCACATTTCTATTTCTTTGATGCTTGAAATTATTAAGAGAATTAATAGGCTACTATACTTTACCTAATTATATCAGCTTTTCTTGGGTCCAACAACCCATGCAGAAGCAGTGATCTAGTCTTTTTACTTAGTGAAGATGTATAAAGCCACCCAAAGTCTTCTGAATATGTTTGACAATATTTTCCAATAAACATGTTAAGAATATTCAAGGTATTCTCTCAGTATGTAAACTTCTCAAAGGATGGCCTTGTCGGGCATCAGTGGAAGAAGATGCCCTTGGTCGCATGAAAGCTCGATGCCCCAGTGTAGGGGAATGAGAGGGCAGGGAAGCAGGAGAGGGTGGCTCAAGGCACACCCTCATAGAGGCAGGGAGAGGGGGATGGGATAGGTGGTTTCTGTGTGAGGGGGGCAATCGAGAAAGGGGATAATATTTAAAATATCCAATAAAAATTCTTTTTTTTTTTTAAGGTGGACATTATTTCTCATTCAATTTTAAATTAAAATCTAATGTGAATTCTTAAGATATATGAAATTTTAATTTATAAACCCTTTGTTTTTGATACTTTATTTACATTTCCAATGTTTCCCCCTTTCTAGGTCTCCTCTTTGGAAACCACCTAGCCCCTCCCACTTCCCCACCTCTATGAGGGAATTCCACCTCCCACCCACCCGCCCACTCACTCCCATTTTCCCACCTTGACATTCCCCTTTATTGGGGACTCTCCTCCCCCTGATGGCCAACAAGGCTCTCCTCTGCCACATATGTGGTTCGAACCATGGGTCCCTCCATGTGTATTCTTTGGTTGGTGGTTCTGCCTCCATGAGGACCAGGGGGGTTGGGTGTCAGGCCAGTTGACACTGTTGCTCCCTCCATGGGGCTGCAGACTCCCTCAGCTCCTTCAGTCCCTTCTCCAACTCCTCCATCTGGGACCTCACTTTCAGTCCAGCGGTTACTGTAAAGTGAAACTTGGTTATTCCGAACGTTTGGGCTAATATCCACTTATCAGTGAGTATATACCATGTTTGTTCTTTTGTGACTGAGTTAACTCGCTCAGGATGATATTTTCAAGTTCCATCCATTTGCCTGCAAATTTCATTAAGTCATTGTTTTTAATAGCTGAGTAGTACTCCATTGTGCAAATGTACCACATTTTCTGTATCCATTCCTCTGATGAGGGACATCTGGGTTGTTTCCAGCTTCTGT
>CM052701.1:62732053-62750755 GCA_028551405.1 Uromys caudimaculatus
AAAAAAAAAAAAAAAAAAAAAAAAAAAAAAAAAAAAAAAAAAAAAAAAAAGAAAAGAATTGAATAAATGCATTTAGTGTTCTAGAATATGCATGCAAAGAGCCTCCCTTGTTTGTTATAACTTTGTATCATGTATCTGACATTATTCACATAACCACTGTATGAAATATACAACTGTAACTAAATACTTTCTTTCTTAATTCTTACAGAACACTACTGTTATAAGATAAATAATTAATAATAAAAGATAGGTCATGACCCAAATCAGGTAAATTTTGCAATGAAAATTACTTTCAAAAATACTTTAAAATACTTGAAATCCAGAGTCTTCATATCCTCCACTTCCTTGTCATAAAATATGATTATGAATATTGACCTAAATACTACACATGTCATTGCTGGCATGCATGTCTGAATGTAAAGACAATTCATAATTAAGGGAGCTATAAAAAAGTAAGATTGATATTAGATGTTTTTGCATTTATGTCACTGCACATTGAACTCTGTTTCAATAGACTAAATCAGAAAAACAAAACACAGCCAAGTCAAACTATTAAAACTCGATCTTATCTACTCTGAAAAAAATGACATACATACACAATCACATATTAGTTATTTAAATGTTCATAATCAGAAATAAAACTAAGTATGTAGGAAAAATTATCGCACCATGTTGATATTGTAGAATGTTTCCTTAACATCAAGAATATATTTTAGAAATGAGAAGAAATCATCTAGAGATAACAAGCTCCTATCCATAACATCATAAACACAAATGGGTGACTTAACTACTCTTTTAATTTTAAGTTTTATTACCTTGTAGTGTCAGTTTTAGTTCTTGTTTTGATTTTAAAAAATTCCACTTTTATAGTTTATTATTAGCTCATTCTCATACAACTAAAAATGATGTAATAGATTTTTACAAGCAAAATTAATATACAGATAATACTTTACTCATGCTAAATTCATGTCACTTAAGATAAGCAAGTATTTTGACAAATTTGGGTATATATGTGTTATACATCTACATATACATCTACATATACATCATATACATCTACATCTACATCTACATCTACACATACATATACATTCTGAAGAACGCAATTCCTACACCTAAAGGTCAGAGAACACTAAAGAACAGGGAACAGAGAGATTATGTGAGCCAGATGACTAGGATTTCAGTCATAAGACTGTACTATCAGTGACATGGGAGCTATAGCTATGAAAATTCAACAACATGGCTGCCTAAAACAAGACCTGAACCTTTACACCAGCAAGAGACATCCCAGTGTAGATACAGGATATCTCGTATGGTTTCAACTCTAGATGAAGAGTTTCAGGCAATTAGAGCTATAGACAATTAATTACAGAGAGAGAGAGAGAGAGAGAGAGAGAGAGAGAGAGAGAGAGAATACTGTTCTTCCTCAAAAACAAACTCCTAATTGGTTACCCAATAACTAGTAACCAGCCCTAGAAATATATACATGGAGGCAACAATTAATGATGGAACCAGAAGGTAGTATTTGTGTGTGACTTTGTGTGTGTGTGTGTGTATAAGGCCACTTACATGAAGATTAACTGAGGGAGGATAATATACCTAAAGTGGGTACAACATACTGTGTTAGAAGACAAGAGTAAATCAAGGAGGAAAAGGAAATCAGATGAGTGCCAGTGTTCATCTGATTCCTAATCCACCCAGTTACACACCCCAAAATAAGTTTAGGAAGCTATGCATCAGAACTTGCAAAGTAAACAAAACCAATTAAACACAACCAGCTTCATTCCTTTTTCCAAAGTAATAAGGCAATTCTATGTCTGTGAAAATTAGCATCTGTATTTATTCTGTAAAATGTTTCTCTGGTAGGGCTCTACTAATTGTGTGATTTAAATATTTCTGGATACATTCCTTCAATTATGACTCCTGCCATACCTGTTTTCCTCTACTTTTACTAAATCATCTCCCTTCAACAACACCCATCTGAGAATCAGCTGATTTTTCTATAATTGAAAGGTTTACAGGAAGTACTACTTAAAACATTAATGATATTTAAGAGAAGAACAAACTAAAGAAATTCATGACCAAAAGTTTAGCTCTGCATGACTATTATGGGGTAAAGAAGTCCTTCCTGTTGTTTTTGTTGTCTGTTCTACATGAGGAAATTCATCTTGTACTGTGGACATCTTGTTCAAACCCTGGCTGGGAAGTCATAAACATTGTACATATCTATTGATATTTTGCTAAACTGTCCAGTTAAGTGGTCCTGTGATAATTTTTATTTATTCTAGTAGAACAACGCCACTCTCATTCTTCTTCATAGACACTTCTACTTTCTTTCTGAAAGAACAGCAATGGATGATTAGAGAACCAACTTCAAACCAGATATCTATATTTGTCTCCCCCGGCCGCAAGGAACAATGTGAAAGAAATGAGTGGAATAATTCCTGTCTTTCTGGAAGACAGGAAGGAGCATTGTATCATTATTGTGTAATTATATGTTATATGTATGTGAAATGAGAGCAGAAAATGGCATTATGGGTGGATTGAAAGGAACCAGCAAAGGGAGGAGGGGGACAGGAGAGAAAGAATGTGGTTTCAATTTTATTTATGAATACCACAGTTAAACATAAGTTTATATGTTACCTAAAAGTTTATTTTAAATAAACTTTTTTTATGAAATTCTGACTACAATATATGTTTATGTTTCTTAACATCATATTTCCAACAGGCAAGGTCATTGGTAATAAATTATTCTATTCTATAATAGCAGCAGAGTAGATATTGGATATTGAGACTTAAAATACTTTAGCAATTGTTAGCATCTGCCTAAGCACCTCACCCCCATTCTACCATTGTGAGAATGTAGTCTTTGGCCATTTTGGAGAGACTACCAGTCTTTGCTGGAAAATTCAGGAACAAGCCTTTTATAGAAGTTTACATATAATGTGAATGTTAATCTCTTAATTTTTTTCACAGTTTATTGTATTTTTCTACATTAAAAATATTTTAATTCCAAATAAGAATTGCAATAAAACAATAAATGCATATCTTGGGTTTCTTTTTCAATACAAATTATTTTATAATAAAATTTAATTGTTTGACAATTTTAGAGAAATGTCCAATATAACAGTACAAATCAATACAGTACTTCTAATGAACAGTTTACCAACAAGTACAAAGGATAAATTGTGCATAAAATTTTATCTAGTAAACTTCTAGGAATTTATGTAGACAAAAATATGTATGTACTGTGGGATATCTATCATAGTATTATATACAATGGTGAATTATGAGAAATATATCAAAATTAAATACAGAATAAATTATGAAATTACTTGTAAACATTTATATAATAATTAAAATGCTCTTTTCTAGGGTAAAACTTTAGAAGCCAATATTATCATTATCTAATACTTTCACATTATAAATTGTGGGGCAGTGGTCTGTGGCAGGCATTCTGGCACCCAGTTGAACACAGGCTGAAAACTCTGGGAGACTCAGTGGAACACTCCACAAGAGACCAGAAAACGTTTTTGCCAATGCTCCCTGAAGACTTGTAAAACATCTACAGCCTCCACAATCCCCTGCAGAGAGGCCTGTCATGTGAGATTTGTCATGCAGGAGCAACGCCAAGCCCTCCCACATGCAAATAAAGTACCCTTAAGCTCTCAGACCAAGTCAATAGGAAGTACCTGTTGCCAAATCCCTGACCCATCCCAAATAGTATATTAGACCGTCCCAACCTGTATAGGAGAGATCCCCATCCAGAAGGAATAAAGGTTTGGGAACTACTCCATTGTCCAAGAGCTTCTATCATAAGAGCTGTAACACTGCTGCTTGGGAAGAGGTTTGCTCTCCCGAATGCCACCAGAAGCTTCCCACACTCCTTGCTGGCTAGTCGGCCTCTCATGGGCTCAGCCTGGGCCTGACTCAGCACAGGGTGGCAGGTGCAGCATCTTAGAGCAACCGAGGCTGCAACTGCGAAGACTGAGGTGGAGGAGAGTCCGTCCCTGCTCGGTCTCTCCCCTTTGCCTGAATCCTCGCATTTGGCCAGAGATCCCTGAGGAGGGCTTCCAGCACACAGACCAACATCTGGCAACCAACATGGGGCTCAAACAGAGACACGACTGCACTGACCAATACCTCAGAAAGGTGAGCCCCCAAATCGGGAGACAGTTGACCTGTCCTTTCCTGCTGTGCTTTCAGTCAGTGCCATTGAGTGGATTTAGACAAGCTGAAGGGGCAACTGAAGCCTTCTGGCCAGAGCTACTCTCTGGTGTTGGCTGAAGGTCCCTCTAGCCTCTGTCTGAATCCCAACAGCCTGTAATGGTCATTGGCAAAGACACTCTATCTAACTGCTCCTAAAAACAAAAGAAAAATTGGTAACGCAGCAGCCACTTAAAAGTCACAGGGCAGCTGCCAGTTCTTAAATCTGTGGGGAAGTTTAGTGTTTTGGACCTCTGTGGAATCCCCCAAAGCCAATAGGCCAAGGGAATGTTCCCATTGGACAAAGCATTTCTCCTCTTTTCTGTTGTGGGCAGCTCACAATCACACAAAAAAATCTCCTCAGGCAATGGAAATATGTGCCCTTCTAAAATCCCATGGAATAAAAATAGCCAAAAAGCAAAAGGCAAGCAGTGAAGGAAGAGGGCATCCACGCACTCTGGACAAAATCTCTCCTACAGAGCCATTTTGCCAACTTAAACACCCCCAAAGATTGAAGAATATTTGCCGTTCTTCCTTTCCTGGCCCAATGTTTTTGGAGTGGGAGGCCTTATTTAGAATTGAATGCCATCCACAAGTCAAGCAAAACTGGGACAGAGGCAACATCCCATGGGGTTTTAATGAACTCTTTGGTCAGGAAGAATTCTCTACTGGGGCACAGCAGACAACTCTGCCAGCAGGACACTATGAACAGGTTCATCTCAATGCAATCCAACCTTGGGATAGGCTCACCCCACCCTCAGGGTCACAAGATCCTGCCTCCTCCCTGCTCTCTCTCCATCAAAAGCTGGGAGAACCTCTATCTGATTTTATTCTTAGAACTAAAATGAGCTTAGAAAGAAAAATTCCCAGCCCCACAGCCTTAGATCTCCTTCTTAAAACCATTGTATGGGAAGGCATGAATTCTGAATCCAGGCTGGCTTGCCAGGGGCTCCGGGAGGAGCATCACGATAGGTGGATTGTGGCTACTTGAGATATAGGGATGGCATCACACCAGATTACATCTGTGGTTCAGGAATTTGTAGCAGCAGTAAAAATTGAAAGAATCTGCTTCAATTGTGGAGAGGCAGGGCATTGGAGGAATGAATGCCTACAGAACTCTCCCCCCATAACAGACTCTAACCCCCCTAAGTATATCTGTCCCCACTGCAGAAAAGGTTTCCACTAGAGGAAACACTGTACTGCTGCATATGATAAGGATGGTAAGACTCTCAAGCCTTTAAACTTCATACAGGGCAGCCCTCAGCCCCGACAGTAAGAGAGACAGATAATCCCATGGAAGCCTTGTGGATGTCCAGCATTTCAGAAGGCTTCTACCCCAAATTAACCATTAAAATAGACAATAAACCATTCAAATGTCTTATTGATACTGGAGCAGACAGGACAATTTTAAGACAGCAGGAGATCCCATATGACTGGCAACTGATCCGTGGGCCCCAGCTCCTAGGCATAGGGGGTACCTCTCATGAATTTATCACCAAGCAGGCCTACAGGTGGGAAGACCCGGATGGAGCTACTGGCCTCATACATCCCCCTGGTGGCACAGGTAGCTATCAATCTTCTAGGGAGAGATATCTTATAGGCCTTAGAGGTGGTTCTTACTACCCAACAAGAAAGAGACCACATTACAATAGAGGATATTACCTATAAAGAAAATAATACCCAGGGAGATCCTAAATACCATCCTCCAAATCACCCCCAATTCTAGGGGCCACTGTTAGATTTAATAATCCCTGCCTTGATTGGCTCTCCAATGAAGCTGTCTGGTTACCACAGTGGCCTCTATCAAGGTAGAAGCTTAGAGCCCTCACACAACTGGTAGAAGAACAGCTATTGCTAAAACACATCTGCCCCTCCTGCAGTCCATGGAACATCCCTGTATTTGCTATGAAAAAGAGCTCAGGGGGATGGAGATTATTACAAGATTTGAGGGCAATTAACAAAACCATGCGAGTCTGGGGCTCCCCACAAAGAGGGCTAGCCCACATCTCAGCCATCTCTGCCAATGTACCCCTATTAGCAATAGACATAAAAGATTGGTTTTTTTTCATCCCTCTCCACCCCAGAGACTGTGAACATTTTGCATTCTCAGTACCCCCCATTAACAATTCTGGCCCAGCCTCATGATATGAATGGACTGTCCTCCTACAGGGAATGGCTAACAGTCCAGCCATTTGTCAGGAGGCTGTAGCCACTGCATTAAAACCCCATTTAAAAAGGGAACTCAATGTTTATCATTATATGGATGATATATATTGGTGTGGGGAGACTCTTCTACTTCCCCTTCCCAACTTAAGGATCAGCTAATAGCCTCCCTATCTTCCCTAGGATTCAAAATAGCCCTTCATAAAATCCAATTTTTCTGCCTATTCCATTTTTAGGAACAGAGATCTCCCTTACCTCAGTACACACCCTCAAACCCACCCTTTCTTTTCCTTAAAAATAACTCTTGCCTCTCTCCAGAGCTTTTTGGGCAACCTCAGTTGGCTTCGACCCTGGCTCCCTCTTCCCACAAGCAGCTTTCAACCCCTCTTCAACCTCCCTCCCCAAGAACACTGTCCCCAGAAGCAGTTCAAGCTCTAAATTCTGTCAATGAATCCCTAAAAGATATGGCTCTTGCTAGGTATGACCCAACAATACCTATACAGCTCCTTATCTTTAACTCCTCCCTTACACTTGTGGGGGCCCTTTACCAACCTCAGGGGGTATTGGAATAGCTCCACACCCTGATGGGTGGTGCACCCTGAATTTTAAATGAGGTGGATGCACTAGTTTACATGATTAAAAATGGCAGGGATAGAGCTCTAACCCTAGGGAAAGAACCTGACGTTCTTGTCACCCACCTCTCCCTCTCCGACATCCAGTGGCTAATGAAAAATCACTCCCGCTTTGCTATTAGCTTAATAAGATTCACAGGACAAATTGACAACCATTATTCGGATGAAAAATGGGCCTCTGCCCGCCCTCTGTTGCGATGGCTGCCCCCAAACTATTCTCAAAAGAGCCCATAGCAGGAGCCCCTTCAATGTTTACTGATGGGGGAAAGAGGGGAGCTGCGGCAGTAATATAGTACTTACCCGAGGATAAATCCCCCTATCCTCCAATTCAAAGAGCTACCCCATAACTCCCCCCAATATAAAGAATTATGTGCCATCTATCTAGCTCTAAAAGAAGTCAACGGCTCCCTTAACCTCTTCTCAGGCAGTGTATATGCTGTCAATTTGCTTCCCTGGTTGTCAAGATCCTTTGTCAAACTAGATGCCAACCCACTTTCCCCTCTACTTATACAGGTCTCCACCCTCCTACAGGAAAGAGCCTCCCCCATCTACATCCAGCATGTTCAATCTCACAGTCCCTTACAAGGCCCTATATCTGAGGGAAATACACTCGCTGACCAAACTGCTTCAACAGGGATATTCATGGCCTCCATAGAACAAGCAGGCCAATTTCATTCACGCACACACACAAATATAAAGGGGTTTCATGACCGATTCCCCCACATCCCTCTTGCTCAACTCCAAAGGATAATAAAAACATGCTCCTCTTGTGCATCCCTTATTACCACCCCAGCTTTACAAATGATGGGCACCAAACCCCAAGACCTTAAGTCCAATGCCTTATGGAAAATTGATATCAACCATATCCCCCAATTTGGCAAAAAAATGTATTTTTGTCACTGTAGATACATACTCCCATTTTATATGGGCTACAGCCCAAACAGGTGAAAACTCAAAAAGGTTAATTTATCATATGCTTTCCACCTTTGTTATCATGGGCATTCCTCAACAGATAAAAACTGATAATGGCCCTGCCTTCACCAGCTTTCAATTCAAAACCTTCTGCACATGCTGGGAAATTGCCCATCATACAGGAATTCCCCACAACTCTCGGGGCCCAGGAATAATAGAAAGAACACATCAGACCCTAAAGGCCCAACTCCTAAAACAAAAGACAACCTCCTATCCCCCTAATGTGCAATTAATGATGGCTCTGACTACCCTAAACATGTTTAATATCTACAGAAGCTCCAAACACCCACCTATTTCCCTCCATTGGCACACACCAGAATTAACCCCCTCAATCCCTTCCTGCTCATGCTTTCTCCTTTGCCTGAACCCTTGAATTTGGCCAGGCCAGAGATCCCTGAGGAAGGCTCCCAGCGCGCAGGCCAACAATAAATTTGATTAAAATAAATTATATCACTTTGTAAAAACATTATACAATTAGAAATTAATTCTGACAGATCAACTCTTACTCATTTTTAGGTCATTCATTTTTTCTCCTTTGAAATGACAAAGGAAAGTTGACTTCAGTCAAAATAGCACACATAAACTAATCTCATAAATCACAAGTTTAATGTTACTTGTTTTCAGTAGACTTTGAAAACCTTACTACTGTCACATTCAACTAGAAATAAGTTGACAACTCCTGACTAAATTAAGAGAAAATAAATATTAGTCTTCTAAAATATACAAAACTCACCTCCCTAATGTGAACATAAAATTCAAATATATCCAATTTTCTCTCTTGAAGATATGTTAGCTTCATTCTGAGCAAAGAGCAACATTCCTTTGCATTTTCCAAGGCCATTACACTGAAACTCATCAGATTCCTATAGCACTTGCTGAAGTTACCCCTTAAATATTTCTAGTTCTGAAGTGACTGTTTCTGTAAAGAATGAAGTGGGGAGTTTTTTCAGGGCATTTAAGTTTTTTAATAAACCACAGATGTAGAAAATATAAGAATTAAAAGTGTTAGCAACAAATAAAATTGTACCAGTGGAATTTGTTAAAATTCTACAAGATTATAAACATTTTAATTATAATCATTGTTAAAGAATGCTTTAGAACACAATCTCTTGAGTCCTATCTATACTTCTGAATGTGTCACTTACCTGAACCGTGTCATATTTTTGTATTTAAAACATATATTATTATTATACTGCCTGAATTTTTTAGAGGATAGATGTTCAGAATTGAGAGTCATCTTGGTAGATTTTTCCTTTGACCAGTATGAAGTGTTCTCCTTATCTTTTAAAATAACTTTTGGTTGAAAGTCAATTTTATTCAATATTAGAATGAATACTCCAGCTTGTTTCTTGGGACTATTTGCTTGGAAAATTGTTTTCCCACCTTTTACTTTGAGATTGTGTCTGTCTTTGATACAAAGGTGTTTCCTATATGCAGGAATATGCTGCATCCTGTTTACATATCCAATCTGTTAGTCTACGTCTTTTCATTGGGGAATTGAGTCCATTAATGTTAAGAGATATTAAGAAAAAATAATTGTTACGTCCTGTTATTTTTGTTGTTAGAGATACAATTATGTTTGTATGGCTCACTTCTTTTGGGTTTGTTGAAAGATTACTTTCTTGCTTTTTCTAGGGTGTAGTTTCCCTCCTTGTGTTGGTGTTTTCCATCTATTATCCTTTGTAGGGCTGGATTTCTGGAAAGATATTGTGTAAATTTTGTTTTGTCATGGAATATCTTGTTTTCTCTGTCTGTGGTAATTAAGAGTTTTGCTGGGCATAGTAGTCTGGGCTGGCATTTCTGTTCTCTTAGGGTCTGTATAACATCTGCCCAGGATCTTCTAGCTTTCATAGTCTCTGGTGAGAAGTCTAGTGTAATTCTGATAGGTCTGCCTTTATATGTTCCTTGACCTTTTTCCCTTACAACTTTTAATATTCTTTCTTTGTTTAGTGTATTTGGTGTTTTGATTATTATGTGACTGGTGTAATTACTTTTCTAGTTCAGTCTATTTGGAGTTCTGTAGGCTTCTTGTATATTCTTGGGCATCTCTTTCTTTAGGTTTGGGAAGTTTTCTTTTATAATTTTGTTGAATATATTTACTGGCCTTTTAAGTTAGGAATCTTCACTCTCTTCTATACGTATTATCCTTAAGTTTTGTCTTCTCATTGTGTTCTGGATTTTCTGGATGTTTTGTGTTAGGAGCTTTTTGGCTTTTTGCATCTTCTTTGACTGTTGTGTCAATGTTTTCTGTGGTATCTTCTGTACCTGAGATTCTCTCTTCTATCACTTGTATTCCATTGGTGATGCTTGCATCTATGACTCCTGATCTCTTTCCTAGGTTTTCTAACTCCAGGATTGTCTCCCTTTTCCATTTCTTTATTGTTTCTATTTCCATTTTTAGAAACTAGATGATTTTGTTCATTTCCTTCCCCTATTTGATTATGTTTTCTTGTAATTCTTTAAGGAATTTTTATATTTGCTCTTTAAGGATTTCTACCTGTTTACCTGTGTCTCCTGCATTTCTTTAATGGAGTTATTTATGTCTTTCTTAAAGTCCTCTATCTTCATCATGAGAAGTGATTTTAGATCCGAATCTTGCTTTTCAGGTAGGAAGGTGTATCCAGAACTTTTTATGGTGGGAAAATTGGGTTCTGATGATGCCAACTAACCTTGGTTTCTGTTCCTTATGTTTTTCTGCTTGCCTCCTACCACCTGGTTATATCTAGTGCTACCTGCCATATTATATCTGACTTGAGCCTGTCCTTCTTGTGATCCTGGTTGTGTCGGAACTCCTCAGAGTCCAGCTGGCTCTGTCATCCTGTGATCCTGAGATACTGGGTGTTTCAGAGCTCCAGGGACCCTGAAATCCTTATGTAACCAAGCTCCTGAGCTCCTAGACTTGTTAGAGCACCTGGGAGTGGAGCTTCCTCAGGGTGTTGTGGGACTGGCTGCAGAGTTCATGCCCAAGATCTGCTCAGGGCACTGGCACAGACCGGAAGGAACATGTCCCTCTGGTGAGGTGCGGTTCTTGGGTTGCTGGATCCCGCTGGTCCCAGTTACTCTCATTGTTGAGACAGATGTTGTGTCCTCCTAACCTCTGTGAACATTAATCTTGATTGCCAACTTGGCTGGACTGAAAAATTACTGAGATATCAGAAAGGCACACTTTTTAAATTGTCTTTGCAAATCTCTCAAGAGAAAGGCGTTCACCTATAACTGAATTAATAACTTGATGAAATCCTGGGATGATGATATTATTGGGAGATGGAGAATCAAAGGAACATGACCTAGTTAGAGGATATAGGTAATGGCTATTTCTTTTTGTACTATGCTATTCTGTTAAATTTATTCTTTTCCCCTGCTGTCTGATCCATGTCTGTTATGCTTATTTTTAGCCATGGGTTAAACACCTAATCACTTGGGTTTATACCTGCTGGCATAATGTCCTGCCTAATCTAAAAGACAATCATTGTATATAAAGATCACAGACTGAATTCTGTGAAGTCATTCAGGAAAATCAATCCTTCCTGAAGTTGTTTCTTTCAAGTTATTGTTTAAAACAATAAGAAAAATACCCAGTACTCATTACATATTCCATTCTGCTTCCAATAAATGTATGCTATTACAATAGAAACAGTCTATGTACTTTAAAATTTCTGAACTCATGCCACAATCTCCATAACTTCTTATCATGCATAAGTCTTCAAATAGTATGCTAATCATTGGATTGTGTGTTAAAATGGTACAGATACATCTACAAATGCATCTTTCCAGAGCCTTTGATAATACTACAGTCAGGCAATATAGAATGATTTTCCATAAAGCCCCTCCCCTAGCAGTTATTTGTTTTCAAATCATAGTGGCTAGCCTTCTATGTATTTCAATTAAACAGTTCCATAGTCACATGCATGCTGATACTGTCTGTGGTCAGTGGTAGTGTCCAGGCAGATTACAAATTTAACTGTTAGAACAAACCTAGCATGATGGAAAGAAGCCCCACGTGTCTGTCTGGGGAGCTGTGGCTCTGGGTGGGACAGGAGACACAAGGTAAGTTGCAAGCATCTTCCCACACAATCCAATGGTCAGGTGGGGGCTGTGGGAAGTCTTTGTGGGCCCTGCCCATGGGTGGGGGACGGGGCCATTCTTGGGGAATGCTCAGCAGCCATTTCAAGTGGGTTCTCTATCCTGGGGCACCACAGTCACCACAGGATTCTGCAGATGGACTAGCCAAATGCACACAGCTGGGGTTCCCACCAAGACCAGGTTTCAGTGGCTTAGGGTGCCAGGCTAGCTGCTTAGGCTTGGGTAAATGAGTATTGTCTGGGAGTGCTGGGAAGTCCTCAGTGAGAGATTAGATGCACCTCCTTAATTGAGGACTGGATCCCTTGCTTCCCACAGGAGGTCCAGATGAAAAGACAGTCCATAATTCTAAGACGTTTATTTTCATCTTGTGGAGTGCATGGATGAAATTGTACCCCCGCCCTTCTGGGAGATGTGAGGCAGATATAGTAACTGGGAAGGGGTGTGGCTAAGCCTCTAGGTGTTTCATTAACATGGGGATAGCTTGGGGCTGTGTGGCCTTGCCTCTACCTGAGGAGAGGTGGTATGTGACCTTGACTGGAGCCAAAAGCCTCCTGGGAGGATTGGCATAAAGTTTTCCGGTCCTTTGTGGATTGTTCCACTGGTTCACCCAGATTTTACGCCTGTGCTCAACCAGGTGCCAGATTGCCTGTCACAGATCACTGCCCCACATTTAACAATCTAAAAATTCATTATTTACATTTATGGCTATTTCTGCCAGAATATATGTCTATACATGTGTGTTCCTTATGCCTCAGAGACATTAAGGTATTGGATCGCTGAAACTGGAGCAACAAATGGTTTTAAGCCAACTCGTGGGTGCTAAGAATCAAATTCATAAGCATCAAATTCTCTAAAAGAACAGCCAGTGATTTTTTTTTTGGGGGGGGGGATAGGGGTGTTACTCTATGATCTTCTGGGATGGCTTTCATCCTTGTTGGATGAATTTATTTAAAAATATTATCTGGAACTTGAGAATTTGGAAAATCTGCACTGATACTAAAAAATCTCTAGTGTGAACACTAATTATATTTTCTTATGTTCTAGTAGTTGTTTATAATAAACTAGTGAATTCATGTAATTAAATAAGTAATTATGTATTAATCTCTTGTTTTCTAGAGCACAATTACAATCAAATGATGCCTAAAGAGAAAAAAAATATTGTTTTTTGTGGCATTTTTGGCACTGCTCTGAGTTAATGGAGTGAGTGAGCATCAGTGTTTGTCTTAGTGAAATTCCTTCAAAGATTTATGCACTGGCTAATACTGAGCCACATGATGGAGAAAATTCTCAGTATATTGATACCTTGCTACCACCATCATAAAAACAGTAAAACTTTGCACTTATTTTAATGGTATTGTGTTAGAAAAGATAGGTAATAAACATGATAGTCAAGAGTAATGCTGAAACCAGAATGGTATTTATTTTTCACACACTGTTTAGGAAGGTAAAATATCTTGGGAAAAAAAAACCTATATTGAGTTTCATATGTTTGCTAAACTGTTTATATAATGATTTATAAAAAAGATCAAGAATTGTGAGAAATAAGTATACTATTTGTGTTTCAAAATGGACAGTTACTGTCTCCTTAATTTTAAATTATTTACAATGTTAACTATGTTAAAATTATATAAATGTATAAAACCATCTTGACTTTTAAGCAGTACATCAGATTATGTCTAAATTTAGCATGCCAGAAGAGAGTTTACAATTCAACTTATGTTTACAAATGAAAGAAGTAAAAAATAGTCAGAATTTATGTGAACTACTAACAATTGAATGATTACTGTAGTAACAGAGATAAACTGATTCACATTGAGAGAAACATAGTTGTTGCTTGGTTAAATAAAAATGTTTTCTGTGTGACATTTATTACCAAGTTCTGTTTGCAATATAAGAAGAAACACTTGGAACTGTGAATAACAGGAAAAGGACATTGGTACATTTATAATGATAATCCCTGAGATTTTCAGAAACCATTCTAAACAGAAGTGTTAGATGTCAAATCTTAGTTTCATTTCCTGTTAATGTGACAAAATACCCTGACACAAAAAAAGCAACTTAAAGATTTTATTCTGACACACAGTTCAAAAACATGGTCTGATAGAAATGTCAGAAGACTAGGGAGTTGAAACAGCTGGTCTCCTTATAGCCACAACACGAAAGCAGAGAAATGATTTCAAGTTTGTGTTTAGCTGATTTTCTCAATTTTATACAGTAGAAATGGGAAAATGGGTCTTTCCATATTAATGTAATCCATCACAGGCATTCCCACAGGCAAATCTCTTTAAAATGTAGTGACATGGTGGGCTGTGTCTCCATATCTCAGAAATTGCCAACTAAGATTGACCATCACATTATGTAATGTAAAACACCCAACACAAGATACAGGATCATTTGAAGACTGATAGAAAGCACTAAACTAAAGCCAAGTAATAGTAAGATTCTGAGTTTCTGGTTCTTGAGTATCCATAGAACTAAAAGTTCATTGTTACAAATACTCTGGGAGCTTCCTAGGATGTTTGAATCTAGGATACAAGTAGAAAAATATGAGATTTTCAGTGAATTTTTGTTCTATATTATGTTTGTCTTTAAAATCTTATTCATTATATGCCATAGAAAATAAATATCAATTTATGGATATGTGTGTTGTATATTTTCAAATCAACAAGTTGTGTGTAAGTTGTAAGTTCATATATATTAACATATGCCATGAAGTAAATCAATAGCATTTGTCACACATACATGAACATTCTAAAGTGTATAGATGTGATTTATAAAATTCAGTACTTAATGGAAGGTTTATAGCAGATGGATTTCAGTATATCTTTGTGAAAGCTAGTTAAGGGAAATTTTAGTAATGATAATAAAAAAATAGACTCTACCCAAAGAGAAACACAGGTAGAATTGGAAATGAAAGAAAAAAGAAATATCGGTACAATATGTGATGAAACAAAACCAAACTGACTATAGCTTCAGCCCCTGATTGGGTGAGAGTGCTTAGAATTCACTTCTGAAGGATAAGCCAGAGGAAGTGTCTTCCAAGATAAGGCCAGGTAGTGTCACTCTCAGGACAAGCCTAGAGATCTCAGGAGACTTCAGTTGTGGGCATTGTTGGTACAGTAGTTCCTCTATGGAGCTGAGTTCGGGAAAATTATTATGCAAGTTGGAGAAACTCAGTTTGAAACACTATAGCTTTCAAGAGAGAGAAGATGGGAGAAATTGTGTTTGGAGGGAAAGAGGGATGCACACTGGTTGGCTAATAGGTGAAGTTGACAGGCAAATGGCTTTGATTGTGAAGATTGGCCGCTGAGACTAGGTCTCATCATCTGGGAATTAAAATACCCTAGAATGTGTAGACTCTATTCTTTGATGGCTACTTTTAAGTCAACTTGACATAAGCTAAAGTCACTGGAGAGTATGGAACCTCAATGAAGGAATTGCTTCCAGAAGATTAGGCTACAGGCAAACCTGTAGGCATTTGTTAATTAGTGATTGATGGAGGTTCCTGCCAATGTGGGTGGGACAATTCATGGCCTGGTGTTCCAAGGTTCTGTAATAAAGATGGCCAAGCAAGCCAAGGAGATGGTGTCAGTAATCAGCATCCCTTCATGGTCTCTGAATCAATTTCTTCCTCCATGTTCTTGCAATGTTTGAGTTCCTGTCATGATTATCTTTGATGATGAACAGTGATGTTAAAGTTTAAATGTAATAAAGCCCTTTCTCTCCACACTGCTTTGGTCATGCTGTTTCATTACAATGATAGTAACCCTGAATTAATACTGTGCCAAAGGCCAGGAAGAGACTCAAATTGTGAGTCTGTTTAGTATCTCTTTCTGAGTTGGAGCAAAAGATCTCTGAATATCCAGAGGTACACATGATACCCATAATGGCAACCCCTTAGCATGGAGATTAACACAGAGGATGCCTTGGAAACATAAAGGCAAGTCTGTTGTCTATACCACTCTAAGGCCGGAGATTTCCACACACACTTCAGAAACATTTGAGATACTTATTTGAGGTAAAAGAGTCATCCGGGGAGCACAAACTTGGGGAGTCTTGGGAAGGTGAGAAAACATTGCCTAGCCAACTATAAAGCAATGTTAATAAAAAAAGGTCCCTTATATGAAAAGAAGGGACTGTGCAGAGAAGCCTAATAGACATAAGGTTGTTGTCCAGTACAGACTCAGCAATAGCATTCATAGGAGAACACAATTTCCACCGACCACTTATCCTCTCCATGAATATCATGAGTAGTCACTAATTACAAGAACCCAGAA
Organism: Uromys caudimaculatus; assembly: GCA_028551405.1. Classification (NCBI taxonomy): domain Eukaryota; kingdom Metazoa; phylum Chordata; class Mammalia; order Rodentia; family Muridae; genus Uromys; species Uromys caudimaculatus. Next base: position 62,748,387 of record CM052701.1, read on the forward strand.
AGAGACTGTACCCAAAATCTATTTCATTTTCTGGTGATTCCTTCCCCTCCCCACAAATTCAGTCCATAATTCACTGTAATGCATTCTACTTATTTTTAATTCCTTCCTTAAACATAGACTTTTCTCGTACAATATAATTTGAATACTATTTTTTTCTTCTCTCTACTCCTCCTAGTTCCTGCACACCTCCTTGAACATCTGGATCCACTGCCTTTCTGTATGTCATTTGAAAAGGACAGGCTTGTAAGAGATTATTATGAAACATAATAAACTGTAAGAAGACAAAATAAAATCCACCATATCAGAGTTGGAAAGACAAGTGAAGAGAAAAAAGAACCACATGGAAGAGAGCCACTATTCCACTCATTTAAGAGCCTCATAAGAGTACTAAACTGAACTCTGTAGTATATATTCAGAGGAACTTATGTAGACCCCTGTGGGACAGTGATTGATGCATCAGTCTGAGAGTTCATATGAGCTTTGCTTAGTAGTTTTAGATGGCCTTATTCTTCTGGTGTCCTTCGTCCCTTCTGTCCACTTGCTTGTACTACCTCCTCCTCTACAAGATTCCAGGAGTTCTTAGGGGGAAAATTCAATGGAGACATCTTTATTAGAGCTGTGTATTCCAAAGTCTCTATAAATGTAATGTGTGGTTGTGAGCCTCTATATTTGTACCCATCTGCTGCAGGAAGAAGCCTCTCTGACAAGAGCTGTGTAAGGCACTGATATGTGATTACAGGAGAATGTAATTAAGAGTCATTTAGCGTTGCCTTTCTTTTCTTTTCTTTTCTTTTCTTTTCTTTTCTTTTCTTTTCTTTTCTTTCGTTCAGGTCAGTATTATTATTTTTTAACCTAGGTCTCTGGGCTATCTAGACTCTGGTTCTTGGACACATACGCAGTATCAGGTATGAGTTCCATCTCATGGAGTGGGCCTTAAGCCAAATCAGACTTTGTTTGGTTACTTCCACAAGTTTTGTGCCACCATTGCCCTAGACTATTTTTAAGGCAGGGCATATTGTAGAGCAATGGTTTTGTGATCAGGTTCATGTTTTTGTTTCTCTGTTGGTAGCCTGAGGAGTACCTTTTCATGTCAAAGACCCTCAAACATGGGTACAAGGGTTCTATGCAAGCAACAGCTTGACCTTTCTCCATGAGTTGTGTGGGTGCTGTTTTGAACAAAAAGACTTTGCTGTCAATTTGTAAGGAGCAACTGATTATCATGGCAACAGCCTGGGCTATTTGTAGATTTCCCTGAGACCCTTTGGCCAACGACTCAATTGTATGAGAAATAGTCAGGGTACTGAAAGCTTCATCTGTTGAAAAGAGATGGCCAGTTGGGGTTCTGTCTACCTTATTATTTGCAGACATTATTAGGATCACCTTCATATATATAGAAAATTTTCACCATACAAGGTTTTTATACAACCCCTCAAATGCTCTCCAATTCTAGCTATCTCTCCCCTCATTCCTGCTCTCAATTTCATCTACCTTACACCTTATACCTGCTCCTCTCATTCTTATCACCCACCCATACCCCAAACCCTATTTTCTGTCCACACAAAAGCTATTCTATTTCCCCTCTCATAGAGATTCATGTGTCCCTCCTAGGCCCTACCTTTATGTCTAACCTCTCTGGGTCTATAGACTGCAGCTTGCTTATCATTTATATAATGTTTAATATACAGATATAACTTAATACATAGCATATTTATCTTTCTATATCATGGTAACATCAAGGTGATTTTTTTTTCTCATTCCATCCATTTGCCTTCAAATTTCAGGAATGTGGAAAGGAGCCATATTCCAATAAAAAAATGAGCTTTAAGGTAACAAGTGGGGAAGAAGGTAGAACAAAACAGATGGTGAATATATGAGAGAAGAGAGTAAGAACAACATGGAAATAAGACAAAGAAATGAAGACAGAGCAGGAATAATATTAATGAAAATGAAATATATAAAAGATCACAATGTATCATTACGTATTTTAGAAAGCTTTATTAGATTGATTTACATGACTGGGTTGAATAGTCTAACAATGGCTGCAAGCACATCAGAGTGAACCTGGTAATGCTCAGACTACCAGCTGGATGTGTCTACAAGTCCTAGTAGTTCCCATATGGTGCTGAAGCCCTCAAGGATGCATGAAGAGCTGTTGGTCTTCAGTATACAATGGAACCAGAAGTATGTGATGTCAGTGAAGCCTCACAACATTATCAGTAGTAGCAACAAGGATGTGTACTCACATCAACAAGAAGTGACAGTGGGCATGCAAAGCAAAACTGCCTTTCCCTCACTATTTATGGGACACCAAAACAGTGTAAGTTATTCTAATTGCTCATGGCTACCCACAAGAGCTCGATGGTAAGCCC
>CM052701.1:62751255-62794633 GCA_028551405.1 Uromys caudimaculatus
TGGAACCAGAAGTATGTGATGTCAGTGAAGCCTCACAACATTATCAGTAGTAGCAACAAGGATGTGTACTCACATCAACAAGAAGTGACAGTGGGCATGCAAAGCAAAACTGCCTTTCCCTCACTATTTATGGGACACCAAAACAGTGTAAGTTATTCTAATTGCTCATGGCTACCCACAAGAGCTCGATGGTAAGCCCTCACTGGTGAAGACAACACAGAATCAAGCTGGAACTAAGCTGAAAGCTTCCTCCCTATGGCCTAAGTACTCATATTGTTAGAAAGTGCTATAAAGACTCTTAGGGTATAAAGTCACAATAATCTTGTCCTAATGTAACCCTTTGTGCTACATTTTTCACATGTCAGCCAAGTACCCATTGGTATAATAAGGGCATGATTACTATGTAGATAAAGCATCCACTTCATTAGATCTGAGGCCTTCTCCATGCGAGTAATCACAAGCCTGGTACTCTCCTGTCAACCTATTCAAAACCCTATAGCTGGGAAGGTCACAGATCCTAGTAAAGCATGTACTATCATGTTTTGTTAAAAAGATGTATAGTCACACTGACTATTAAAAATTTATTCATGTTTAATAATTTATTCATAGGACAGCGCTACCTTCTGCCTGGTTCAGAGATGCCCCCCAGGGGATAGTAGTTGATGTAGAGATTTGTTGATGTAGAGATTTGCAGCTGGCCAATGAGCTAAGAATAAGTGATTGAGGCATGCTCAACCTTAAATGAAACATCTAACACACACACACACACACACACACACACACACACACACACACAAACACACACACCACTTCTTAAGACTCAGGAAACATGAAATGCAATGAACACATATATCTCTTCATATAGTACAGATTCCTTTAAGTAAAATATCAAAAGTGGTACAGCCAAGTTATATGGTATTTTCCTTTATGAGAAAATCTGCCCTGATTTCCACAGTGTCTATATCAGTTTACAGTGTCTCTGACAGTGAGTCACAGTGATCATTCAAAAATTAGCAGGACTAAATTCTAAAACAGGAAATATAATTTATGATTAACTTCCAATTAAATAATCTTTGTGACAAAATGTCAAGTGGATACACATAAATTTCTTAAAAGTTCTTACTGCTGGCCCGATCTCTTCAGAAACATGAAAGATTCCAGAACCAACTTGATGAAAGCATCTGGGGTAATTTGTGGTCTCACACATCTACAACTTCAGAATTCTGTTGGCAGAGGCTGAGGACTGCCAAAAGTTTGAGACCAACCTGCTCTGTATGCTGAGACTTGGGCTAGCCTGAACTTGAAATAGAGACCTTGTCTCCAAAAACAAAACAACACAGATGCAGCAACTCTTCCTGCAGCTTTGCAGATTGTTCCGCTTACCCCATTTTATTTTCACTGCAGCCTCTCTTGAGATGCTTTGAGTGCTGCTATCTCTTAAAAGCACAAGATATATTGAAGGAAAGCCATTCTAAAAGCCATCCATTCTGTGGAAGTTACTTGCCTTGGAAAGGCATGAGTATAAAAGCCTTTGTCAGCCTCATAGGTTTTATTTCTCTTAGATTTCCAAATAAATAGAGCTGCAAGAAAGTCAAGCGACTTAGCTAGAATGGTGATTTTCAGTCTTTCCACTCATTTTTAAGACTGAAATAGTGTGGTCTTGCTTTGTACAGCTCCTTGAAACTTCTGCAATGTCATCTGGAAATTTTGAACTGCATAATCTTTCTCCCAAAGTCTTCCGAAGTGAGCGGGTTTCCAACCCTGATTTTACTTTAACTAGTCTGACTGAGCTCTGTAGTGACTCCAGTCAGTGGGAGCTCCAGTACTCTGCTTTTGAAACCACAGGTAAGTCAAACTTTAGATTGCTGGGTTTGACACATTAAATTATCCCTGTGCATGCTTAATAGAAAATGTGTAATGCATAACTGTTGATGTCATCTACTTTGTAGTCATGAAACTGATGTCAATTTAGTTTGGTCTATTTCTTTTTCTGCAAAATATAAAAGCAGATTTGAGGGCAGGAAAGAATGTGTATGGAGACCTGCTTAAGAGTGAAGTGTCAAAAAATTAGTGGATTCTGAAAATTTTAAACAGGATATAATCTTTGCTCTCTGGATGGCCTATGAATACTTAATTTTCTATGATTGATAGAATCGGAGATTTACACTTAAGCTGAAGACAGTAAGAGACAGCATCTTTCATACAACTCTTCAATCCCTGAGTCAGTCCACATTTACATAAAGGATGCTGTATTTTATATTCTCTTTAAGAATAGGTGTCTACTCCTGTAGGTTATGATTTGTCATAACCTGATAAATAGAATGAGTGCATCGAGGTTGACAGATGCCAGAAGGAAAAACAAACCAAGGAAATGTGGGCCTTGGTTAAGCAGAACTCCTTAGGGTTTTTTTTTTTAACTTGGTCTGACATTTTGAGGGAATTTTGCTCTTATAGTCTATATTCGATAAGATAACATTTCTAAATGTTTGAGGCTATAATATATACTGTAATAATTACATTGTTATCCATTCCTTTGATTCTCTCCAAACCTTCTCCAAGGCACTCTCCACTCTCCTTCAAATACATGGCCTCGTATTTCATTGTTATTGCATCTTGATCGTCTAGTACCAAACAGTCTGCCCTGAAAATGTGTGTGTGTATATTTGTATATGTGTATATGTGTTTATGTATGTATGGATGGATGTATGGATGGATGTTATGTATGTTATGTATGTAGTGTATGTATGTATGTATGTATGTATAAAACATTATGACTGAGCAGGTCATATTTAGGAATATATACATACATATGTATGTAATGTATGTATGTATGTATGTATAAAACATGACTAAGCAGGTCATATTTTGGAATATATACATACATATGTATGTAATGTATGTATATATGTATAAAACATTATGACTGAGCAGGTCATATTTAAGAATATATACATACATATGTATGTAATATACATGCATGCATGCATGAACTTTTGTGGGTTTTTTTGTTTTTTGGGGTTTTTTTTCTTTTTCTTTTTCTTTTTTTTTTTTTTGGCTTTTCGAGACAGGGTTTCTCTGTGTAGCCCTGGCTGTCTTGGAACTCACTCTGTAGACCAGGCTGTCCTTGAACTCAGAAATCCACCTGCCTCTGCCTCCCAAATGCTGGGATTAACAGCGTGCACCACCAGTGCCCGGCCATGCATGAACTTTTAAGGATTTTAAATCATATTGAGTTTTCAGATACCAAGGGATGAATTTTCTTTTGTGGGTGGTTTTATGTAATAAGTGGATACATTTTAGGTGTTGTAAATTAAAATTACATTATGGTTTGCTTTCCTAATGCAAGAAGGTGCAAATCCAGATGACAAGGAGAATTATCAGAGATATGGTTGTCACTGTACATTGATCTTTACTCATTGTGAATTATTTTGAGAGGTTAGACTTTCAATTTCATAACCAGAAAGTTGTTGAGAACTTTTACTGAACTTCTTCACTACTGATTTATTGGCAAGTTTCCATAAACAACAAGCATTCGTATTGGAAGACTTGTTTTAGAGTACATAGAGTTCTGAAGCAAGGAGATAAGACATCCTTGGAAAGATTCTTCTGACGATAAGCAAAGAAGTCTACAGGCTGCTTTACCTTCCTTAAATCACAGGGCTTGTTGAGTAATGATCCAACTTTGCAAATATAAGCAGAAACAAATTCTCTGCACATCTGCAAAGTCTCACAAATGTTTATCAAGTGTGCTTGACAGTTTAACAGCAGTCACAATATTCTTTGTTTTACTATGATTTTTTTTTTCATTTTTGACCTGGGTGAGTGTATCTGACCATTTGTCAGAAATAAGTCTCTTAGACTCAGCCATTGTCTCTATGTAGCTGACTGTCACTTCCTTTCCTTGGGTATAATCTTATTCTCAGAGTTGAAAGAGCCTGGAAGACATTTTTGCTCCCTTATTTTGACAGTGGCTCAAGTCAATGCCTCTCAGCTGAATTCACTAAAATTCACACTATGTTCTTCATTTTATGTTTTTCCTTTATGGCACTTACCTAATTAATTGTAATAAAAATGTGTATTTATGTGTGTGTTTTATAATTTACTATTTATCTTTCTGCATGTTTATTTATCTTGGAAATTTTAGTACATATGTACCTAAGTACATACATGCAAGTAATATTGCACAGACTGAGAAGTTTGTATTTGTGAATTTTAGGAATATATATGTATTAAGAATATATATATATATATATATATATATTCTTGTGTGTGTGTGTGTGTGTGTATAAATATATATGCATATATGACAATTATTTTTAAAGAGACCATAAAATTGAAAGGGAGATTGGTGATGTATATGTGAGAGTTTGGATGAAGGAAAGGAAAAGGAAAATGATATAATTAAATTTAATCCTAAAAGTGTAAGTAATAAAACGTTATTTTGTTACATGAACAAATTGCGTAAGAAGCTGAAAGGTTAATTGTCCATTCCTCCCAATGCAATCGCTTGTGCAATACTTCAATTGTCCTCACTTCTCTAGAGTCCCGTGACAATCTTCCTGCCTATTGATAGTCACAAACATCTGGGCACAACACCAATCCATCTCACCCTTTGTCATTTTTATAGCTCTGTCTAATTTGTGTAACTAGTCTTCTACTCTATTATACAAAGTCCTTAAGCCTCTCCACATATTTTTTTCCAATTCCTGTGTAGACAACACATATTATATAATATGAACAAATTGCTTCCTTAAGATATTGCTCATAATATTCTTTTAAGATAATTCCCAATAGTTTTGCACGTGCCTGCATTTATTTAAACACTACTGTGATCAATGTTATCTTTCCAAATGCCTATGGCTACCTCCCTGTCTAAAAGGTTATTCTCCGTTGCTAATAATCTCCAAAGATTGCTCTTATGAAGATCTTCACATTCCATCATTTTCTAGAGCTCTATATATCTATGATTCCTTGTCTAATAGTTAGCTGGTATTTCTTGTGATGGATTGCCCTTTCAGAAATGTAGTTTGCATATAATACATATGTTATAAAAGTAATTAATAATGCATCAATGTATATCTTAATCAATTTTCTGCCATAGTAAATATCATTCAAATTAATATATATATATATATATATATATATATATGTGTGTGTGTGTGTGTGTGTGTGTGTGTACAAATATATATTTGATTTAGAAAATACTATCATCACCATCACAAAAAATGCTACCTGAAAATAACATTGGTCTAAACAACATTGATATGAAATTTGTCTTTCATTTGAAACTTCTGTGGAGCATTGAACACATCATAATATATCCTCTACACTGTTTCCTTTGCTTCATTTCCAACTTTTAGTCATTTATTCAAAATATAATTATTGATCGTTATTAGTTACTGGCAATGAAAATAAGATGAACATGGGGGAAGAGCTGTGTCCTTTAACCCTGATATTATAGCATTGTATTAGTAGGATATTTCTATGCATACATTCTTATAATGAAAACATGTAACACCAGAGGTCATAGAAAGTTGAGCTTATATGTTTAAAGATAATCTCATTGTCAGACAAGAATAATATGTACAGCCTTCATTTATATAATCACATAGATAGCACATACCTCTGAAATGACAAAATCTTAGAAAATAAATGTGAAGTAAACTCCATTTAATAGATAAATACACAAAGTCCACAGAAGAAGACTGGAACTACTCCATTATCTTTATTGTGTGTGGTTGTGTGTTTGTTGGACAGTGAGAGGAAATTGAATAATTCACCATCTGTTTTCACAAGGAAATGTACTCACCTTTCTCTACCCAACACTACTTTCCAATAAACTTTAAAAGATAGCAGCCAAGAAAATGTTCTTGTATTACAGTAACATGTTTGATTTCTAATTATAATGATAATACAATTTTCCTCTCAGGATTTTGAAAGATTCTTAATATGACTTTTAAGGCTATATGCTGTTCATTATCATGACATTCTGTTTTAATGAAAAACACATATGAAGTGATGCCTTAAATTCTAGCTATAATGTAGAGCTACAATATAAATTGTAGTTAGTAATAAATATGTTCACTTAATATTCACATATTATATATATGTTTTTTCACTAAATTCTCCAGTGAAGAGTTTATTCCTATGTAGTATCAGTAAATATTATTTCCATATTAGAATAGTATAAAATTAATTTTAGTAAAACACAGAGGTAGCAAAGTCTTCTATATATTTTTCAAACCAACACTGTCTAATATAGATCTTGATTCTTTTATACGTTCATCTAGTTTTATCTTAATAAGAATATTAAGCAATTATTTAGAAAGGAATGAGTCATTTTTTCTTTGTAGACAGAGGGACACATGTTTGACATAGGCGTAGCCAATTCTAATGTCCTATATAAACAAGAAATCAAATGCACATAAATAAAAATAATAGTTCTCCCCATAAAACTAATCTTTAATATTTTACATTAATCATGAATCTATAATTCATCATTTTTTTCTTAAAGATAGTGCTATCTATAAGTTCCATGGTTTTTCAGTTGTTGGCTGCTATAGAAATGTAAATGTCTCAGACTTCAGAGTAGACCTGTGTGAGCAGAAATGGGTATAGTTTTAAGGAATGTCCTCTTTCCTTACCTTCAGCGTGACCTTTATAGTACTTACACTGACCTAATGCTTGGAATTTAAACCTTTACTAGGTCCTTGATGTTTCAGATTAGTAGACCAGAGACTATGGCCTATCTTTTATTATTATTATTATTATTATTATTATTATTATTAATTGTTATTAATGTAGTCAGCCATTACTTTACAATATATCTATAACACTAATGGAATGACACACAAGGACAAATTATATAACTATAAAGTATGTGTATAATATTATATTGAGACAACCTGATGACAACAGATATCATATTAGAATAATTGAGATGGTATTTAGACACAATATATGTCACATATATAGATATTCATATAATTGGTTCACAGTAGGAATAGTAAGTTTCAGATGGATTTCAAGGAATTAAATGTAATTCAGTCTTTCATTTACATTTTGGCTTCTGAAAGAAATATGTTCCAGGGCTAGTAATTTAACATGCAGTGTGAAAAGGCAACATTTTAACCTGGGTGTGCTCCAATTATATCACTTAGCTGCTATATTCTTTACAATTAAATGGTTAAAAGATTTTAAGCAGGCAGGCAAGAGGGATTCCAGCCTATTCTCCCAGCACCTTTGAGGATGATGTGAGAGAATCACAGAAAATTTGAGGTCATCCTGAGCTACTTAGTAAAATCCTGTTTCACAGTGGATTTTTCTGTCAGGGACATTATACTCTATCCCTATGGTTTCCTAGCAGATTCAAGTATACTTAAAATAGAAATCATTAAGCATCATAGATTTATGTTAATTTCATGAACTTAAACTAGAATTCCATGTATTTATAATAGCAGAACCTTTGTACATAGGCAATTTCCTAAAATTATTCAAGGACTTTAATTATCCGACTTACAAATATATTTTGTGCCTTTGAAGAATTAGCTTAGAGATTTTAAAAGTAAGTCAGAAGTTTTCTGCAGTTACTACAGGATGTCTATAACATTAGTCAAGGCTGTGACCTTCCAGCTTAGTGATTTTCCTTATCTACAGAATATCTAGATTAAATTCATCTCAAAAGCCACCTAAATCTCTATAAAAGCTTTACCCTCATGATACTGATGTATAACACTAATTAAAACTTAAACATAAAGATGTGTACCAATAAAGACTTTTGTTTTTCATATACAAATAAAAGCTATAAGGGGTTCTTAAAGCTTTTTACACATGATTTTTTATGAATCCTAATACTCTCTGCACTACTTGAAGCACCAGCTACCCCATTACTAACTTGTACAGCACTATGGTGGCAGTGAGAATAATGACAAAGGTAATCCTTTGTAACTGCTTAGCCAAATAATTGACATTCTAATTTAACTTCTCTTCATAATGCTATGAAGTGTACATATTAAATCTTGTTATAATCAACTATTATATTTCAACACAGATTTACATTTTTGTTAATTTGCTTATTGTCATATACGGCTTAGACTTCATAAAGTATCCCTTGCAGTAACTAATTCTAGTTTTAATATATAGAGAGAAAAACACTGAGGCCATTCTCCTCTTAGTATCAAATGCATGCTATTTTTTCTTCTATCAATTGTTCAACTCTCCCAGACCATTTAGGTAAGGTAGAATTTAATTTTACAGTAAAACTACCTACCTAGAATTAGAGTGAAACCACAGATTTGCAGTTTTAGTTCCCCAAGACTTCTTCCATTTCAGGAGGCAAATACTGAATCCTCAAACTACTTACGATTTTATCTATATTGGTACAAAGTGGGAGTTCTTATATTCCTCTTCCCAAATTTCAATATGTTCTAGAAGAATTCAAATAATTTGTTAAAGATACTTTTATTATACTGTAAGAATGGACCTACTATAGGTTGAGATGTTGAAAGACCTGTGTCATCATCCTTAGTCTTCATGGAGTTAAAACATGTTCCCCAACCTAGCATATGAATAAATTTTCTCACTAAGAAGTTCCTACTTTTCTGGACATATGTTGCTTTCATGTAAATTCAGCTCCTGCTCTCTCCACTGTTGCTGAAAATTTGCAGTCTTGGCTGCCTTAGGTTCTGGAAAGCTGCCCCTCTCTTATAATGATAGCTCTTGAGAGCAGCCTGCTACTCCTCCGGAAACAAAGAACAGTTACATGCCAGAAACCTGATGAAAATGCAAAAATAGCTCCTAAAGTATGAACTCTAGTCTATGAACCTTGAATAGAGACTGCACATTAAACTAACTGAAACTCAGAAGATAATGTCTGACTTAAGGACCGAAGCCCCTGCATAAACAACTTTTTGTTCAGATAGAAGTATTTAGGAATCCTAACTCCCTGAGATCTTTAGAGCATCACATATCTGTTTATATTGAATCTGCCTGATTTGGTGTTCTCTCAGACATAACATGGCCCCTGGATGGCATTAACCAAGATCAACAGTTTATAGTCATCATATGAACATTTTGGGATCAGATTTTAGAACACATATAATGCATATTTTCTGGAAGAACTTGGAAATTGGCATTTTTTTTCTTGTTATATTTAACTACGCAAAAGTCTGAAAACAGTTTCTGTGGTAGCAGATATAATTGGCCAAGCATGAGGGACTGTCTGCAATAATATTTAAAAAATAGATACTTTCCTCTAGATGATTTCTGATAGTAATAGATACACTCAGCTATAGCCATTTGGCTATTAAGTTTTCATATAAACACATAAATAATTTATAGGTATCCATTGAGACATTAGCCAGAGAGCATTTCTATTTTCAATTTACATGTAAACTACAGAGAGACTCATATTTTACAAGCCATTATGTAGTTTTTAGGTTTGATATTTCATTTTTTTAAATGTCTTTCAGCAAAGAGTTACATAGTATCTGAGGTATGGATCACTTCTCTTTTCCAGGGAAAGATCAACATAGAACAATAGAACTGAAAGAAACCTAATTGTTTGCAATTAATATGACTTTAAAACACTGTGTCAACAGATAAAACCCCTCACTTCCTCTGCATTTTAAAATTGAACACATCTTCTAATGGCTACAGCTCTTAAACCCATTATCTCTCAAGGGCAATCTCAGCTTATATAATATGCATATTCTGGGTGCTGTGGTAAAATAAAATGTTAGTGCCAAAGTGATGCTGTGAATGTAAAGTGAAATGAACTCCCAGCAAGCATCATTTTGTTAAATGCCTGAAGACAATATTCTGCTGAGAACTGAATTGAATGTATCCATTTTACTTCAGAGTGAAAAGGTAATATGTTCTTTTCTGGTAGCCATAAGCAAGTGCTAAAGGAAATTTTGGCCATTATATTCTGGTGTGTCACCCGAGGAAAGTTCAATAAATTGTACAGAGATAAATATAAATGATTATATAGGTATGCATATAGATGCAGCTACAGACAAAATATTGGTACACAGACATGGGCAAGACATAACTCAAGGAGTAATAGTCCATGCTACACAAGCATTTGGCCTGAATTTGAATCCTTAGAATCATGTTAGGCCACCTAGAGTAGCGCTTGTTTGTAAGACCAGTGCTCTTGTGGAGAAATGGGAGTTGGTACAGATTTCCCAAAGACTGACACCAACATAGCTTTGCATGCACAGTAGCAAAACAAAAGACCTTATATTAAAATGGAGGCAAGGACTGGTAATCATCTCAGTTGCATGCTGACCTCCACATGTGAGCTTTGGCACAACCCACAATTACACATTAATATCCATACACGTAAACACACACAAAGATTAAATGTGTAGATGCAGAGATATTTCTCTTCAAGCATTTCCTCATGTCATATTTTCCTCTTGACAAGATTTTTGTAAAAGTGACGGATTTTGGTTATTTTATGTATTGGTGAAAGAAAGAAAAGCAGATTTATGATAGATGTTTATGGTGTGATTCTTAGGACAATAAAATCTAGCCACACCCTTACTTCATAAGGCTTTTCCTGGAAACAGGGATGAGAAATGCTCTAAAGCATTGGGCGTGTTCTCGCATATAGTACAGAGTTCAAATGTACTGAGAGTGATTTATACGTGCTGTGAGTGACTGTAGAGCAAGTTGCAAGACTTCTCTTAAATGTAAACGGTTTAAGAACATCTGTAGCCAATCAGTCTCCTTTTCATCCCAGTGCACATTCTAAGTGGTTTATAATAGAATAGAATACAGCTACACTTTGTGATTACTCATTCTCCTCAGACATCAATATGTTTACGTAGAACTTAGAACTGAAATTATAAACAACTGTTCAGGAATATGAGAATATAGGCTAATCAGGAAAAGTGTAAATGAATGTATAATTTGACATTATGTTCCAAATGGTTTTCAAATCATAAACAATCTTTTATTCACACATTCCACATTGAAATTTTGTTTAATAAACTCATGGATGAGCACTGTAATACTAAGGAAGCTTAAGATATTGTATTTTAGTCACAGATGACTAGATTTCTCAGGACTTATCCTGAAGTGGCCCATCTCTTTGATTCATATTCTGATGCTATCTGAAGAAAGAGAAATTACTGATTAGGACTTAGGATGTTTCTTTTTCTAGAGTTATTAGCCCTCGTGCTTAATATCATTGTAATTTAGAAGTGTCTTTTGTATGCAAATTTAGACTTTTGTTTAGAAGAATGGAAAACAAGTAGAAAGCTTGCAAAGACAGGGTGCAAATGGCAACCAACCAATTAGATGGCTGAACTATAATATGTGAGCGCCTTAATATCATGCCATCTCACTACTCTCTGTCTCTCGATCTGTTTCTCACTTATTGGAGGTTTTCTTTTACATTTTCAGATTATAATTAAATAATTTCCATCTTCCTTTCCCTCCTCTCCAACATATGCTCCCTGCTTGTTTTCAAATTCACAACTTTTTCATTAATTATTGTTACACACACACACACACACACACACACACACACACACACACACACCCCTAAACATGAGTACAACCTACTCATTTATAGTGTTACTTGGACTTCCATATTCTCAGGGTTAGCCAATCTATATTGGATAAACAATTGGATGCTTTTCCCTAACCAGGAAAAACTACACTAGAGATGTTAAGGTAGACAAGGGAAATCTCAGAAAGTCTCAGTCCACACAAAGAACAGGCAACTAAGGAACACTGAGAGGAAAAACAGTGTTTCTTGGCTTCTAGATATATCATCTAAATTACTGAAGGTTGTTATTATCAGAAGACAATGGCTCCTGTCACATCCACTCCAGGTGCAGTTGCATAGCCATAGTAAACTAAGATATATTTCCTAGCTCATTTCACTCACAGGAGTTTCTCCACGATCCTATTTACTGCTATTTTTCTGTCATAGAAATGAGAAAGATGCACAAATGGAAGATGACTGCTAATTAAGAAAATTTGTTTGTTTCTACTTATATTCTTACCTCAACTATTGCTTTATTTATGTAGATATTAAACAAAAAATTAAACTGTCAGCCATTGTTATAAAGGAAGGGTAGAGACAGAAGAAGAGAAAGTAATTTATATTAAAGAAATATGATTTAAATTATTAGTCATAAAAAGCATTATTCCTGTAATTTAAAAGTCAAAGAATTGATTTGAAAATTCTCTAATTTATGTTTACACTGTTCATATCATAGATGGATGAGTAATTGTCTTTGTGATGATACTTTCTATGTTTAAGCTTTATGCATGCCAGTTTTGAGACTGGTCAGCATAAAAGAAATATAAATCTGGATTTAACTTTAAATGGACATATTTATATGCAGGCTACTAAAATGAAATACAATGTACCAAAAGTGTCTTATTTAATGGGAATGGCCAAATCAACTAAGAAACAGTAGAGAAGAATAACACTATGTTTCATTTATATGTTGGAGTATTTTATGATTATAGTCTCATAAAAGTAAAATATGATTCTTTAGAAGATCCTAAAAATCTAAAATAATGTTTGGAGGACTTTGTTTTCTTTCACTGCATTTTTTAAAACAAACATTAAGTGCCTGTGTTGGTTTTTTTATTTTATTTTTTTACTCTAAATGTTGAACTCATAGTTTATAAAATTGTGCAAATACATTCGTAAACCAAAGCAATGTATTAAAAATGATTTCCAGGGGGACCAAAGGTTTATAACTATCAAGAAAAAATAGCATAAAATACGATTTTTTTAGCTTTAGCAATATTTTCTTGTCCTGGTTTGGTTTCAATTGTGATAAAGAACATGACCAACAACAACTTGGGGATGAAAGCATTCATTTGACTTACATGTCCTGATTACAGTCTGCCAATGAGGGAAGCCAAAGCGAGAACTAAAAATGAGCAGGAACTGAGGCAGAAACCATGGTGGAGTGCTGCTTACCAACTTGCTCTCCATTGCATGCTCTTATAATTATAGTGTTCTTCCTGACATTTAACCACTAGTCAAGGGATGACATAGCAAAAATATCAATATCCAAATACGGTTTGTTGAACATTTGCATTCCAGATAGACACCTGGCATGTGAAGATTCAGAGAAAAGTTTGAAAGTTAATCAAATATTTTATCAGGATTATTTATATGATTTTCATAACTAAGAATAGTCAGTCTTGAATACACACATACAAATAACATTATACCGGCTGAGCAGGTAATATACAGGGGATATAGATAGACATAGATGATATATAGATAGATAGATATTTTAAATTGTAACAAGAATTAATTTTTATAAGGTGCAAATGAATTTGAAAGAGAGCAGGGAAAGTTGTGTAAGAGGATTTGGAGCGAGCAAAGGAAAAGGGGAAATAAAGTCATTATATTATATATCTCAAAAGGAAGGTATATTAGGTTCCTGCTGTTGCCCTGCCATAACTTCCACTGAGCATGAACTCTAACCTAGAAAGTTTAATAAACCTTTATTGCCCAAGTGGATTCTGGCAACAAATAAGCTATACATATTACATTATACAAATTAGGCATTGGATGTGTGTGTGTGTCTGTGTGTGTGTGTGTGTGTGTGTGTGTGTTAAATAAAGTTACACCACTTGGGCTGACAGTGTTCTAGATAAGAGTCATGGACTAACAAAAACTCAAGTACCTGGCATAAGAAACTCCCATTCAAGTTGTTAGTCAGGTAGTCCTATTGACTCCCAAACAACATTGGCTATTGATGTTGGTTGTTCTCAGATACTGGTTACCTCTCAGACATTGAAGGCAGATGTCTAATATTAAAGATACAGCCTATTTTTACACAAGACCAAGAAGCTTTCATATGGATCTAACCTGGAAACCTCTTTCTTGCTGTACAACATTCACAAATCAGAAAGTACTCTGTAAGCTGCCAAGAAAGAAAAACAATCAGTTGCACTATCCCGCTGTGATGTCGATGACCTATAGTATCGCCTGTATAGCAAGATTTGTATAAAGGTTCAGAATTGGCACTCATATCTAGGTGGTAGCCTACAGATTTCTAGTTTTACCTAAGGCTTGCTCAATAGGTGGGAAATCATACCTGCTACTATAAAGTTGGTCAACTACTGGAGCAAGGGAGGTCATCGGCCTTAGAAGAGAATCTATTGCTTCCACTTACTAGACAAGAATAATTCCTAACTACATTCTAAAATTTATCCACATACCAAGATATAACTGTAGCTCTCACCTTCCACCAATGATGTTTCACATTAGAGCCATGAGACAATTACAGAAAATCACAACTGGTCATAATGCAAAGATAAATAGATCATGGAAAGTCTAGCTCCAACTGATGAATCTACATCAAATCTTCTGCATGTAAGACTCAGGGAACACTGAGGAATTGGGGGCAGAAATGTAAAAGCCAAGGACTAGGAAGTCTGCTGTGAGATTGTGTCTCCCATAGAGGACAGAAAGTTACATCCATGGTATCACAACAGTATGTCTGCCTAAACAGGATCCAAACAATGACAATATAAATTTGCACACTAATGCAAAAGAGGGAAATCTTCCTGGGCGTTAGTCCTAAACAAAGA
Source organism: Uromys caudimaculatus (assembly GCA_028551405.1). Taxonomy (NCBI): domain Eukaryota; kingdom Metazoa; phylum Chordata; class Mammalia; order Rodentia; family Muridae; genus Uromys; species Uromys caudimaculatus. The sequence goes on from CM052701.1 coordinate 62,765,839, forward strand.
ACTGCAAGTAACGAATGACTGTCTAGAGAGGGAATAACTTCTCCCCAAAATAACCCCCAAAGTAATTATCCAGTGCAAAACAGGCACCACTGAAATCACATACATATGAGCCATGCTAAGTTACTCAGCAGGTTATATTTATATATTCTGCATTTGTTTGTGTAACAACACAAGATTTAACAAAAAAGAAAAAGAAAAGAAAAGAGAAAGAAAAAAGGCCATCAGTTGGAGATGAGAGAGGTAGAAAGGAGGAAAGAGAACAGGAAACTGAAGTAATTATTCTAGTTTAATGAAGTTTTATTTAAAAAAATTAAGTAGCATACAAAAACAGCATAACTTATAGCTCTTTCCCCAAATCTTTAAGAACTGCATACTCTTTTTGACAGGACTATAACAGATTAAATCACAACTTCCAAAGTCTATGTCACACAACTGTGCAAGCCCACACTCTTCTGATGTGAAGATAAAATAATTTGCTGGATTCCTTCCCATTACTGTTGTACCTCTGGAAGGGCTCTCCAATAAAATGTCAGTCTTCATGTATTTAATGTTCCTTTCCTCCGGGTTTTAATGGGAAGGACTGTTAGGGTTGGTTCGTGAGCGGTTCAAACAGAGTCTCCTCTGTCACTTGGCACATTGACTTCTCCTTTCCCAGTAATATCTTCTCTAGCTGTGGATGTGAATATCTTTGTAGCTCATTGTGTAAAGCCACCATGTTACTTGGTCATATCTGAAGCAACTCTGCCCACTAGTGGCAGTCTTTCAATTTGCAGAGCAGTTTTTTTTTTTTCTGTCTTCACTCTTATGCAAATAAAAGGTAAGTAAACATCTCTCAGTTTCACCAAGTAACTGTTCATAGTTGGATTATTGTTCTTCTTAAAATATTTTTGAAATTCTTAAAATAAATAAAGTCTCACTTAAAAATAGAAATTAATGAAGTAAAGGAACAGGAGAGTTGGAAGAGAAATGCAGACAGAAGGCAAGAGTCAGGGAAGGAATAAGGGAGCCAGGAAAGAGAGGAGGGGGGACGAGAAAGAGGGAGGAGAGAGGAAGAGAAAGATCCATTGAAGTCAACTTTCCAAAGTCTAAACGTAGACAGACTTTTGTATAGATAGATCCCATTATGGCGAAGCACTTGAATATAAGTAATATTAAGGAAACTGTTTTGATTCTCATCTATAGGTGCCTGAATTCTGGGTCATGTTGCTAAGCTAAAGTATAAGCTTACTGGCAATAATTAAATAAGCCATTCAAAGCGAAGCTGTTAGCAATCTTTTTTTTTCTTATATCCGATCGTAACTTTTCACATACAAAGTTCACATTTCTTTGGCCATACAGACAACAGCTACCTTCTCCTAGTACTGTTTCTCTGAACTGATAGTATCACTGACACCACAAAACTGTAAGAAAAAAATATAAATTTCATCTCTAAAATATACTCCCAACCCTCATAAACCACAGACTAAGTGACAAATGAAACAAAAAGTGAAGTGACAGAATAGACACTTCTGTGTAACAGGCGAATCAATACAATAAGCTAGTCGAAAGAAACCTGTCACCATTTCCTATTTTGCTTTGTGTAACTTATAAGTCAAGACAAATGAAGACAACCTTACAAGGAAAACAGAATCTTTTAAAGCGCCATCATACTTTAAATGGTGTGTCGTATCTGGGGATAAATCCTCAGGGGGCTCCAGATTACCATGCCGCATTGGTGGATTGCCCAACTTTAGACTTTCTCAGTGAGCTGTTCGATTTTAGGGCTCATGTAGAGCTATAGGACACCCGATGGGAACAAAGTAAGTAAAAACAATGATGCTTGCTGTTTTTAATGAGTTCAGTTATTTTTCTAGAATAAACTCCACTTGGATAGCAGTAAATCTCCGCTTCATTCCCAGAGTTCTACACAATGTCTTCCTTTAGACACGAGAGTTTTCTGTGCTTACCACAGTGTTCTCAAGGACGACTTCTCCCCATTGTTAACTCTTTGTGTTTGTTTGTTTTATTTTTATTTACTATTTTAGTTTTTAGATTTTAGGCGTTGCGTTACTTATTTTTTTTAATTAATTATTTTATTTATTTACATTCCAGCCTTTATCCCCTCCCAGTCCCCCACTCACAGTTCCTCGTTTCATTCCCCCTCCCCCTTCCCTCGAGAAGGTGTTCCTTTGATGATGTATCTCCCTTCTCTGGGGCCTCAAGTCTCTTATAACCTAGCACCACTGGAGGCGTCAGGAGGTGTCTCTAGTCTGCTTACTCCATGTATGGAGAGAATTATTACATTATCACAAGAGTGTTGTGCTTCACCGTACAGCCACAGCTACCCTGAATGTAGTTACTCCCCTCAGTGCTGAAATGAGAAATTGTGAAGTATATTGTTTTCAGGCCTGATGCCTCTCAGAACAGGAAGGTTTCTAGACTGTCCTGAGATCACTCTCACTTGTCAGGAGCATTCCTAGTATCCCAGAAGGCACAGCCTAACTAGCCATGCTGCTCTAGGGTGCGGGCATGGATTACCTGTGGAGCGCCATGCAGTAGCACATTTTACTGTACAGCAAGAAGAATGCCATTCACACGTGCTTTCTGGAAACTAGGACCTGGCTTATTGATTCTTGTGCCTAAACAACTCAAGAAGAGATTGGGAAATACCTGTGCCCTTCATTATCTTATTCTAGTATAGTTCAGGGTTTTTTTTTTTTTAATTCTACAATATTTTAAGCATGATTTAGATAAGAATATGATTTCAAACTTTTTTGGAGAGTAAAAGATACTTGATGGGACCACCATTATTGCTTAATAACTCATATATTTATTGCCTCTGTCTCATTCACCATGCTATAATTATTTTAAAGGAGCATTCAATTGTCACTTCCCAATTTCTTTTTCTTAAAAGAGCATTAAGAGGGTGCAGGTTTCTGGTGTCATGCTTATGATTCTATGTGTAATCTCATTTAGTCATGCCCATCATGTGGGAGTGTGGGTTTCCACCGTGACGCATAAAGGGCCGATGAGGAAGTTCTGAAATGTCCTCATCTTTGCATGTGCTGATTTATAAAGTGCACTTGGATAGAAGCTGCAGTGGCCTGATACAGTCTGTGTGATGTCCTCATCACTCAAAATGGATCCCCTAAGGTGTTGGCAGATGGATTCTCCTTCAGTGAAGCATGGGTTTCTAATTTGGGATTGTCTTCCAGCAGGGGATCTGACACAAAGGGTTCTGTGAGTTCTGAAAGGCCCTGAGTTTCTTATTTGTTGCCTCTAAACATGGCAAATACCATTTTTTGCTTAGGACCCGCTAATCCTAACAGATGGCCAATCTCTTAGACTACTGGAAGCTCTGCTTTCCATCTGGATACAGTCAGGTGAGTCCTCTAAACCCTGAGCAACCTTGAAATGGAGCAAAGTTCAGGGCTGCAGAGAACATGCAATAGCACAGTCAAGGAAAAAACATTATCAACATAAAAAAAAAAAAATGTGGTTTTGACCTCTCTCAACATTTTTATATATAGAACATATGAAAAAATATTTACATCTCTATCAAGGGGACACGATTCATCAGTATTTAGCTCAGTGATTTTAAAATCTAGACACACTGCTAAATCATTTAGAACATTTTCAAAATCTCAGATACTCAACTAAACAAGTCAGAACCCTTAGGAAGGAAACTGAGGCATCAGTCTTGTTTTCTCTTGCTGCTTCCCAACTCATTCAAATGTGCAACAGACTGAGAATTGTGAAGGGTGTTGTTTTTCAAAACCTTAAGTTATATAAATTATTTTGAGGTATTTTCAAGAAACATATTTCAATCCATTAGTTCTGACATGAAGATCTATATTTCTAATAAATGCTCAGAAAATGGAAATGTTGTTGCTAACACATCACCCTGAGGGGTTGTTGAAGGTGGGCTTTCCTCTGAAAAACTGACACCATGTTGGTTAAATGTCAGGACTCTATGTTCTTTGGCATTATCAATTGCCCTTTCTTCTCTTAGCTGCTAGGACTAAGGGTTTGTCAAATAATGGACGTTTTTAAGACTTAAAAGGCTCTTAGAATAGACCCTCTGTGGATCCACACACTTGAATCTCCAAAGTCCTATGGCGATCTGTGCTTCAGGGGATGCAGTGCCACCACTGTCTTAATCATCAAGTACTCTAGAACTCTTTCCTATGAAGAATCTGAATATCTGCAAAGCCATCCCCAAACTGTTGGGGATGGACACCCAGGAGTCCTGGGAGGAGCTGATACAACAACTCCAGCAAAAAAGGGTCTTTGAGTGCTTGAAAGTGAAACCATCCACATGTTATCTCCTGGAACTGCTTTTAAGATAAAGTGAACATTTACTTCATAGTTTTATTATCCTTGATAATCTGAACTGAGAAATATACAAATGGATCCTATTTTGGCAGGTAGAGCAGATTTTTCAGTTTTTTGTTTTGTAAATTCTAGAAATGTGACTTCATTTGAAATCACAATTTGAACTCTTTCATGGTTGCTTTTCAGTGAATGGCTCAAAAATAGACTTAGTAATGCCCAGAATAAGTAAACTAATAGGAATGAGAAAAAAGCTCCTCTCTGCCTTCCCTCTTTTCAATTTCAGACCAATTTTACTGTCAATTGTGTGTCTGGAACCAAAAGGGAAGAAATTCCTAAACTAGACACATATTTATTTCTGTACCAGTAACTAGAAAGCAGCAGGGTTGAAGAGAGAAGAAGATCATTTTGCCAACTGGATATACCACATGAGCCAACACAAATATTTTAAATGGAGAATGTTAAATTGTCCTTGAATCTGGTGTGCAGTACCTATTTAATGGCAAATCACACAAACACACACACACACACACACACACACACAAAACACAAATAGTAATTAAGACACTGAGTTTTACAATGCTTAATGATATCATATAGTAAGATGTTATTGCTATTTCTATAAGACAGTTAGTTACATATTTCTATAAAAGCCCAGGTGAGAAATAAATACCTAACATCAATATTAACTAATAGATCAGACTGAGGTGTTTGAAGGGGCTTAGTAATTTATTGCTCTGATTTATTCCCAAAGATATTATTTGAAGGCATGCCTGAGAAACTCTTTAAGAAAAATTCCTTCCAAGCCCTCCCCTGGTTGCATATGGTTTTTTTCTGAAAAGACTATCTGACTCAAAATGGCTATCTCAAAATCACTTTATTTTTATTCATGACCTTGGAAGTTTTCATGGGATAAATAAGATCCAGTATAAATGAAAGGGAAATGGTTGATATACTGTATGTAAACATGGACACCATCATTGTTGCTTATTGCCTGAGTTGTATTTTTCTAGCAAAAAATCAATAAATACAAACAAGCATTGATTCCAGAAATTGAACTCAGTTTCTGGAAACAACATGGTGGAAGGAAAGCAGTGATGCCTCAAAGTTGTCCTTTGATTTCCAAGTGAACATATAACTTGCTTGCCTGGTCCCCCAACACACACACACACACACACACACACACACACACACACACACACACACACACACAATTAATTAATTAAAATATTATCCTGAATAATTGACATTAAGGAAGAAGGTTGTTCCTTTTTTTTGGCAACTGATTTTATGTGCAGTGATTTATGTACAAAATTACTCCAGGTACCTGAGGTAAATGTGTTCTCATTACAATATAAGTTTATTAAAAAACCTGCTGATTTTGGCAATTTTACAATTGCTTTATGAGTCCCAGAGTGAAACTATTTAAAAAATGGAAGTGGTAAAATCTCTGCATGAGATGCTCTGGTAACTCTTGACTTTAGAAAACCTATCCTTCCATTTAGTGTTTTGACAGTTGCTTAATTAAAAATACAACCTTTTTAAGTCACTGGCACTCAAACCATGCTTATCTTCATAATTTTAATACAGAATGTAAAGGCTAACAGTTGGCAAGATGGCTCAGCAGGTAAGGATATTTGGTGACCTTAGTTCAATCTTGGACTCCATATGGTATAAGGAGAGAACTAAGGTCCCTCCAAATTATCATGACTTCAGAAGGTAGTTCTACTAGCATTGTAGATTGATCTCCTCTATAACCATGATTAGTTTTATCATGAAACTTGAAGTTTTTAAAAAGGTCAGGAATTATGAAAAAGGATAGAGTAAATCATTATATAACAGTGACATTTTCTCATATGTAGAAAACTAGAGATACTTCTAATAATTGGTTGCAGTGAGTAATTACAGTTGATGAGCAGTAGCAAAGGCTCTGCTTTAGAAAACACCGACATATGTAAATCCAGCAGGGTCTTTAAAATTAAAAATATATCTCCACAATGTGTATATTAGTGAAATAGGCTTTTATTATGAGAGATATTACCATTTAAGACAGATAATCTCAAGTTTACTTTGGGCACCTTGCATACCATGAGCTCAGAACTTTAAACTCCTACATATCACCTATAACTTCCACTGGGTATCTCCAGAGATACCAGGGAGCTGTGGTTAACAGTTTTATTCAAGTTTTTTTTAAAACTTAGATACAGTTTAAAGTTATTGATTTACATATTTCTAAAGTATATTTTAGAGATAATGTCTGATTTTACTCTGTACATATTGAAGGGAGAAATAACTGAACACTTTTCTTGTCAAACATTCTCATTTTATTGACTCTTCCTATTAATCATGTTTATTAATATTTCTCATCTCTTTTCAATATGTACTTCTTATTTAAATTTTTATTAATTAATTATTGTCTTTATTTATATTGCAAATGTTGCCCCCTTCCAGGTCCCCCCTCTCATATCATCCCACCTTTACCTTAAGATATCCATGCAGACTATTGTAAATTGCCATTTATGAGGAATTTAATTTCTTTTAAATTATTTTATTTATTTACATTTTCCCCTCCTGGTCCCCCCTTCCCATGATTCCTCATCCGATTCCTCCTCCCCTTTGCTCCAAGAGGGTGCTCCCTAGGCATCCCCCTTCCCTGGAGTCTCAAGTCTCTAGAGGATTAGATGCATCTTCTCCCACTGAGGACAGACCAGGCAGTCCTCTGCTATGTATGTTCCAGAGAGACCTCAGACAGCCATTGTATGCTGCCTTGGTGGTGGCTTGGTCCCGGGGAGCTCCCCAGGGTCCAGGTTGTTTGAGACTGCTGGTCTTCCTATGGGGTCACACTCCCCTTCAGCTTCTTCAATCCTTCCCCTCATAGGAGTCCCTGACTTCAGTCCAATGGTTTGGTGTAAGTACCTGCATCTGTCTCAGAAAGCTGCTGGTAGGGCCTCTCAGTGGACAGCCTTGCTAGGCTCCTGTCTGTGAGCACATCATAGCGTTAGTAATAGTGTCAGGCCTTGATGCCTCACACCCCATGAGATGGATCCCAAGTTGGGTTGGTTGCTGGACCACTTTTCCTTCAGTCTCTTCTCCATTCTTGTCACTGCATGTCTTTTAGACAGGAACAATTCTGGGTCAGATATTTTGACTGAGGGTTGGTCACCCTGTCCCTCTGCTGTGTTTTTACTGGAGGTGAACTCTTTGAGTTTCCTCTCCCTACTGTTGGGCATTTTAACTAAGGTCACCCCATTGAATCCTGAGAGTCTCTCACCTCCCAAATATCTGGTACTTTCTAGAGGATCCCCCAACCTCCCACCTCAGAGGCTGCATATTTCCCTTCATTCTTCTGGCCCTCTGGGCTCCTCTCCTGTCTCCTCCATCATACCTGATCCTTTCCTCCTTTTCCCCTTCCCCTCCTCTCCCACCCTGCTTCCTCCCTCCCTCCCTCCCTCCCTCCCTCCCTCCCTCCCTCCTTCTATCTGCATCCAATGATTTTTTGTTCCCCCATTTAAATGGAATTTAAGCATCCTCACTTGCATCTTCCTGATTGTTAATCTTCTTAAGATCTGTGGACAGTACCCGAGGTACTGTATTCTGCACTTTTTGGCTGATATTTACTTATCGGTGAGCACATATCATGCATGTTCTTTTGGGTTTGGCTTACCCCTCTCACAATGATATAGGACAAATAGGCAACCTACAGATTAGGAAAAAATATTCACTAATTCTATATTTGATCGATGGATAATATCCAAAATACATGAAGAACACAAGAAATTAGCCTCCAAACAACAAATAACCTGACTTAAAAATGTGCAGAGCTAAGCAGAGAATTCACAACAGAAGAATCTCCAGTGGCCAAGAAGCACTTAAAGAAATGTTCAAAGTCCTTAGTCATCATGGAAATCCAAACCAAACAACCTTGATAGTACACTTTACACCAATCAGAATGGCTAAGATCCAAAACTCAATTGACAGCACATGCTGGTGAGGTTGTTGAGAAACAGGAACACTCCTCCGTTGCTGGAGGGATTGCAAACTGGTACAACCACTCTGGAAATCCATCTGGTGCTTTCTCAGAAAAGTGTAAATAGTTCTACCTGAAGACTCAACTATTCTACTCCTGGGAAAATATCCAAAAAGATATCACACCCTACCACAAGGACAGGTGCTCTACTAAGTTTATAGCAGTTTTATTTATAATAATCAGAAAGTAGAAACTATCCAGACGTCCTTCAACCAAAGAAAGGATACAGAAAACGTGGTTCATTTACGTAACGGAATACTATTCAGCTATTAAAACTGAGGACATCATGAATTTTGAGAAATTTCACTTTTAAGAAAGGGAATGTTGGTCAGTATTAGAAATAACCAGTAGGTGTCAGGATTCCAACACAAAAAAAAATCTGGTTTCTCCCAAGAGTCTGCAAGCAGCTTGTGAGCAGTGCGTTGGAAAAATCCAGAGTCCCTTTAACCCACCCACATCAGCTACTGTAGACAGTCTGGACAGATTGGCATCTGTTTTCTCATCACTTGTCTACTTCAATTGCTAAAGAAGATAATTCTTGTTGTTTTTCTTTCAGAATTTAAAACTGGCCATTTGCTACAGTGTTGCTTCCACCATTCAACATTGCATAGGTCCTAAATACCATTTTTCTCCTTGATTTCAGTTATCTACTCAGTTGGTTATTGACACAAAGGGGGAACAATTATTTTTCCTGTGCATATTTGTACCAAGTTTCCTGTTAGGCATTCTACAGACATCATTCTTCTTCACTCTGCAACAAATAAATGAAGTGTTCATTCAGGCCCTTGAATGGATCTGTGGAGAGAAGATACAAGAAATCAAAAAGCTTGATTATTTTGCAGCAGATTATTATGTGTGTGTACATATATGTGTGTATACATACATGTTAGAATCAAAACCACTAGAGCCTCATTCCCCATATATCCTCCTGGCTTCAGGCTATACCTGAAAATGTAAGGCCCCGTGCAACCATTAGTGGAGCTTTAGATTGTGTTGGGAGTTTTAACAGGTTCAATAGATTGTGACTCTCATTTCATCACCTGGATTCTGAACAATTTTCAAATAGAATACAAGAGAAATAAGGATGGATATTTAAAGGCATTAATTAATGAAAGCTACATGAGGTGAATTTAAAATATATGACCCAATGATCTTACCTACTTTTCTGTCCTCCTTATGACTGTGATAAAGCTGCCTACCTATAGCTAACACACATTCAGTGAACCCGAGGCCACCCACAAGGTACATTTCTCATGCCACATGCCTAGAGAGAATGGAAAAAAAGTAGAGCAGAAAAAAATTGCTAAATTCAGCGTTCCAAAGTTCTCTTTTCCAGTTTGATTCTTTTCAAACTAAAATTATACATAATTCAGACAATACAGGCTTTTCTTCTAAGGTAAAGGAGGACAAAGATACTGTCTACATTAAGTCATTCCAAATGAAAACATAAGAGAAGTACGGCCAAAATGCCTGTGTTTTGACATTTGAAGTGTCAAACAAGGTTATTAAAAGTAGGTGATACAGTGGGTAGGCTTAGCTCTAATGTAGTGGTTATGTAGATTGGGGCTGTATGTAATTATAATTCATTGACTCCACTGATTGATGGAATTTTAAGATGAACTATTATATATTAGTATGAAAATATGTGTACTAGACTATCAGGATTAGTGCGCACACACACACACACACACACACACACACAGAGAGAGAGAGAGAGAGAGAGAGAGAGAGAGAGAGAGAGAGAGAGAGAGAGAATCATAAACTTAGAAAGAGTACCTTCATAGGGAAAAGAGTCCTCAAAAACAGGCTAAGAAGAAAAGAAAGTGGGTACCAGAGAACATTTGACATGAAAGAATAATGTGACTTCTGAGTGGAGGAAGGTAACCATCAGGAGTGGGGTAGAAGATAGAATTTAGAGCAGGGGAGAAAATTTAACAAAAGTTTGTGATTATGTCATTAAAACCTTAGTATTGTGCATTGAAAAAATAAACAGAAAATAAAAGGTAAAAGATGGAGACTAAAATCATATACATACAAGTAACATTGTATAAATTAAGCCAAACTAGATTTATATATTTAGTAACTTTGTGTGTTCATGCATGTGTGAGTAAAATTAACTAAAGTAAAAGAGGTTAGAGGTCGTGAATTTGAAAGAGGGAGCACATGAGAGGGGCTAGAAGGACTAAAGAAAGAGAAATGAAGCTTCAACACACACACACACACACACACACACACACACACACACACACATATGCAGAGTCAGATAGAGAGGCAGAGAGTAGGAATCAGTGAATTGATATCTTGCAGTTGGTGAGAGAGATGGAGATGTTTGCACAGGCAGAAGAATTAGCCTTAGTGAGGAGTACAGTTACATACATACATACAATCTCATAGCAGTAGGAAGGTGGAGTATATCACTACATATGTGAGCAGGTGTGTGAGAACTGTGGATGTTTCTTCAAATCACTTAAGTGAGGCAGGAAGTAAAACCATCCGCTGAGAGTGAGATTTGGAGAGGAAGTGTTGAAAAACAGTATTGAAAAGTTGAGAAGACAAAATTGTCCTCTAAATAAATGAGAGAAAAAGGGGAGGGGGTTGGAAATATATTTCTCTACTGGTTTGCCTTCATTGGATGCTTGAAGTCTTTTTTCCTTTTATAATTGTTTATTATAATAGGTGACATATCACATATGTATCAAATATGTGTACATGTCAATACATACACATACATATATTAGTAAACACACACATATGTTAACCATGTAGTAAAGCAAAATAGATAAATTCTTTAGTAAAGAGTATATTCGATCTGTCAAATTCACACTTTTTTTGAGTATTCTTCCTACTTGAGACTAAAATTTTTGTCCCAGTTTGAACATAATGCTATGAATATTTGTGTTTTCCAAAAACTGGTCTTTTGAATTTATAAACTTAGAACAGACTGACCTTGTAATTTGTTATGATGAGTTGGGTCTCTGAGGAATTTGATTTCCATTATAAAAGTTACACCCAACGCTATCCACCATGTAATAACACGGTTAGAAGATTCTGTCTACTCTCAGGAACTCGACTTTATTACTTCCTATTCTCTAGAACTGTGAAGGGAAAATTTATTGTTCTTCATCACCAGAATGCTATTTTATGCCCCTAAGTTTAGGCTTGTTCAAGCATTTTACTTAACTTGAGCAAAGATATCAATCAAAACTTTATATAATTTGACTGTCTATTTCTCACATTGCTGTTTTGCATATCTAAATTTGAATCAACCTGAGTAAATTGAGACACATTAACATATTGTTTAATTATTAATTGTATCCATTAATTGCCTTTAACATTTTCACTTGGTTAGAATGTTGAACAAAGACAGTCCCACTGCAGTGAGAGGATCAACACAATGAGATTCACTAGCAAGCTATGTAATTGAAAATTCAGTGTCGAATCTTCACTCTACCCCAGCAAGGTGTACAGTGAGCACGTGTGTCCCTTCATATTTGTTCAATTTAATTTCATAAAAGTGAGATAAGTTAAGTGGACTACAGAGGATAAATAGTTCCAAAAAGAAAAAAGTAGAAAAAGTACAGGTATTATTTTGATTGAATTACAGAATACCACTTTGAATTTGTTATTAATTTTGAATGTGTCCACTTCCAGATAACCACTCACAAATGGTTTTTTTTTTTTTTTTATTGTTTTTTTGTTTGTTTTTTGTTGGGTTTTTTTTGGGGGGGTTGTTTGTTTGTTTTTGGTTTTTGGTTTTTGGTTTTTCGAGACAGTGTTTCTCTGTGTGGCCCTCGCTGTCCTGGAACTCACTCTATAGACCAGGCTGGCATTTACATTTCAAGTATTATCTGCCTTCCCACTTTCTCCTCCACAACCCCCCTAGCCACCCCTTTCCTTTGCTTCTATGAGGGTGGGCCCCCATCTACACACCACTCCTGCCTAACCACCCTCACCCTAGCTTCCCCTACGCTGGGCCATCGAGCCTTCACAGGACCAAGGGCCTCCCTTCCTATTGATGCCAAATAAGGCCATCTTCTGCTACATGTGCAGCTTGAGTCATGAGTCCCTCCATGTGTATTCTTTGGTTGATGATTTAGTCCCTGGGAGCTCTGGGGGGTCTGGTTGGTTGGTATTGTTGCTCTTCCTATGGAATTGCAAACCCCTTCAGCTCCTTCAGTACTTCCCTCAAGTCCTCTATTAGGGTTCCTGTGCTCAGTCAGATGATTAGCTTCAAGCATCCACATCTGAATTGGGCAGGCTCCGGTAGAGCCTCTCAGGAGACAGCTACATCAGGCTCTTGTCAGCAAGCACTTCTTGGTATCAGCAATAGTGGCCGGATTTGGTATCTGAATATGGGATAGATCCCCAGGTGGGGCAGTCTCTGGATGGCCTTTCCTTCAATCTCTGCTCCACTCTTTGTTTCTGTATTTCCTTCAGACAGGAGAAATTCTGGGTTAAAATTTTTGAGATGGATGGGTGGTCCCATCCGTCAACTGGGGGCCGTGCCTAACCTCTGGATATGGTCTCTACAGTTTCTCCCCTTTGATGGATATTTCAGTAAATGTCATCCCCGCTGGGGCCTGGAAGCCTCTTGCTTTCCTGGCATCTGGGACTTTCTGTTGGCTACCGCCAGCTCCCCATCTTCCACTGCTATACACCTCTATTCAATTTTGTGACCCTCTGTACATCTCCCCTGTGTCCTCCCAACACCTCATCCTGCCCCCCTGTTTTCTTCTCCCTCTCCTATCTTCACCCCAGGTCCCTCCCACTCTTTACCTTCCATCAATTTTTTTATTCCCCCTTCTAAGAGGACTGAAACATCCACACTTTGCTCTTCTCTCTTCTTGAGCTTCATACAGTCCTTGAATTGTATCATAGGTATTCCAAGCTTTTTGTCCAATATCTACATATCAGTGAGTACATACCATGTGTATTCTTTTGTGAATGGGTTACCTCACTCAGGATGATATTTTCTAGTTCCACTCAACCGCCTATGAATTTCATGAAGTCATTGTTTTTAATAGCTGAGTAGTACTCCACTGTGTAAATATGCCACCTTTTCTGTATCCATTCCTCTTTTGAGGGACATTTAGATTGCTCCAGCTTCTAGTTATTATAAATAAGGCTGCTATGAACAGAGTGGAGCATGCGTTATGTGTCCTTGTTATATGTTGGAGCATCTTTTGGGTATATGCCAGGAGTGGTATAGCTGGGTCCTCAGGTAATACTATGTCCAATTTTCTGAGGAACCACCAGACTGATTTCCAGAGTGATTGTAACAGTTTGCAATCACACCAGCAATGGAGGAGTGTTCCTCTTTCTCTACATCCTCACCAGCACCTGCTGTCACCTGAATTTTTTGACCTTAGCCATTCTGATTTGTGTGACGTGGATCTCAGGGTCATTTTGATTTGCATTTCCTTGATGACTAAGGATGTTGAATGTTTCTTTAGATGCTTCTTGGCCATTTGAGATTCCTCAGTTGAGAACTCTTTGTTTAGCTCTGTACCCCATTTTTTTCATTGGGTTATTTAGTTCTCTGGAGTCTAACTTCTTGAGTTCCTTGTATATATTGGATATTAGCCCTTTATCAGATGTAGGATTGGTAAAGATTTTTTTCCCAATCTGTAGGTTGCCATTTTGTCCTGATGACATTGTCCTTTGTCTTATAGAAGTTTTTCAATTTTATGAGGTCTCATTTGTCTATATGGGTTAAAATGACATTTTAAACTGTTTATTTAATAATAAGTGTTGATACCTTTTCCCTTGAACAATCTTTATATATGCCAAACTATGATGCCAATTTAATTGTGTTTTTATTCTTCTTGTATTAAGATATATTACTGAGCTGGGCAGTGGTGGCGCACGCCTTTAATCCCAGCACTTGGGAGGCAGAGGCAGGTGGATTTCTGAGTTCGAAGCCAGCCTGGTTTACAGAGTGAGTTCCAGGACAGCCAGGGCTACACAGAGAAACCCTGTCTCGAAAAACCAAAAAAAAAAAAAAAAAAAAAAAAAGTAAAAAGATTTATTACTGAGCTTTACAAAACTCCCACAACTGATTTATAATTGATCTTAGAGCCTGGACCATTGGTGTTCTGTTCAGAAACTTCTCTCCTGTGCTGATGTCTTCAAGGCTCTTTCCCAGTTTCTCTTCTATTAGATTCAGTGTATCTGGTTTTATATGGAGGTCCTTGGTCCACTTGGACTTGAGCTTTGTACAAGGAGATAAGAATGAATCAATTTGTATTCTTGTACATGGTGACCGCCACTTGAGCCAGCACCACTTGTTGAATATGTTGTCTTTTTTCCACTGGGTGGTTTTGTCTTCTGTACGAATTTTAATTTATTCACTTTTGACTTTTCTTCTCATACAGTTGTAAATTCGCTGCTCAGATATGAACAAACGCATACACACACACTCACACCTCATCCCTCATATTTTAAAAGAAGGATTTTATATAGTTTGTAGACTCTTCAAAATGTCTCTTTATTAATGTCATATTCAAATTATAGTTATAGTTGAGAGGCACTTTTATAAATAAGAGCAATTGATAAGCCAGTACCAAATAGCCCTGAAAACATACATCTGAACAATATCATATGGACTAAACAAATTACCTTTAGGAATGTATATGTACATAAACACACATGCATGTTGCATGCAATAACAATTGGTGAAAATAAGAGACTATGACTTTGAAGAACAGTGGAGCAGGATATATTGAGGGTTAGGAAGGAGCAAAAGGAAGGGAGAAGTCTTGTAATTATATATAGTTTCAAAACTAAAAAATGAAAATATTAACATTATAAGGCTATAAACACTGATTATAAAAGATTCTGTTGTATTTAATAAAATGTTAGTTCTACTCAATTCTAATTACAAAAGTCATTCCTACAATAGCTATTCTAACAGTTTAACATCCATACACCTCTTTGTAAAGCATAGGTAAGTAAAAACAGTGAGGCTATAGATGGTCATTTTACCTTTCTAAAACTTTCTTCATGTAATATGTTGTTATATCTTTATACATCCTCACTATAACACTGCTTCATCATCTCCCTATATTTGTACATCAAGTTATTTCAGAATTGCATATAGAATTGCAACAAACAACATCTCCTTTGATTAATTATTTGTATATGTGTTTTATTGAAGAGATTATAGCAAAGATTTTTTTGAATTTATATTTTTGGATTGTGTTGATGCCAATTTCTCTGACAATAATGTAAGATACACTCCATTTCTCTATGATATCAACTTTGGCCATTATATGTGTTTTTAGAAATTGGGCAACTTGCTGGATAAATGACATTTTTTAACCATTTGTTTAGTTGTAAGAGTTGATATCTTTTCCCTTGAACAATCTTTATATATGCCAAACTATGATGCCAATTTAATTGTGCTTTTATTCATCTTGTATTAAGATTTATTACTGAGCTTTACAATACTCCCACAACTGACTTATAATTTTACTGAATTATAGTGTGACAATAAACTCAAGAATGCACTCCTTCTGTCCCACTAAATAAAAAATTCTATAGCTACCTTCTTAGCAGCCTGAGGATGTGCTGATTTATGGGAGCCTTTTCAAGGCACTAACAAGGTCTAGAGTTAAACTGAGCTGCTCTTTTGCACCAATCAATCACACAAAAGCACAAAGTTTCTGAGGCCACCTCATGCTGTCCATGCTCACTTCCATATGATTGTGTTAACACACATTTCTACCATTGAGCAAGCACACCAGCTCTCTTCTCCCCATATTTCTCCCAAGATTTTCTTTCTTAAATGAAGAAATTTGTTCATACTTTATAAATTTTATATTCATTTCCCTGTGTAATCTATTTTATATGAAATTAATATTCACACTAATTGCTGTACTTGTATTTGTATCACATTCCATTTTTATGCATACATTTATGTTATGGATCTACAGACTTCTGGGGCAGAAGTTTGATGGAAACAATGCTTTTGTCCAATGTTCCAATTCAGTATCTTTTTAAATTAAAAAACATGAATTCCTATATAATCAAGTTCAATCTATTCATTTTTCAGAAACAGAAATTAAGAAAAGGGAAATTCCTCAAGGTTGCCCAATGAGGTTAGCTATGACTCACTTGCAGTTTGAACTGACTCATTAGCTCTTTTGGAGACAAAAACAATATTAAACACTGAAGCTCTGGCTTTAATTATGAAAAACAGTTGTGGGCCAGGTTGTGTATTGTCATCTATAACGTGTGACTCAATCTAGTTTGAAGACTATCATTCACCATGTCAGTGAGTGGTTTCAGGCAATATTGAAAATTTTCAATTTCTCATTTAACATCTTCTAGTACTGATTTTCCTTCCCTTGCAAAGCTTGAAGTGCACGAAGCACCTCCAGTGAAGACAAACTTGATAATAGACTCAATAACATACTTACAGAATTTTAACTCAACCCCTCAGACTTGCATAGCTTTGCTGAACTGAATTATCTACCAACACGAAAAACTTTTCTATAATCCATGATTAGCACGAAATAGTAATTTAACTTAAGAAATTGACTTTGAAAAGTCACTTAGAGCTGTGTTTTAAAGTGAAGATTTTGCTGACCTTGTGGCCAAGCAGGACATTCTAGTGTGGATAAGTGAATCAGAAGAAACTGGAGCTAAAGAAACACAGGTTAAGACATTTTGATGGTTTAATAACCTAGGAAAAGGAGCATTTCAGCAAGGAAAATAGTACAGCTTTCAAGGTTGGGTGTGCAGAATACAAAAAGAGCATCTTACTCACACTGGGAGATTATAATTGGAAAATCTGGCTACCCTGTGCTTTCTCAAAGATGACAGCTAAATCAGCTTATATAACAGCAAAAGAGAATGCACCCACCTGCTTAGTTTTTAATTCAATTACTGAAGGTTGTGTCTTCCTACACACTTCTTCAGAGTAATGTCAGCCCATTCCAGATAGTAGTTTTATTGCAGTTACAGTAAATACAAAAGACTTTTGCGGGGGGCTTGGTAATTTTCTGTGCTTTCTGGTCTAATGAATTTGGGAGAATTTTTATCCTGTTCTTTTGTTCCTTCTCACAGATGTGCAAAAGTTGTATTCATCTTGTCATGGGCTTGAGAAGAGTATGTGGGCAGTCCAAGGCGAATACAATGAAGGTAAGATTTGGGGTTGAAGCTGTAGGCGCTGCCACCAACTCAAAGCTACAATATAATGTGGTAGTAATGTGAGAAGTTTCATTCAATATGAAATTCTGAAACTGCTGCCTGTCCTCTGGACTAATCGCTGCCTGACACTACCTTACCATGGGGATTAGAGATGAGGTGCCACAGAGTCAAGGGCACAGTCTCTGGGATCAGGTGAAAAACACCACAGCAAGCTCATCTGGACACTGCTGCAAGTTCCTTTAATACCCTTCACCCACACACCATTGGTCCCAAGAAAGCATCTCTTCTAAACAGCAGCTCCCAATAGGCTGGCATTGTCTGCACCAGCAATCCTTGGTCTCTCAGACAGTTCTCAATTAGATCCTCCTGCAGGAGATGCTTTTGCAACTGTGCTGCCCCCTGCATTTACATAGAGGTGGCCACAATGTTCCTGCTACTTGAAACATTTTATATATATATATATATGTGTGTGTGTGTGTGTGTGTGTGTGTGTGTATAATGTATTATTATATATGTATATATAATATATACATAATGTATGTGTGTATGTAATGTATTATTTTCATTATATATACATATATGTATATATGTATATATGTATATATAATGAATATATATATATATATATATATATACACACACATTATGGTAGTTTGCAAAACAAATTCACACTTGCTGTTTAATTATTTCATACCAAGCCTAAAAGTAATTTTCTGAACTCATAATCTTTAACAGAAGATCTAATACACATACTAATGGTGTAGTCATTATTAGAAGACTTTTACATCTTATATAGCAATATCACAACTCTACAGCAATTAATAATCAGCAAAGAATACTATGTAAATCATGTGATATGTATGTGTTTATAGACTATAATACAAGACAAGGTCCTGGTGTAATTTATATGCATGACTACATAGTATCTATATATAAAAGATCCAATTTCTCTAAGAAATATTTAAAAGTTAACTATAAACAAATCAATGGAAACTAAAATAATATTAATTAAAAGCATATGTAATGCTCAACAACTTTTTAATGAGAAAATCCAGTCTTACAAGTTAACAAAATTATTATTATTAATACTAAAGTATAAGTCATTGAAGTGTTAGAGTTGAGGAGCCTGAAGAGGTGGTAAAAGCATTTGCTGCTCTTCCATAGGACCCAGGTTCAGTAACCAACACCCAGATGGTGTTGCTCACAACCATCTGTAACTACAGTTCCAGAGGATCAAATGCCTGTTCACATACATACATGCAGACAAAATCTCATGTACATAAAACAAAAATAATAAATATTTTATTTTTCAAGTGATACAGTTCAAGTAAGAAAAAAAAGCAGAAAGGCAAGCACTGACAATCACGGTCAGTAAAATATTTCACAGATGTTATGTACTCTAATCCAAGAATACCCACTGTTTAAACAGCAAACTGAGATGGGTACATTTGACAAGAATAGCCAAATGTCAGTTTTTTAAATCACATGGATAACTTAACTAGCCTTGATTCTTGTTTGTCAAAAGTTTGTCTGTCTGTTTGTCTGTCTGTTAAGAAATTTGCACAGCCCTATTTACCCTTGAACTCTCTCTTGTGGACAAGGCTGACCTCAAACTCAGAGATCTGCCTGCCTCTGCCTGAGTCCTGTGATTAATGGCATGCACCACTACTGCCCAGAAATCAAAGACTTTAGATAAGAATATATTCCCAGTGCACCAGTGTGTATCCTGTAACGTGTGTGTTTGGGCAATATATGTGTTAGGTACAAAGTATGACTGCTAGTACCCCTGAAGTACTATTTTCCATGTCATAAAAATAACTTTATCAGTAATTTATTGGTATTAATAAAAAATCCTGTAAACTTGGTTATTATTACTGTACTTTTGTAAAAATGTCTGTTTTGTTTCCTGAAACCAGCTATTTTAGTCTATAGCTTTAATCAATGCCTTATCATGCATGAGATAAAAGTCATCTGGGAATGCCTCTCTGTAATTATTAAGCTAGGTTTTGTGTGGTGCAATTTTTTATTTTTTTACTCTTTTGGGGATGAGGGTCTGTTAGTATAGGTTAACAGTTATGAACTCGAGGATGACCTGAATCATCTGATCTTCCTGACTCAGTCAACAGCATGCTGGGATTACAGGGATGGATCACCATGACCATATTTTATTTTCTTCTTAGAAGTATTTTTTCACTCATTATCTTGCCCCTAAGTAGCTTTCCTTTGGTAAGAAGTGTATAAAGGTTAAAACCTACAGTTTTGTCAGATGTAGAACTGATGGATTATAAGATGGAAATTACAAGAGAGAAACAATGATGTAGGAAAGAATTGTACAAGTAAAAACAGGTCTTTGAACAATACTAAAAATAATCAAAATATTCACAAGGTCCCATATTAATTAATTGTGCATATCAAAAATTGGTTTTGGTTATCTCTAAAGACCTTTGTATATATTCATTGAATCCTGCTAACAAATATATGAGGCCAATATTGATAATCCAGTATTATTTATATGAATAAGGACCAGATATGGGAAATAAATTACCTGTGTTTTAGCTATTGTGCAGTATCCAATAGAAAAGACTGTTCAAACATGAGGTTATGCCAATAGGAAGTCTTTATTAGCTGGACAATGTCTAGACTGGTTGTTTGGCAACCAGTATAGCACAGAGCCTTTTTCAGAGTGAGATTATAAACACAAAAAATACCCTATAGTCTTGGCTGGCATACTTCAGTTAACAAGAACAGTTAGCCATAAGTAGAACTACAGAAGTAAAGGGAGCAAGAATGGTGCATTTAAAGACTTATCCAGAAGCATAAACTTCGATGAATTAGGTCTTTGTCTGCCTTTTGGCCATTGGTGCTGTCCACATGCTGAGTTTTACTGTCTGAATCACATTTCCATCAAGGAGTCAGTTGTGATAAGATCTGGGAGCTACCTAGTTCTAGGTTCCTGTTACATAGCCACTTTCACACTTACAAGAGCCCCATTCCTTATTTGAAACCATGTAGTTCTCCTGAAGAGACAGAGCACTTAAGAATTATAGCATGGATAGTCAAGCACAGCTGGGAGAAAGTTACTCTCCCAGGCCCTCAGGACACAGAGACTGAGGAGGAAAAGTCATAGATAGGAAACTTACAGTTTCCATCTGTGGTGGGAGACTTCTGACTGGGCCACCAGGGTCCCATAGCCAAGCAGCGCCGGGAGAAAGTTACTCTCCCAGATCCTCAGGACATAGAGATTGAGGAGGAAAAGTCAGAGACAGGAACCTTCCAGTTTCCATCTGTGGTGGGAGACCTCTGCCTGGGCCACCAGGGTTCCATAGCCAAGTAGCGCCTGGAGAAAGTTACCCTTCCAGGAGCGTGGAAAAACTGTCAGTGGGGATAAGACAAGCACCACTGCTCACTGGGACCTGGGGACCTCAGCCTGAGCCTCAGGTCCAGGAGAGAGTTGATATCCCAGGAGTGCTGACACAACTTCGAGCAAAGACAAAACCACTACTTCTGTTCAAACTCACTGGATCAAGAGGGACCCCTGCAGAGCCATCAGGACACAGGAACCAAGGGACAGCTGGGGACAAGATCCTTCTAGTTTCTGTCTGCACCCCAGACCTGACCCTGTGCCACAGCTCTCCAAACCCAAACACCTCTCAGAGAAAGTTGGTCTTCAAGGACTATTGATACAGAGGCCTGCAGGAGGGACAAGCCACAGCCAGACAGAGCAAGATCAGCTAACATCAGAGTTAACAAGATGGAAAAAGGCAAGGGAAAGAACATAAGGAACAGAAACCAAGGCTACTTGGCATCATCAGAACCCAGCTCTCCCACTACAGCAAGCCCTGAATACACCAACACACCAGAAAAGCAAGACTCAGATTTAAAATCAGTTCTCATGATAATGATAGAAGACTTTAAGAAGGAAAGAAATAACACCCTTAAAGAAATACAAGAGAACAGAGGTAAACAGCTAGAAGCCCTTAAAGAGGAAACGCGGAAATCCATTAAAGAATTACAGGAAAACATAAACAAACACACAAAGGAAATGAAAAAAATTTTCCAGGAGCTAAAAATAGAAATAGAAACAATAAAGAAATCACAAAGGGAGACAACCCTGGAGGTAGAAAACCTAGGAAAGAGATCAGGAGTCATAGATGCAAACATAACCAACAGAATACAACAGATAGAAGAGAGAATCTCAGGAGTAGAAGATACCACAGACAACATTAACACAAGAGTAAAAGAATATACAAAAAGCAAAAAGCTCCAAAACATCCATGAAATCCAGGACACAATGAGAAGACAGAACCTAAGGATAATAGGTATCGAAGAGAGTGAAGATTCCCAACTTAAAGGACCAGTAAATATCTTCAACAAAATTATAGAAGAAAACTTCCCTAACTTAAAAAAAGAGGTGAACATAAATATACAAGAAGCTTACAGGATTCCAAATAGATTGGACCAGAAAAGAAATTCGTCCCATCACATTATAGTGAAAACACCAAATACATAAAACAAGGAAAGAATATTAAAAGCAGTAAGGGAAAAAGGTCAAGTAACATATAAAGGCAGACCTATCAGAATTACACCAGACTTCTCACCAGAGATTATGAAAGCTAGAAGATCCTGAGCCGAACTCATACAGACCCTAACAGAACACAACTGCCAGCCCAGGCTGCTATACCCAGCAAAACTCTCAATTAAATAGATGGTGAAATCAAAATATTCTGTGACAAAATCAAATTTATACAATATGTTTCCACAAACTTAACCCTACAAAGAATAATAGGTGGTAAACGTCAACTCAAGGAGGGAAACTACACCCTAGAAAAAGCAAGAAAGTAATCTTTCAACAAACTGAAAAGAAAATAGCCACAAAAACCTAAAAGTAACTTCGAAAATAACAGGAACCAACAATCACTATTCCTTAATATCTCTTAACATCAATGGACTCAATTCCCCAATAAAAATACATAGACTGACAAACTGGATCAATAAAGAGGACCCAGTATTTTGCAACATTCAGGAAACACACCTCCATGATAAAGACAAACACTACCTCAGAGTAAAGGGCTGGAAAACAATTTTCCAGGCAAATTGGTCCCAAGAAACAGGCTGGAGTAGCCATTCTAATATCCGATAAAATAGACTTTCACCCAAAAGTCATCAAAAAAGATAAAGAAGGACACTTCATACTCATCAAAGGAAAAATCTACCAAAAGGAACTCTCAGATTTGAACATCTATGCCCCAAAATGCAAGAGCACCCACATTCATAAAAGAAACTTTACTCAAGCTAAAAGCACACATTGCACCTCACACAATAATAGTAGGAGACTTCAACACGCCACTATCATCAACGGACAGATCTTGGAATTACAAACTAAACAGAGACACAGAGAAACTAACAGATATTATGAACTAAATGGATTTAACAGATATCTATAGACCATTCCATACTAAATCAAAAGCATATACCTTCTTCTCAGCACCTCATGGTACCTTCTCCAAAATTGTCCATATAATCGATCACAAAACAAAACTCCATAGATGCAAGAAGACTGAAATATTCCCATGCCTCCTATCAGATTACTACAGATTAAGGCTGGTCTTCAATGGCAACAATAACAACAGAAGCCCACATACCCATGGAAGCTGAACAATGCTCTACTCAGTGATAAATTAGTCAAGGAAGAAATAAAGAAAGAAATTAAAGACTTCTTAGAATTTAATGAAAATGAAAGTACAACATACCCAAAATTATGGGACACAATGAAAGCAGTGTTAAGTAAGAGGAAAACTCATAGCTTTGAGGGCCTCCAAAAAGAAACTGGAGAGAGCATACACTAGCAGCTTAACAACACACCTGAAAGCTCTAGAACAAAAAGAAGCTAATACACCCAAGAGCAGTAGAAGGCAGGAAATAATCAAACTCAGAGCTGAAATCAACCAAGTAGAAACAAAAAGAACTATACAAAGAATCAACAAAACCAGGTGCTGGTTTACTTCATTGAGAAAATCAACAAGATAGATAAACCCTTAGCCAGACTAACCAGAGGGCACAGAGACAGTATCCAAATTAACAAAATTAGAAATGAAAAGGGAGACATAACAACATATTCTGAGGAAATTAAAAAAAATCAACATATCCTATTGCAAAAGCCTATACTCAACAAAACTGGAAAATCTAAATTAAATGGACAATTTTTGAGACAGATACCAAATACCAAAGTTAAGTCAGGATCAGATAAACCATCTAAACAGTCCCATAATGCCTAAAGAAATAGAGGCAGTCATTAAAAGTCTCCAAATCAAAAAAAGCCCAGGACCAGGTGGCTTCACTGCAGAATTCTATCAGACCTTCAAAGAAGATCTAATACCAATACTCTTAAATCTATTCCACAAAATAGAAACAGAAGGAACACTACCCAATTCCTTCTATGAGACCACAATTACACTGATACCAAAACCTCACAAAGACCCAACAAAGAAAGAAAACTTCAAAACAATTTCCATTATGAATATTGATGCAAAAATACTGAATAAAATTCTCAGAAACCGAATCCAAGAACACATCAAAATGATCATTTATCATGATCAAGTAGGCTTCATCCCAGGGATGCAGGAAAGGTTCAATACCCGGAAATCCATCAGTGTAATCCACTACATAAACAAATTCAAAGAAAAAAACCACATGATTACTTCATTATATCCTGAAAAAGCATTTGACAAAATTCAGCATCCCTTCATGATAAAAGTCTTGGAAAGATCAGGAATTCAAGGCCCATACCTAAACATAGTAAAAGCAATATGCAGGAAATCAGTAGCCAACCTCAAACTAAATGGAGAGAAACTCGAAGCAATCCCACTAAAATCAGGGACTAGACAAGGCTGCCCTCTCTCTCCCTACCAATATAGTAATTGAAGTTCTAGCTAGAGCAATTAGACAACAAAAGGAGGTCAAAGGGATATAATTTGGAAAGGAAGAAATCAAATTATCTCTATTTGCAGATGATATGATCGTATAGTTAAGTGACCCGAAAAATTCCACCAGAGAACTCCTGCAGCTGATAAACAACTTCAGCAATGTGGCTGGATACAAAATTAACTCAAACAAATCAGTAGCCTTCCTATACTCAAAGGATAAACAGGCTGAGAGAGAAAGTAGGGAAATGACACCCTTCACAATTGTCACAAACAATATAAAGTATCTTGGTGTGACTCTAACCAAGCAAGTGAAAGATCTGTATGACAAGAACTTCAAGTCTCTGAAGAAAGAAATCGAAGAAGACCTCAGAAGGTGGAAAGATCTGCCATGATCATGGATTGAGAGGATTAATATAGTAAAAATGGCCATCCTGCCAAAAGCAATCTACAGATTCAATGCAATACCCATCAAAATTCCAACTCAATCCTTCATAGACTTAGAAAGAGCAGTTCTCAAATTCATTTGGAACAACAAAAAACCCAGGATAGCAAAAGCTATTATCAACAACAAAAGAACTTCAGGGGAATCAGCATCCCTGATCTCAAGCTGTACTACAGAGCAGTAGTTATAAAAACTGCATGGTATTGGTACAGTGAGAGGCAGGTAGATCAATGGAATATAATTGAAGACCCAGAAATGAACCCATACACTTATGGTCACTTGATTTCCGACAAAGGAGCTTAAACCACCCAGTGGAAAAAAGACAGCATTTTCAACAAATGGTGCTGGTTCAACTGGTGGTCTACATGTAGAAGAATGAGAATTGATCCATTCCTATCTCCTTGTACAAAGCTCAAGTCCAAGTGGATCAAGGACCTCCACATAAAACCAGATACACTGAATCTAATAGAAGAGAAAGTGAGGAAAAGTCTCAAACACCTGCGTACAGGGGACAAGTTCCTGAACAGAACACCAGTGGCTTATGCTCTAAGATCAAGAATCAACAAATGGGACCTCATGAAATTGCAAAGCTTCTGTAAGGCAAAGGACACTGTCAATAGAACAAAACAGCAACCAACAGATTGGGAAAAGATCTTAACCAATCCTACGTCCAATAGAGGGCTAATATCCAATATATACAAAGAACTCAAGAAGTTAGACTCCAGAAAACCAAATAACCCTATCAAAAAATGGGGAACAAAGCTAAACAGAGAATTCTCAACTGAGGAAATTCGTAGGGCTGAGAAGCAATTAAAAAAATGTTCAACATCCTTAGTCATCAGGGAAATGCAAATCAAAACAACCTTGAGATTCCACCTCAGAATGGTTAAGATCAATAACTCCTGTGACGACCAGGAGTCTATAGCCAATGAGCACCAATGAGCCAATGAGGGTAGAAAACTACCCTCCCAGGAGCTTGGAAAACCTGTGAGTGGGGTTAAGGGGAGCAACACCTCTCACCCAGACCCGCCCGGATCCGCCGGGATCTTGGGCCTGAGAACTCGGGGACACGAAAATCTCTGAACCTACCACTTTCCACCTATGGATGGAGACATCTGCCTGGGCCACCAGGAGTCCATAGCCAAAGAGCGCCAGAGAAAGCTACCCTCCCAGGAGCTTGGAAAACCTGTGAGTGGGGTTAAGGGGAGCAACACCTCTCACCCAGACCCGCCCAGATCCGCTGGGATCCAGGACCAGAACCGAGGCCAGGAAACCTCTGAAGCTTCCAGTTTCATCTGTGGGTACAGACCTCTGCCTGGGCCACCAGGGGCCTGTGCCTGGGGACCTCAGCCTGGGCCACAAGGCTCCAGGAGAGAGCGGGTATTCCAGGAGTGCTGACACACCTTTGAGCACAGGCAAAACCACAACTTCTGTTCAAACTCACTGGATCAAGAGGGACCCTTGCAGAGCCATCAGGGCATAGGATCCAAGGGACAGCTGGGGACAAGATCCTTCTGATTTCTTTCTGTACCCCAGAGCGGACCCTGTGCCACAGCTCTCCAAACCCAAACACCTCTCAGAGAGAGCTGGTCTTCAAGGAGTACTGACACAGAGGCCTGCAGGAGGGGCAAGCCACAACCAGACAGAGTAAGATCAGCTAACATCAGAGTTAACAAGATGGCAAAAGGAAAGGGTAAGAGCACAAAGAACAGAAACCAAAAGTACTCGACACCATCCCCAGCTCTCCCACAGCAAGCACTGGATACCCCAACACACCAGAAAAGCAAGACTCAGATTTAAAATCATTTCTCATGATGATAGAAGATGTAAAGAAAGAAATTAACACCCTTAAAGAAATACAAGAGAACAGAGATAAACAACTAGAGGCTTTTCAAGAGGAAATACAAAAATCCATTAAAGAATTACAGGAAAACACAATCAAACAGGCAGAATTTCAAGAAAACACAATCAAACAGACAAAGGAAATGCTCAAATCTATCCAGGAACTAAAAATAGAGATAGAAACAATAAAGAAATCACAAAGCGAGACAACCCTGGAGTTAGAAAACCTAGGAAAGAGATCAGGAACCATTGATGTAAGCATCACCAACAGAATATAAGAAATAGAAGAGAGAATATCAGGTGCAGAAGATACCATAGATAACATCGACACAACAGTAAAAGAAAATGCAAAAAGCTTCTAACCCAAAACATCCATGAAATCCAGGACACAATGAGAAGAGAGAACCTAAGGATAATAGGTATAGAAGATAGTGAAGATTCCCAACATAAAGGACCAGCAAATATCTTCAACAAAATTATAGAGGAAAACGTCCCGAACCTAAAGAAAGAGGTGAACATATATATCCAAGAAGCTTACAGAATTCCAAACAGATTGGACCAGAAAAGAAATTTGTCCCATCACATTATAGTGAAAACACCAAATACACAAAACAAAGAAAGAATATTAAAAACAGTAAGGGAAAAAGGTCAAGTAATATATGAAGGCAGAACTATCAGAATTATACCAGACTTCTCACCAGAGACTATGAAAGCTAGAAGATCCTGAACAGAACTCATACAGATGCTAAGAGAACACAACTGCCAACCTAGGCTGCTATACCCAGCAAAACTCTCAATTACCATAGAAGGTGAAACCAAAATATTCCATGACAAAACCAAATTTACACAATATGTTTCAACAAACCCTGCCCTACAAACAATATTAAATGGTAAACGTCAACTCAACGAGGGAAACCACACTCTAGAAAACACAAGAAAGTAATCTTTCAACAAACTGAAAAGAAGATAGCCATACAAACCTAAAAGTAACATCCAAAATAACAGGAACCAACAGTCACTATTCCTTAATATCTCTTAACATCAATGGACTCAATTCCCCAATAAAAAGACATAGACTGACAAACTGGATCCATAAAGAGGATCCAGCATTTTGCTGCATTCAGGAAACACACCTCCGGGATAAAGACAAACACTACCTCAGAGTAAAGGGCTGGAAATAAGTTTCTAGGCAAATGGTCCCAAAAAACAGGCCGGAGTAGCCATTCTAAATTGCATAAAATTGACTTTAACCCAAGAGTCATCAAAAAAGATAAGGAAGGACACTTCAAACTCATCAAAGGAAAAATCTACCAAGAAGAACTCTCAGTTCTAAACATCTATGCTCCAAATGCAAGAGCACCAACATTCATAAAAGAAACCTTACTAAAGCTCAAAGCACACATCGCACCTCACAGAATAATAGTAGGAGACTTCAGCACTCCAGTACCATCAATGGACAGATCTTAGAATCACAAACTAAACAGAGACACAGTGAAACTACAGAGGTAATGAACCAAATGGATTTAACAAATATCTATAGACGATTTCATGCTAAATCAAAAGAATATACCTTCTCCTCAGCACCTCATGGTACCTTCTCCAAAATTGACCATATAATTGGTCACAAAACAAACCTCCACAGATACAAGAAGATTGAAATAATCCCATGCCTCCTATCAGATCAGTACGGTTTAAGGCTGGTATTCAATGGCAACAATAACAACAGAAAGCCCACATACACATGGAAGCTGAACAATGGTCTACTCAGTGACACCGTGGTCAAGGAAGAAATAAAGAAAGAAATTAAAGACTTCCTTGAATTTAATGAAAATGAAAGTACAACATACCCAAAATTATGGGACACTTTGAAAGCAGTGTTAAGAGGAAAACTCATAGCTTTGAGCGCCTCCAAAAAGAAACTGGAGAGAGCATACACTAGCAGCTTAACAACACATCTGAAAGCCCTAGAACAAAAAGAAGCTAATACTCCAAAGAGGAGCAGAAGGCAGGAAATAATCAAACTCAGGGCTGAAATCAACCAAGTAGAAACAAAAAGAACTATACAAAGAATCAACAAAACCAGGAGTTGGTTCTTTG
>CM052701.1:62800942-62863262 GCA_028551405.1 Uromys caudimaculatus
GTGTTAGAGGCCTCAGTAAAGGGGAATATCAAGGCGGGAAAATGGGGATGGGTGGACGGGGGGTGGGGGGGTGGGAGGTGGAATTCCCTCCTAGAGGCGGGTTGGGGAGGGGATGGGGGGTATACAAAGAGGAGACTCAGAAAAGGGGAAACATTAGAAATGTATATAAAGTATCAAAAATAAAAAAGGAGGAAAAAACAAAAAGAATCTCATTTTTACAAAAGAGGCTGAAAGATTTGACTGTTTTCCAATCTTTTTACAAAATAAAATATTGGTAGACCTGACCTGATTAAACAACTCCAAGCTAAGGTTTGTATCAATTGTATGCCTCTGCTGTATGACCTTTGATATTCTTGACTGTCATTGAATAAGTGGTAGCCATTCCTCACAGTTTTACAAAATTTGCCATCTCTTCACTCAGAGAAAGTATATAAACAAGCCCAATCTGAGAATAAATTTATCCCCTGTATGAACTCTAGAGATACCAAAGTTCACTGGAAACAGCTTCTCATATCACACCTATGGGTTTCATGGAGAATAATTATTGATAGTGGCCCCTTTCACACCAAAGGGATGTAGCTCATGACATAACATATGTTTCGAAAGAAATATATAGATTTGGTATAAGTAAAATATAAATTGAAAAAAGTAAGTAAAAATAAATTATGTGGCCACACTAGTACTGGGTAACACCTGTCCTAGCTATTGACATACAAAATTACACAGATGTGGGTATGTGGTGTGCAAATAACAGTGAGATACTATATGAAATACCCTAGCCAGTCTCAGGACAGAGTAGCTGACTCTAAAGTTAAAACTCTTTCAATAATTAATAATCATTTAAGCGTCAAAGATCTAATTTTACAGGAACTGAGACAAAGTTTGAGATAACTAAGTTCTAGTGACATGAATACTCTTAGAAGTCATAGCCTAAGATTTCCTGAGATGCTGTAAGGTCAAGACTGCCTATGTGCTCATTGAATCTGTGTTTGGAAACCAGAGACAGCATTATACTATATATAACGACACTAAAGGTGCAATTTAGTGACACATCTCTTAGGAGAAATAGAAAGCTTAGCACATGATTAATACTTAAGGGGACATGACTAACTGGCATAAAGGAATCAGAGAGCAACCCATGGTTTGATTTAATTAAGTGTTAACTTTCCTAGTAAGGATAAAGATGTTCAGAAGACATCTTGTGTGGGCTAGTGTATTCAGACAAGAAAAGACCTTGGAGAATTTGACTAGTGAGCAGCAGGTTGAGAATAATCTAAAAAGATCATATGTATATAAAATGTAGATACACAGATGGGATTGAAAGTAAGAAAAGGAAAGGGAAATGATATAATTATAATTTAATTTTCAGTGTAAATCTTTTGTAAAGAGGAAAAAAGACAAAGGTGACATTTTGTCTATTTAATATATATTGTATATGTAGAGATGTGAGTGTATAATAGACACATATGAGTATATGTGAATATATGTGTATATATGCATGTATGAATGTATTTATGTACAAGCCAAGTATCTTACTGACAAATAGAATTGTATCTGGTTAATAAATCATTAGAGTAGATGATGAGATGCCTTTAATGTTCAGATTTGTTTCATACATACATATGCATAGCTTTACAGAAATCACAATTATAGTAATGCAATTCCTTTGCATGCTCAGTCATTTCTCCTTTTTCATTTTTGGCTTTTCCTCTCCATATCATTTTATCTGAAGCCATATTTATATACCCATATATGTTAACTAGTGTGCAACTACATACATGTTCTTCCCATTTGAATAATTAGATAGATATCACAGTATATTAAATATGGGATAATTCACCCCATATAGGGGCATTAAAATTTTCAATGTTTTGTAACCACAATAACTGATGTAACAGACACCCTGGCATATGAGTCATTATTTGTTGGCTGTTTTCTTTGTATAAAATAGTCTTCTAGGATGTTCTTGGTTAAAGCAGACACTTTCAGTTCAGTTCCAATTAAGGCATAAAGAATACATTCCTTAATATCTATAAAACAATAAATATCATGGGTCCTTCCTAATTTGTTACTAATTAGAATTTTCAAAAAACAACTTTTGCTGTACTGTATATTTTTATGACTAATAGGTACAGGTTATCATCTATTTAAAATCATTTTCTTTGGGTAGATTAGAGTGTGAGAATGTAATTTATAAACATTCTATTGATTTTGTTTTAATTATTACTGATTTTCTTTCCTTTCTTTTTGTTCCATTCTTCTCAATCAAGGAAACAGAATGGGAAATATTGAAAGCATTATGGAATATAGGATTTATAATATAAATAAGACTTCATCCAGTTGTGAGATTAGTGGGAGCAAAGGCTTCTCAAGGGGAAACTAGAAGCCCAGGGAAAGGTCTTATGAAGCCCTTGTGAATAGCAGAGGCATACCAGAGCTTGCCAGAAGTCAGAGGTGGAGGCCTGAAAGAGCAGTCACAGAGCAGTTAATAGAAAGGATGTGGCTTCTTCCTGGTGGACTGCAGATTCAGAAGGAATAGGAGGTGGACAAGTCAGAGAAGAAAAAGAAAAGGCAGAGTCTGTCTGCAGCCCTGTCATTCATTACCGCTAAGCATGATGACCTCTACACTGTGGAGGCTTCTGTGTCTATTCTGCTTTCTAAAGCTTTTACTGGTTTTTCATTCTTCTCCAACTTAAGATCATACAAGTAAGGATGTTCTAAAAAACACAGTTGGCTACAGGTGGCACTCTAGTTATTCTCCAACTCACTACTGATAGTGTGGGCAGCAAGCTATTAAAAAAGAATGAAAGAGCATAGAACGTATGGAGAAATGGGCATAGACCAGAAGTCACACACTACATCCAAAGTAGTTACAGATCATATGTATCGTAGTTAAATAACACCTGAAGCAATCTTTCACTTTGAGTGTTTACTTTTCTGTATTATTTAAATGTTTAGAGGGCTATTGTCTCTCATTATCTTTGCTATTATTGCAATCTGATTACTTAGTATGCTGATTTTTTTGCATTGACAATTGCATGGCTTGGTACTTAAAACATGTGATGTGATATTATATCTCACTGGTGAATTATATCTATTTTTCATTAATATTTTACAATGTACAATATTTCCCTTCTATGGGAAGCAACCAGAACAGTCAACGATAAGTCACAGAGCAGTTCAGGGTTAGTTATTAGGAGCTATGCTTATCTTATGGCATGGGTAAAGAAATCCCTCTATGAACAGAAACCGATGGCTAAATATATTATTATCATTTTTGATAATATTTGTTATATTATATATATATTTGTGGCTTCTAGGACCAAGGAGGTCATATAGCTATTGCTCATAAGTAAGGAGGCCAGTCTTTGGTAACCAGGTCCTTAACTTCCCCTATGGACTGTTGGACAAGTCGTCTGGCCTGAATTAGTGTTCTCAGAGCTACCCAAACACCATTGATAAACCAAGAGATATATACTCTGGTCCCAAGCTCTGTTCTTAATCTGGCTGCTTGTCCCTCTATTTCAGCTTTATCATTTCTCTAATGATGAGGAAATCTGTATGGACAACCTGTGTTTTGGCAGCTAATTTTAATGTTGTTGAATAAGCTTGGAAGATGGTATCAGAGGCTAGCTACATCAGCCACTGGATTTAGAATCTGAATAATCTCATTATTCCAATCAAGATTATCAGAAAAATTTATGAATCCCCTATTATCTGCCTTGGGTCTTAAAGACATAAAACCTTGTACTTTTTAAGAGACTGCATCTGCTAAGCCTCTTCTTTACAGAAGGAAGTGATGCAGAAGCTTGTTTCAGCCAGAAAAGGGCATGGATAGGCAGGAAAGGATACCGTGGTAGCATAGGGCCCTTTAGCCTCTTTTATGTAGGAAGGCTCAGTGTTAGTGTTCTAGGCCAACACTGATAATAGAGCTGAGCCATTTTTACGTAACTGGAAAAGCTCAACACTGTCCTACAGAGAGTTTAGAGAACCTGCACACAGAAGAACAGAAACCATCTAATGGTTGAATCATAGCATGATTGATATTTCTGCCAGAAGGCCAGGTTTCCTCAATTTTCAATTTTTATCAGACCAAATTGTGCTGCAGGAAACTACCTAGTATTTTCCTGCTTGGTTTTAGAATCAAAGCATCCACAGAATCCTGAGATGCACTCAAGCTGAGAGTTGTGAATGTTCTAAGATCCATTTGAAAAGAGAAGGTAAAGGTGTCCCTTTAAGAGGATATGTACTGTACCTACCATTATATAAAGGAGAGGAAAGTTAAAATTTGGTTCTTAAGTATTTCCATTCTTGTGTGTTTCATGTAACATGTCTTATTTGTGTATGATGTAAATAGAGATTCAGTTCATATAATGTAGCTGAGTTCATGGTTTATGGATTGTTAAACAATAAACATGTACAAAATAGAGGGGGAGATCTTTTTCAATTCTTTCTCTTTTGTTCCTTGGCTCACAGCATCCCCAGGCCTTTCGAATTACTGTCATCACGACTCTTGACACTCATAGTTACCAACTGAGCCAACAAAAGTTAGATGCCCCTCACCTGAAGCCATCTTGAAATCCTCCTTTTCAGTCTTCTCATCCTCCCTAAAAGTCCTGAAAATACTATGGACCATGACTACCCTGATCTCAAGTTCTGGCACTAATATCTTCTACTGTCATTAGCTGAGGTGGTTCTAAGATTTGTCAGTTCCTGCATTCTGTCTTCCATTTTCTAGTTTTTCCCTCATTACACTAACATCCCATTCTGTTTTCTTTGTAATGAAGTTTTCTTTCCCTTACTAAAACACTTATCCCACCATCTCTAAGTTCTTTCCTTCACACACCTTCTACAATACGCTTTACCTTTCTTCACATCTTTTGTTCCTATCATTGCATTTCACTC
This sequence comes from Uromys caudimaculatus, assembly GCA_028551405.1. Classification (NCBI taxonomy): domain Eukaryota; kingdom Metazoa; phylum Chordata; class Mammalia; order Rodentia; family Muridae; genus Uromys; species Uromys caudimaculatus. The sequence goes on from CM052701.1 coordinate 62,805,848, forward strand.
TGGATAAGCCCAGCCATTCTAAGAGGAAAAGGCTTTATCCTACCGTGTCCCTTCACTCCAAAGATACACTATACTATATACATATCCTCTTACTAAGGGTCTCCTTGTCCATTCATCTGTTGCGTGTATAACATTTTTATTTGTTTCTATTAAAAATGTTTCTCAAAGTCTACTGCACTTTCTATTCTTTATAACTATTTCATCCATCACCTTTTTTTCTGTTAGGAGGTTTCTTTAAAGAGATGTCTCCTTCATGTCTTTTATGGGGGAATTCTTCATTATGCACATCTCCCATGCCTCAGCTTTTGCTTGTCTTGCTTACTTTCATTGTTTTTTTTTTTTCTGAATTCTGAGAGTTCACTAACAAAAACTCACTTCATTTCTACTCATCTCTGGACTAGAGGTAATTAGCATACCTCAGTAACATTATTCTACTTGTGTTGACTCAATTGTCCTATTCCCTTAGACTTACATTTCCATTTTCCCCTAACTATAAAAATTGTTCACAGACTACAGACCTACCTAGAATGTAGTGGTTTGAATAAGAATGTCCCTCATTCAGTAATATATTCGAATGGTTAGTCATTGGGCTGTGGAACTACTTGAGAAAAATTAAGAGGCATAACCTTGGAGTATATATGGCCCTGCTGGAGGGCATGTGTCACTGGGGTGGGCTTTGACGTTTCACATGCTGAAGCCAGGCCCAGTGGCTTGCCCTCTTCTTGCTACCTGAGGTTCTGGCTGTACAACTCTCTCTCAGCTATTTCTCCAGCTTGATGTCTGCCTATGTTCCTTCATGCTCCTTGCTGTGATAATAAGGAACTAAGCCTCTGAAACTGTAAGCAAGCCTCAATTGCCACCTAAATATGGGGAAATTTTTATGAAAACAAAAATAACTGCTAGATTGTCATGTAACAGCCTATTTAGGTCTGTCACCTATCTGTTAGTGGAGAAGGCTAAAGGAACCCTACCTATTCATCTCCAGGATAAAGATGATGAAGGGAACATCAGCAGGATGTGTTTCTCCACCTACCCAGAGGAGAATCTTTCTTCAGAAATACCCATTAAAAGTACTACAGAAATTATGTTCTGTTATAATTGTCACCTAGATAACTAACGGACAGATTCAGTTTTCACACTGTGACTTGCTGTCTGTCTCCTGAACAACATTCTAACAACTGATATTTCCAGATAAAACACCAGTTTCTTTACCAGCCTCAAATAAACAGGACAAACCTTGCAAACTAACCTAAATCTTAAATCATATAAGTCTAAAGCCAAGAAGAGCATTGAAGGATGTCTTCATCATTTGAAAATATTTACTTGGCAATTATCAGGGTCCTGAACAAACCCATTTCCTAAGTAGAGTACAGGCATACTGGAAATAGTAATGGCTTTGGTGCCTAACAAGGCCACACACATGGCCAAACATCCACCCAGGCCTCCATCTTTTGTTCCCAACACTGTCATCCTCTTATCACTTTGCAGAATATCACCAATGCCACAGTAAAACTCTATCACAAGGTGATCAAAGGCCGCTACTCTCCATAAGACTCTCAGCTTTCAATATGATGCTGCCTATGATGTTCAGCAACCTCTCTAAAACCCATTGCCTTCTGCATCAAGTGGCCACAGCATACCCATCTCTACCAACATGCAAAGTCTTGGCATGCCCCAAAGCATGCCCCAAAGCATCCAGTTACACAAAAGGAAGAATATCCCAAGAGAGATGGAATACATTAAGGCAGGGCCCTTGGTAAAATGTCATTTGAGGGACAGAATGAAGATAGATGAGAGTACAGAATGAAGAGTCCCACTGATAACCTAATTGGAAGTAGAGTAGCAGATCCAATTAAAAAGCTTTCCTGTAGCAACCAGTGGTACCCTAGCCAGAAACTTTCAATTTCTTGAGGACCTCAGCTCAGCCCCTCTGACAGACAGATTTCTGGACATGGAAACTGAAGAGAAATAGAACCTTTCTTCCTAGAAGCAAGGGTGGTGAGGAATTGATCCTGTCCACCTGAGCAAGCCCAACTACTGAGATTTTAAGACTTATAGTCATGCTGATCATTCTAACTAGCAGAAAGAGTCCCAGTGTTGATAAGAATATTATAGTGGATCATATAATTTCTGAAATATAGAAGAAGGTGAAAGGAGGTTGATACTATTCACCCTTCTGAAGAGGTTCCTTTGATTTTCCACGATCATGATGACTTCTCCTTGATCTGGGACCAATGCAGTATTCAAGGGTGAATGAATGGGGGCAATCTATCTCTAATAGATTCTTGCCTGACTTTTCTCCATGAATGAAGCAGCAAGACACCAAAGAATAAATATGAGAAGTCCTTTAGTGTCAATCTTTAAGGAGGTAAGACAACTTAAAACTGACTACTGTGAAGAATTTAAATGAAACAAGTCTTAACTATGGGTAGCCATAAAATGCTAGCTATAAGCCATTATAGCTAAGGAAAGTATTGCAGTTCAAGGCAATCAGGAACTTTCAGGTGCCAGCCTTGAGTGGTCCATTGTACAGCAATCTGCAGGTCAGTTAGAGAGGTAACAAGAGTAGGTCTCCTATCCGAAAGATCTAAGACTGGAATTTCAGGCCTCTAGTAGTTGAGGCAGGAATTGTGGCACCAAGAGAGCCATGGCACTATGGCAAACAGTCCTGAATCAAGAGTGGAGTCAAGGTGTGTCCAAACCCCAGAGACTGGCAGGAGTCAGATCACACCTCAATAGCCAAGTTAAACTTTGCTTCCCCTTATCAGGTCATGTCCAGTAACATCTTGAATTTCTCCCTATGAAAATGAGGCGTTCCTAGCACTCTGGCCCGTGCCGATGATAGACATTCATCCTGTAACCCCTTCTCATCATCCAAAGGTTTAAATAGCCTTTGTTTTCCCCAACTAAATGAGCTGTCTCACTGAAACTTGTCTCCCTAGAATCTGTTCTAGTGTGTTTGTACACAGTCTGAGGTCTCCTTATCCCCAGCTACTTTCCCCCTTAGGCCACCACTCAAGATCACAGGAGCTCTTGCCCTTAAGGGAGGGGGAGCAGAAAGGGAACGACAAGAAATAACTCCTTCACCTACAACTGCAGAAGTCTCAGAGAGGGAGAACTTTCTCTGTGGTTAAGACACAGGGGGAGCACACTTATAGAAGCAGGGGGAGGTCTGCTATGGCAGGGAGACAGGAGAAGAGAAGGAGTAGAGAAAGGAAAAAAAGAGGAAGAAAAGCTACAGGAAAGAAATACACAAGAAGTCCTGAAACAGGCTTCAGGCAGGAATCTAATCTTAGGCTAGAACAAGGAAGTAAGTTCAGGTAAGAATTTTAATTTTAGGGTGGAACAGAAGAAGTAGGCTTCAGGCGAGAATCTGATTTTGGGGCTTGGACAAGGAAGTAGGCTCAGATACTTCAGTCATCCTGACACGCCCTCAGAAACTTCGATCACCAGAATGATCATGGACTTTTGCTTATTTCTTTGCTCATTCCTTGGCTATTTGCATTTACTATATTGCAACCAAGAACTGACCTTATTGCTTGCATGTAATTTAAATGGTATAAAAGCAGATTGGGGAAAAAAATATACCCACCTTCAGTCTCAGAACTGACTGAGGCCATTGGGCCTAGGAGTGTCCTAACAGAAGTCAGGAGCAAGAAATCCCAGGCCTTGAGAAAAGCGCCCCCAAGCAGCAAAAGGCGTTAGCCCTGAGTGAAGACAGTGATTAGGGGAGACCTTCTCCCCGAACCCAGGGTAACTCTGAGAGTGGAGGAGAAACCCAGTCAGTTCTTGATGGCCCTGTTTCAAGAAAAGATCTTGGTCCAAGAAGCCATTGGCACCAAAATGTATTCATGGACTACCTGAAGAACAGTGGACCTAGGGATGGGCCGGGTATCCCATTCATTTAAGGTTACCCCAGACTGTCCCTACCCTCTGTTCGGGTGAGACATACTCTCCAAAATAGGGACCCAGATACATTTCCTGCCCAACGGGCCACAACAAGCTGGCCCAAAAGCCGAGGCTACCTGGTTTACAGACGGGAACAGTTTTCTCTTTGAAGGTCAGAGACAAGCAGGTGCTGCTGTGGTGGACAGCACAATCATCATCTGGGCAGAACCTCTAACCCCTGACACATCAACACAGGAAGTGGAGCTAACTGCCCCCACCAAGGACTTAGAACTTGGAGCCTGCAAGAAAATCGACATCTATACGGATAACAGGTATGCCTTTGCCACATCCCACGACTGCAGAGCTATATGCTAAGAGAGAGGACTGCTCACACCAGAGGAAACAAACAAATCCTGGATCTCTTAGATGTCCCAATGAAGCCAGTAACCGTGAGTATTATTCATGCCCAGGACATCAGGAAGAAAGAAAGCAAGCAAAAGACTTACTAGGCCAAATGCACAGATGGACTCATTTATGGGATAAAAAGCTTGTCCGTGTCCAAGCAGTTAAGGGATCTAGAATATATAAGACTCAGGTTCTGGGCTAGAAAGATAGTAGGACAGTGTAAGATATGCCAGCAAGTGAGTGCTTATGCAGCCAAGAATAAACAGGGCAAAAGACCTAGGGGGAACAGCCTAGAGTATATTGAGAGGTCGATTTTACAGAAGTTAAGCCAGGAAAATATGGTTACAAATACCTTCAGGTGTTCATAGCTACTTTCTCTAGATGGGTTGAAACATTCCCCACCAAGCAGAAAGCAGCTGCCATGGTTTCCAGGAAGATATTAGAGGAAATTTCCCTGAGGTTTAGAGTACCCAAGGCAAGTGGATAGGCTTACCTGCTTTTGTCAGGTAAGCCAGGGTGTGGCAAAAGTATTGGAGACAGATTGGAGACTTCATTGTGAGTACCATCCCCAAAGCTCAGGGCAGGTAGAGAGACCTTAACTAAATTGACCTTGGAGGCTGGCTCGGACTGGGTGGTGCCCCTCCCCTTGGCCCTGTTCCGAGTTCGGAACACCCCCTACCATTTTAACCTGACCCCTTTTGAGATCCTGTGTGGTACCCCAGCTCCCTTGGTGTACACTGAGCTCTCCCAAGAGGTATCTCACAGCATGGGATTTGACCCAAACTGTCTGCCTTAAATGCTCCAGGGGTGTCAGAGACCCCTCACCGCTTCCAGACTGGTGACAGGATCTATGTAAAGAGACATCGGACACAGTCGCTGGAACCCAGATACAAGAGACCCTTCCTGGCACTGCTAGTTACTCCCACAGTCCTCAAGGTAGACGGTATTGAGGCCTGGGTGTACGCTTCTCGTGTGAAACCTGCAGATGCCCTGCTCCCCAGAGAACCCCGCTAGATGGTTCAGAAGATGGACAATCTGCTCATGCTCAGGATCTCTTGACCCTTATCATGACTGTTTGTAGTACCTTTAGACAGCACTCACTGTCTCCCTTCTGTTGTGATTGGGGTGGCTGGGGCAGTCACCAAAACCTCAGCTTTGGTCTTACAAAGGAAAAACTATCAGTCATCTTAAGGAATCACTGACTTCGTTATCAGAAGTAATACTATAGAATTGGAGGAGATTAGACTTAACTTACAGCACTCACTGTCTCCCTTCTGTTGTGATTGGGGTGGCTGGGGGAGTCACCAAACCCTCAGCTTTGGTCTTAACAAAGGAAAAACTATCAGTCATCTTAAGGAATCACTGAAGTAATACTATAGAATTGGAGGAGATTAGACTTAACTTTTCCTCCAGCAAGGAGGGCTATGTGCTGCCTTAGCTGAAGAGTGTTGCCTTTGTATATTCTGGGGTTGTTAAAGATTCAATTGCCGAGGTGAGAGTAAGTAGGGTTAGCCAAGTGGAAGAGAGAGAGAGGAAACAGAGTCAGGGCTGGTTCAAGTCTTGGTTTAACATCTTAGTTAACAGCTCTCATATTTACCTTGTTAAGACCTTAATTGTTCTCCTATTGTTGACTTTTGGCCCTTATTTTGAACCGCTTGCCAGGATATAACAAATGGTGAATATGCAGTACTGGATTAAACCCTTGTGTCTCTACTTCTGTTTTCAACCAGTCTACTGATTTTTGTATTATGGTCCAGCTTGTTCCTCGAGTCTATTATCATCCTGAAGAAGTGTAGGAACAGGGACTGCAGCCCTGGTCAATGGACCACTGCAGTTAGAGAGATGATTGAGCGAGCTTCAGGCCACCATGAACAAGGACCTTCAAGCTTTAGAAAAGTCTGTCAGTAGCCTGGAAGAATTCTTAACCTCCCTATCAGAAGTAGTTCTACAAAACAGGAGAGGGTTAGATTTGCTATTCCTAAAAGAAGGAGGATTATGTGCAGCCTTAAAGGAAGATGTTGCTTTTATGTTGATCATTCAGGAGCCATCAAGGACTCCATGAGCAAGCTTAGAGAAAGGCTAGAAAAACGCAAGAGAGAACGGGAGGCTGGACAGGGGTGGTTCAAAGGATGGTTCAGCAAGTCGCCTTGGATGACGACTCTGTTTTCTGCCTTAGCAGGATCCCTGCTGATTTTATTCCTTTTGCTCACTATTGGACCCTGTTTAGTTAATAGATTAATAGCTTTTGTCAGGGAACGAGTAAGTGCTGTACAGATTCTAATGTTAAGACAGCAATACCAGGCTTTGGGGGAACACGACAAACAGGCTACGATGATACAGAAATATAGTTCTAAGATTAGAACTAGGCACTAGAAGAAGTGGGGAATGAAAGGCCTGACCCCCTTATGAGGAAAGTTAGACCCCTAGCACACTTGGAGCCAGAAACAGAAATAAGACTAAAATTGCATGCTTGGCCAATCCCTACCTGGCTGCATTCTTTTCCCTAAGAAACAGTTGACCTTGGCCTGACCCCAGGGCCAGATGCGCAATGTTCCAGGAACTAACTAACAACAAAAATGTTTGTGCAACTGCCTTGTGACTAACTTAGAACATTCTGTACTTCCCCATAATGCAAATTCTTTCCATTCCCCACCCCTTGCTTTGTGGTTTTTTTCCTTTAAATACCCCTGACTTTTACTGCTCAGGTTCGAACTCCTCTTCCCCTGCGTGGGTTATGAGCTCGACCCCAGTGCATTGGTTCCCTGAATAAACCTCGTGCATTTGCAGCAAAAAACAAAAACAAAAAACAAACAAACAAAACAAAACAAACAAACAAACAAAAAGCAAAAAACAAAAAAAAAAATAAAAAGTTTGAGGCTTTTAATGCTAACACCAGAACAAAGGCAACCTAGGATATCTTACTCATACTTGTGGAAAGTAAGATTAAAATATCACTACCAAAAGAAAACAGAGCCATTTATTCCATGTTACCTCCAGGAAAACGTACCTATATTTTATAATTACTACAGATATTACTACAGATACATGTACTGTGAAAATAATGTATTTTTCTGTCTAAACTTACCAATAGGTATCAAGAATATTTTCTCATTAAATAAATATTCTTACACATAACATTGCAAGTGGTTGATTAGTATTACAGAGTTATTCTTATGATTGATTGGTCATATTTAAGTATAGACCACAATAAGTATTTCCTTTTTCAGAGATCAATCATATATATATTATCCCTGAAAACTAAAGGTTTATTTGTAAAATCTGCTTTCTACTTTCATTTTAAACTCTATCAGCTTTTTAAAATATATCTTAATACAAATATTTTGACCATGCATGGTTTACTTTCTCCCATCATCCCTCAGACCCTGCGCACCTCCCTCCCTATCCAACTTTATGTTCCCCTGCCCCTCTACTGTCAGAAAATTTCTCAAAAAACAATAAGACTAAAAGTGCCAAAAACTAAACAAAAAGAACACAGTAAAAACATAGAGCATGCTTTATGTTGTCCAACTACTCCCTAGATACTGGACTTGTTTCCATTCCCACCTTCTTAGGCAACAGTAAAGCAGAGTTTAGAACCAGTCAGGTCGAGGCAAAACTATTATAAAATCACTACATTCAAACATCAGCTATCCCTCAGCTAGCATAGTCAAGTCCTAATTTTGATCAAACAATGGAAACCAACCAAACTGTGGAAGAGTCGTTGCTATGATCAGATACTTTACATAAAAACTAATGGAGATACACAATCATAGCAAATGAATTCACAGTTACTACACCACAAGGTTTGAAAAAATAACCATAACAAAAGGGAATGAGATTGTCTAACTGGCAGAAACAACATGGTAGAACCATGCAAAGTCTAAGATAATCTACAAATCCCAAAGAGCAATCCATAAACAAGGCTCATATTTAAAAGCTTGTTGTTAAGAGTCTTTTGACAAATTAACAATTTTTGAATATTGGAGGAAAACCATTAATTCATCTAGTATTTACAATCAAGTTTTACATGTTACCACTTTTATTAGACAGAATTGCATAAAATCAAGGCAATATAAAATACACGTTAAATGACTGATTCCATACTAGAAAATAAAGCACGTTTGTTCAGAATTTATATATAAAATCTGATATATACAACTCATCATAGGAACATGACAAAAATATCATAATACAATAATATTAATAAGAAAAATACACTTCACTGTGAAGGAATATTGATGAATAAAATTTTCAGGCAGGAAATGACATTCTATAGTGCCTTGAATGAAGGAAATTTTCATTCAAGCAATGACATTCTGTGGTGCCTTAAGGGATGAACAAAAATTGAAAAGAAAAAAATCTTAAATAATATCATTCTAACTGGAAGAAATAGAGCAGCAAACAGAGAGAGATCTGTAAACAAGAAAGCCATTATCATGACATATTTTTAGAAACAGCATTAGAGAAGGGGCCAATGGCACTGATGAATCTGCTCGAAGGGTCAATGAGTAGGCACAAACTCAAATATCATTTCATTTTATTTATTTAAGTGAAATTTATTCAAACAACTCTATAAAGGAGAGTTTATCTGCATGTAGCTAAAGTTCTTTGAAGATATGTAAAACTTATGTTACGATACTATAACTGAGGTTGTAGATAAAGTGAGTGATGACAGACTAAAAAGGATATTAATCCTTTAGGTACCTTAAAAAAGCATTGAGCAGGAGCATGAAATACAAGCTTTTATATGATAAATTATCACATACTTTTTTCTATTTCTCTACATTTTCTTTATGTTATTTTTTTCAAACAATCATTTATGTTCTCAAAACTGCTGGTTAAAGATTAAACCTCATGAAGCTAAACTCAGACAAGGGAGAGGCTATTGATTTTCCTCCACTGCATCCTCTTGGTCACATCTGTTAGGCTTGTCACTTCTGAATGATGCTTTAAGCCACCGTCTGAGTGTCAGCAGAACTGGCCTGATTTATTCCAATGTTTTACAGTACCTAAATCCAGGACAATAGGTTTTGGAAGAAGTGACTGTTAAATTACACATTATCCTTTCTGTTATGCTTGTAAATTGTTTTCAAAGGTTTGAATTGTGTCTCTAAGAAAATCTCTCTTTCTTTTCCTCTCTTTCTATATATATTTTAATAGATTACATTTGTCTTGGCTTAAAGAAAACAGTAACTACTAGTATCACTAAACAAATACATTTCTGAAGTGCTTTTATACTTGGAAAATCATTTCTTTTTACTTTTACAAGCACCCATGAAGTTTATGGAAAAGGAAATATATTTGTTGGTCTATGAAGAAAGAGATAGTTTATTAATCCATACTCAATTTTTCCTCAAGGACACCATCTTTCTCTTTAGTATCTCCTGGGGAGATAATTCTCTCTTTATTTCCTGATGTTTGTTGGTGAATGCTTCACAAAGTTCCTTTGTGGCTTCATTCACCCATTAATACCTTAAATAACTTGAATCTATAAGGGAAAGACTGCAGAGGCAGATTTGATTTCCATGACTCTTTGGGCAATGAGAATCAGAAGGCAACTTTAATCTTAATTAGAAATGTGATTCAAGACCCAAACAGGCAGTCAGAGTTGTCTTCATTTTCCTGATGGAGCATAGGATAGAAAGATCCATTGCCCTATATCTATGGCAGTGTCGCAACATTCAAAGAAATATACTCCTGCTAGTTATGTAAGGAATGCAATTCCTTGACACTCTGGAAAGTGAAGGTGGAAAAGGTTATGATAGATTACTGAATGACAGAAACAAGTGGACCGTTCCCAAAGGCAAGAGCCAAAGTAACAGTTTCTTGAGTCATTGAGCCAAAGTAACAGTTTCTTGGGTTATTGACTAAAGAAAAAAATTTAAAAGTCCTGGAATTGAATCAAGATAAACAAATGAAGTTTGTGAGAGGGTTAAGATCTGTATATGATTTATGAATATTGTTGATATAAACATAAGAAAAAATAAAAGGACATATTTAAAATATATGTCCAAATCACAATTTGCTGAAGTAATTACTCTGGAAATTTGGGCCTGTTTCTTTAATTATTTTTATATATTTTTAAACATATTGAAAATCTTACTGTACACCAAACTAGTCATTGCATTTACTTAAAATATGATTTTTTAAAAAAAACACTTTTTTAAAGCATTAAAATTTGATATGTGTTTTGTAACCAAGTAGCAAGAAAAAAACAATCTAACACAGTTTAGTGTTTCTATTGAGGAGACTTAATGCACACTGCTAAATGTTTTACAATGGAGTTGACAGTCTAAAAATACTTCACTAGATCAAAGGAAGATTTCTTTTAAATAAGGTCTTTGCTCTGGGCTCCAACTCCTCTCTCTTCACTCTTTACTCCAAATACATATATACTCTGTTTACACACATGCACATGCGAGTGCACACACACACACACACACACACACATACACACACTTTTCCTTCTCTTTTGCAATGTTTTTCCTATCAAGCAGATGGAGCTTAAAATTTCCCCAGCCCCTCACAAAGCTGTTTCTCTAGCAACCTTCCCTAAAAGACCGATTTCAAAACAAGCAGATATGTTCTTTAAATCCCCTGCTAATCAATCTGGCAGTACAACATCAAAAAAAAATATTTTTTTTTTTTGCTTAAACAGAAAAGTAACTAAGTATATATGCAGATATGTTTAATCATAGCTGTAACACAGCAAAGAATGGGGGGATTGTTTTAAACTTGTTCCTTAAAAGTGATCACATCAGTTTGAAAAATCTAGTTCAACTCCAGTTTCAACTATTGGATAATTTCTTTCCTCCTACTGGCTGCTAATCTGAATACTGGTTGAAGACAATTAGTGTTCGTTAGGAGAGGATCTAGAAGGTTAAAGTGCTATACCTATGCTTGGAAGTGTCTTCTAGAAACCGACTTTTAATTCCTTTCTATGAGCTTCATGATAATTAATTAAACTAGATGCTTGCATCCCTAAGTTATTCCTTGTTTTAGTTATTTAAAACTATTGAAAGGAAATCATACCTCTAATCAAATCACTGCAGCAAGGATTTATTGGGTATTATTTTCCTCCTATGAATTAGTTCTAAAATATGTTACCTGATTTTAGTATTACTTATGAGGGTGGAGCTGTCTTAGAATCACTTTAGTTTAATGGCATCTGAATGAACTACAAGTTCAGTTTTATCATCATTTTCACTTCAGATGATATAAAACCAATCTCAAGATGGTCATTTGTTGCTTCCAGATTTGGTGTAGTTGTCTTGAAAAGGAACTGTAAAAAAGCCTTTCAGTTCACCTTCTTTTATATTGAAATTGTAATATATTACCTCATTTTCCCTCTCTTTCTTCCCTCCAAAACTTGCCATACACCCTTGCTTCACTCTTCCAAATTCATGTCCTCTTTGAGTATTGATTGCTTTATATGCATATATGTCTGTATATACATATATTTCTAATATGACCTATTCAGTCTGTGTAACGTTACTTACATATACATTTTCAGGTCCTACTATTTGGTTTTGGATAACCAATTGTTCTCTTCCCAGAGGAAGACTGATTCTCAGTATTTTTTAAGTTGCCTGTAGGGTTGATTCTCTTAGGATGCTTCTGTTCAGTCTGGCAAGCCCATGGTGCTGTCTTTTGGCATGGCCCACTGGTATTGTCCTTTCAGCTCATGTTTGGCCAGCCATGTTCAATGAGACTTTATGGATGCAATTTCTGGCATTACAAGGAGACAGACCCAGTCTCACAACAAACTCCATCATCCTCTGAATCTTAGAATCTTTCTTCCTCTTTTTCAGCCATGATGCCTGAGTCATAGGTGTGAGAATTGCTTTGCTTTATAGATGCATCCATTGGATTTGCACTTTTAGTGATTGTTTTTTATTTGTCTTATGTGTATAGTGTTTTGCCTGCATGGTGTGTGTGTAGCATATGTGTAAAATGTCCTCAGAGACTAGAATGAGCTCCAGGGACTACAATTAAAGAAGATTCTTACCTTGCAACAGGGTGCTGAGACCATAACTAGTTTATCTGAAAGAGCAGTAAGTGCTCTTTACCCTTCTTGCCATCTGTTCAGCCACCTAATATGTTTTTTTGGAGACAATAGACAGTGTCTTTGATAGATCCTTGTTCAACAGTAGACACACTAAGTCCCATGTGTCTGTAGCTATTATCCACTGCTCAATCATGGCATAGTCTTTGATAGTCTTTCTACTCAGGGTACAATGCAGTAGAACCTGCGGTGTCTCTGACTTCCTCCTTCCTGTTCCATTTCTTGTTTTAGATGACCTCATGTCCTGTTACTAATGAAATAAAAAGTGCCCAGAGAACTGCCTGATTGAATCTATCTACTTTATAAGTAACCATTACAAATAAGAATTAACCACAATTTTAAGTTGCTAGGGTCTATACGTCTCTGAATAATGGGAATGCTTTTTTTCTTTGAAGCTGATATTACTTAGAAATTTATTGTCTTTGAATCATGCAACAAGTATGAAGACAGAGAAAATTTAACAATTGAAACTATTTAAGGTTTTTAAAATTGTGAAATTTTATTATCATTTTAAAATCTGCTTTTGTTTGGGCCTTCAGTTTATTCTAAATTAATTGGTCTCACACAATTTCAAAATTAGGAACCAACAGACCCTTTTGTTGCATGTCTGTTCAATAATACCTTATTTAACTTGTTCTGGGAGGAATTTGGTGTTTGTTATCAGGAAGCCATGATTACATGGAAAAAAAAAAGGAGATTACACTGGAAAACGTTTTGAGTTGGTTCTGACCTTCATTTAACCACTACATGTGGTCCTTCTGTGATGGTTTCCTCTCTTCGACTATTAGGTATCTTCATTTCAAACACTGTTCCCCTTTGTGTAATAATGGGACTTGTATGTTGCTGTGATCTTCAATTTCTTTTATAATATAAGATTATTTTTATGGCTTTTTTATATGATTGTATTGAGTACCACCGATGATATTTCTTCAGCACCTGTTAGAAAGAATTAAACTTTTCAGTATCACACAAAAAATTAAAATCGAAGTAGCTGAAGCAGAAAAGAACTTAAATGTTGCATCCTAGACCTTAGTGCTTTACAGATCATGGATGTTGTGGCCATCCCCCCAAGTATATTTAAGAAGGAAAGATGCACTACATCTATTAGTATCCCCCTGTCGGGACCGGTGCCAGCTCCACCCTTCTTTCTTTACAGACCAACTTCAAGGAAATTAATACTGGTACCTGAGTGTGATAAGGAGGCTGAGAGCTTGAAAATGAGTGCATTAGAGAGAGCTCTAAAGGAATGCTTGGATTTATGTCTTGTCCTTAAGAAATTTCTTCCTCTCCCACGTGCACCAAACCCCTTACAACACCCACCCTCACTGCAGCACTGAGAAACAGCCGGGATGTGGGGTTATTTCAGAAGTAGCCACTGAGGGGAGCCGGCCGCGGACTGCCCTCCCACGTTGCTATGACGATGAGACTGGCGGGCACACAGCCTTCAGAGCTAAGTGCTGGCTAAAGCAGGTGTCAGATTGCGATGAGCTAGGTGGCTCTGGGATTACTCAGAGCCCCAGAAGTGTCTCTGGAAAGTCTGGCTACAATTCCTCCGCATCCCTCTCGGACAGCTCCTCAACTCCGTTGGAACGCAGAGTGAAAATGGTCCACCACTCAGGCTCCATTCAGTCCTTTAAACAGCAAAAAGGTCAGTGAGAATTCTCTCTCTCTTCCCTGCGGGCACCACATCTCCTTGCATCCTTTTCACCCGTGTATTGTGTTGAAATGCTGTGGAGCTCTGTAAAGTTAAGACCCCATTTTATAAATGTTTTATCCTGCAACGGAGATGAGTCTGATATCCGGAGCCACACAGCGCCCGTGAAGGAACAGAATCTGTCATGTCAGGACTTGTTTGTATGTGTCTCTTAAGTCTCCTTCAGTGCACTGCAGTGAACTATTTAAGCAGAGAAGGTCCCTGCAGCACCCCTGGGTTTGAAGAGTGAAATTTTGGGTGGTATTTGCCTCAGTATGCGCTTCTAGTGCCCTGTAAGATTTACAAGAGCAAAATTTATTACTTGTGCCAAGCTTGAAAAATTGCATAATAAATGCATTCGTGGAAAATCCCAATGGTTGACTGGTCCCAGATATAATTTCCTTGGAAAACTCTATCTTCTGATCACCCCAAGTTTATTACAGGTTTCCGATTTTTATGTGTATTTGGGTCTTTCTTCCTGGAACTTCCCAGACCATCGGTTAGCTTTTACAAAATTTTCACTAGTTGCATGAGCATGGTCAGATCAAGATTTTTTTTTTTTTATCACTCTTTCTTCTGCTTTCTTATTTAAATGGATTTTCATAAAGTACATATTTCTTTGATATAGATTCTGGGAATTTTATTGTCTTATGCAGTTACTCCACATTAATGCCGTTTACTGAATGAATAATGGTGATTAAGATGTATTTGTGAATATAATCATTAAAATATGTAATTTTCAAGTGTTCCATTTTTTCACTGAAATAAAAAATTATTGAAATCTTCCTTCTAATATTCCTTTTCCAAATGACTGCTTTAAGGTATATCTTTGGCTTTGTTTCTCAACAAAAATCTTTGGATACCCCCAGAATAACTTAGTGGGGGATTTATTCTTCATGCAGAATATTGTGCTGAAAGAACTTCTCATGAACTATAATCTGCATGAATCCTCTTTTGAATGTATGTTGGAATCGGGTACGAAGTGAGAGACGGTGGGAGTAGATGAATTTGGGTTCCTATGCAGTTCTATTTAAGCTCAAAGTGTTCTAAGGAAAAATAAACTACTTCAAGAAGTTTTATTTCCTTGCATCATTAAACACGTATAAACATTCTGGGGGAAAAAAGATATGGAAAACTTGAAACTGTCCCATACTGTTATGTTTTGATAGTTTGGAGGACCTGGAATCTTGAAATGCCCCCCCCCAAAATCTTACTATGTAAGGATATATATGTTGTATGTTAAAGAGCAAAAATCTGTCAACTTTGAGACTGGTTGTCATTGCTCAGAAGAGTGATAAACTTGTCCAAGTCATGGCACTTCAGAGCGTCCCTTCTATGATGCATCATGAGCCTTTTTTTTTTTTTCACTTTTTAGCACACATAAATAAATCATCATTAGTAAAAAGGTAAACATGAGGAAAAGGAAGGCCAAAATGAAGCAAAATTAACTTTTAACTAAATGGTTCTAGTTGATTTGTCTCTTAAAATATCACTTTCTTTCATCCCGGTTTCTCCCTCCAATCCCTCCAAGTGCCCCCCCCCATTCTTCCCTTCCATTTTCCTTCCTACTCTCCAGTTGAAACCCTCTTTCTCTTTGATTTTAATTGTTACATACAGACACATATTGAGGGCTTATGCATGAATGTATAGATACAACCTTTTGAGTCTAATTGTGTTGTTTGCATGTATATGGTACAAGACTCTGAATTGAATAACCACAAAGGGGTTCATCCCTGACAGAGGCTAATTCTATGCTCACCAGTCATTTGATGCTTCTAGTTCTTTCTCTAACGGGGACCTAATAAGAAATAATAATTCACAGTAAGGATCAGCTATTTTAATTTTTCAAACAGGAAGAAGCATGATGACACTCTGGGTGCCTCCTGACCTGGTAGTGTTTTCCAGTACTGGTCACCAGAACAGTGCATATTAAAGTGATGGAAATTCTGCACTGAAAGTTTGGAGTCTTGGATATTTAGTTTTCCTTCGTCACTAGATAAATACATTCAGAAAAGTGTTTATGTACTTTTTATATTAATTTATGAATAATATGAAGACTCTTGAGTTCTGACCTTCTGTTATCCTCCTCCCTGCTAATTAGCCTCTATTAAATCTATCAACTGAGGGCCTTTGTCATATTTTCACACATGCATATAATGTATTTTGATTATGTTATCATCTTTATACATTTCATCCCTCTATCCTTGGCCCTTCCTCTTTTCAGTGTGTTGTACTTGCACTTGAGCTTTTTATTCTACCACCCCACCCTCAGCTTCTATATATGAGAGGAAACACGCAATGTTTGTTTTTGTGAGACTGTTTTATTAAACCTCACTTCCTGCAAAGAGCATAATCTTACAATTTTGTCCATCCTAGGTGGGAACATAGACTGATCCTATGATTTGATTATTGTAAATAATGCTGAATTTAACTGAGTATGCAGGTAGCCCTACATTAAGTTGACTTTCATCCTTTTAGGTAGAATGATTTGTCAAGATCATATGGAATGGAAATTCTGTTTGGCAAACATACATACTGATTCCCACTGTGGTGCTCCATTTCTCTTCTGTTGGACAGGACAGGGAGTTAGCAATGTGAAGGCAAAGACTTTTTCCTTTTTTCTCTTGATCCAGATGAATAAAGTCCATTGGGGGGGATTATTTTATTTAGTGAACCAAATGGGCTGTTTTTTTTTTTGTTTTTTTTTTTTTAGGTTTTTTTTGTAAGTGAATTCAATATTCTTTAAAAATTGTTACCTACCACTCTGAATTGAACAATCAACAGCAGTATTATTCCTGGAAAAGGCTAATTCTCTGTCTCAAAAGTCATTAGTTGCCTGTAGCTTTTTGTGTAGGAAACTCAGAAAACATAATCATGATACATTAAGACATAAATATTCTCTGACATTGGAGAAGTCTGTAATGATACATTTGTGACTCAAATTCAATCACTGTTAATGCTCATCCTATTTAGGGAAACCAGTGTAGATGGGAGAATATCTACCTACAAAAGAAAATAAATATCAGTTGTAGTCCAAAATCATCATTACTTGATCTATAGTATTTTTTCTTTTTGTCCTGCACCTTAATCCCCCACTTACTACTTACAGCTTTAATACTGTTAACTTTGTTGTTACTGTGTGTATGAAATGAAAATAATATCTAATGTATAGAATTGTAATAGAACTACAAATCTGTGTGACATGTTTAGTTGTGATTTAAAATTTAATGATGGATAAAAATACTCATTATTTTCATTTACAGGTTTATATTAAAATTGACATATTAGGAATTTAGGATGTCCTCAGAAGGGGACACACACGTACACACACACTTTTCTTTTTCTATTTGTGCTCCATTCACTTTTGCTTTAGGCAGGTATCTTATAGAAATGGTTGGCTCTGGACCATGTAACGATTTTCCTTGATGATAGCATCAATTGCAATCACACATTCTGTCTAATTAATGTGCCATCTCTGAGGAAGTCTTAAAAGTTATCATAAAGAAAATGGAAATGCAAAATTAACTTCATACATTTAAGATTGCAATATATGGAAATGGCTTTTATTCAAGCCCCACTTATGCAGCTTCTCTTTGCTTTGTGATAATGTCATTCAGAACATTTTCATTCCTGAACATCTTAAAACAAAACAAACAAAACAAAAGAAAAAAACATAAAAAAAAAACAAAAGAGAAAACAAAACAAAAACTTTTTCTGTGAGAAGGTTGAAACAGTAGGAAATCTTAAAGATATGTAGTCTTTATGAGAATCTTGGGCAAGTCTGCATTTCTATTGAAAAATGTTGACATTGTGTTCCTTGATAATGCCATTTGAGTTTCTAAAGTGATTAACAATGTGTATATAAATTTTTGTTCTCTATTAAATACTAAATTCTCTAATGAAAGTTTAAATAGGTTAAGATATTTTGAAAGCAAGAATCTTCCACAACTAGGAGCAATACAGGTGATGACCTATTTCTGAGGTTTTGAGGATATATTTGAGTGTTTGATTGCAGACAAGTAGGAGGATACACTTGCTATAACAACTTTAGCACACCTTGGAGTAAACATGAATGGGCAAATTAGAGCTGATTTCTGGATAAATTTGCTCCCTAGGCTGGTATGCTATGATTCATCAAACTCATAAAGGATTCATATGTCATAGAAGTGTGGATGAAAATAAAAAGGACAATGGTAGTTCTGGCTTCTTATGCCTGTTTATTTACAATGTAGCTACCAAGATTTTCAGAGAGGTCATAGGATACATCAAACACAGGCTGTCTCAATCATCTTGGGCTTAATGATCAGTTAAAGCTGTGAGGGCTTCATTAATCCTAAACAACATTTGGTTAAACATAAAAATAGTATTTTTAAGTGATTCTCCAGGACCAAGCATTTTTGTACTCAGACTAACTGCTTAATCATAATGATCCTTAATGTTTATATGGATAATTGCTGGCTGAAAATAACATCCATTTTATTTTTCTCTAAATAATTTGTTACTGCAAGTGACCATCTGCAAGCCTCTCCCAAATTCAACTTTGTGCCCAGTTCTTCTCTCATGACACACTGAGGAAAGCTTCTGGGGAATAACACCTACTCTCCAAATCTCTTGCTTAAACTTCCTTTTCACTTAAATAATATCTTTAGTGTCAAAATCTTCCTGTAGACTTTAGAAAACAAGAAAAATATGTGAGGTCATAAATATACTGACAGAAATTCATTCACTCTTGTGCAGTAACTCCCCTAAGTATTTCTGGACTGTCCTTTTATTCATGCCTAAAGAAAGAAAATATTGTCTCTTGTAAAAAAAGAAAAAAATATAAGTTACCTGAATCATGGGGGGAAGGTTGAAGTGAAAATCCTGGTATGACTGAATACAATTTCCAGTAAAGATTTCAGTCTATACATCTGCTTGTGTCTGCACTGTAGGAGCTAAGGCCTCTGTCATTGGCCTGGATCTGTGATGTGTAATATTTTAATATAGACTAGAATATAATTGATTGTGAGTTTTGTGTCTCTATGTGAGTACCTTTTTATTACTGCTATAATGATGGGGACAACTGTGTTGAGAACCAGTGTTCTTGCAATCAGTCTTACAAATGAATACAATGGTTACCCCATCCTATCTTGTGGATGTCATGTCCCTGGGTTTGCTTTGATTTATAATATTATCTTCTGTAGTATTCGTCATCAAGTTAACAGACCCAGGTGCCATTTTAGGAACTTAAATGTGATTTGCTATAGAGTTCCTACTGTGCCCACAGAGAATACTTAAAAGCCAACATAGCATTATTAATAAATAATACGACAATAATAGTAATAGCAATCATACTTAAATGTCTTTCCTCTGAGATAGAAAACAGGTGTGTTCAACCAGAGTATCACCACCAAAGACAGTATTGTTCTTAAGGCCCCTATCTATCACAATGTTTTTCTTTGTGTTTGCAAGAAATCATTCAATTAATTTTATGAGAAATTATTAGCAAACAACAGTCTTTAATTTCAGGGTTAGAATTGAGTTCTTCAAGGGGAAAATATTTATATAGATAATGAGTTTCTAATTTTATATTGTAACCATTTATTTTGCTCTTTATATTTCCTGTTGAGTACTCAAGACCCTATTAGTAGTGACGAACTGCCAATTTTGATGTCAAAGCCAGTCAAGACTACTAAGGGATTACTGTTAATAGCCAGGAAGAGTCCTCTGCCAGTTGTGATGTCTATTGGGATAAATAAGGGTCTTGCTGACCATGTAGCTTCTTCTGGAGATACAGGGCATTTTTCCCTGCCCACTGACTTTTTTTTCTCCAGAATGAACACCTTTATGCTTCAGTCTTTGGGATGTCCCTGTTCCCTAAGACCAAGAGGTTAGGTAGAATTTACCAGAATATAGCACCATTGAAGGGGTTCCATTGTCACATGTGTCTTAACTGGCCCTGAAAGACTAAGACCAAAATTCTGTCTGTTTTTTAGACATTCTGGCCTCACTGGTATAAATCTTCAAGCTTTATTATTTAAACACCAGTTACCAGTCTTCTAGTTTTAATGATCTTATAAAATTTAAGTAAGCATTAGACAAATATGTTTTAGGCCTTTGTTTTTAGATTTCCAGTACTGGGACATGTTTCTTGCTCTGCAATGTACCTTAAATCAAATCAGAAAGCAGTTAGTTATCTCCATTGTATTCATTCTTCTTTCTACTGTTTCTTTTACCCATGACTATAACTTGCCATGCTGGACATTATTTTAGTTCACTAGATTCACATCTGGGTAATATTATTGATCACACACACACACACACACACACACACACACACACACACACACACCCTGCCAAAGGCTTGCATAGTACCATCAGATGAAAGATAGTAGGGAAGAAGTTTTCAGGTCAATATCAACTTGATTTCTCCATATTGTAGCTATCGGGTATGGTGTCTTTACATATATCTGAAAAACCATAGGTCCCAGGTGGTTCAGCCTACTAATACTATTTTACTGAATGTACATAATATCAATCCACCATATAAATCTCTATCTCTTTACTAAGCAATTATTGAAGCTCTCTGATCTCATCTGAGACATTTCTTTGTGTACTAGAGTTCAGATAATGTAGAAACTCATAACTGATCAATGTGTAGAGAATAAGTATCACTGTCAAGCTCATCCACAAATGGGACATCTATATAACTGCCACTCCTGTCTTTAATGATCAGGGACAATAGTGGAGTAGGGAGCAGAAAGATTTTAACAACCAGAGGTTGGGGAGAATTAACTGAAAACGAAACAAAACAAAACAAAACAAAACAAAAAACGTTTTCTCAATATTAAAGGCTCCCTGTATTGGCAAGCTCAGAACAGTTATAGATGCCTGCATCAGAGCTGCACAAAAGCAAGCCAATCAGCATTTCAGCATGAATCAGCCTTATTAATGATAGATTGGCACTTTATAGATTCTGTGGGGAAAATTCGTCAATTTCTTTAAGCCTATGACCCTGGTAGACCAGTCACAGTCTGGAAGATAGCTCTACTCTCATGAATGTAGGAGTAGCACAAACTAGAATCAGTGAGCTATTATTTTTTTGAAAATGAAGATATAGATTTTGGAGAGGGTTGAGCTTGATCAGGAGGACTTGAGGGTAAGGAGGAGTAGGGAACGAGTATGATCAAAATATGACATTTCCATATATAAAATTCTCTAAAAGATAATACAAATATATTACAAAAACAAAAATAATATATAACTTCCCACATTGTTTAAAATTTGGAATTATTAAATTTTTTACTCTGCTCTAAAAGTGTTGGATCCAAATTGTATTCACAAAATCACATAAATTGTGATAACCTGTCTACTTGGATTTTTATAAAGATTCTTTTTCATTTCTCCCTAGTGGTCTGAGAATTAGACAATACCAGGAATGATTTACGAAAACCAAACATACTTCTTTAAAATTCAGTGTGGTTTTAAATACATACAAATATCCTTGTTTGTAAGACTTATAAAAATGGTGTAAATGAATGCAATCATTTTAATGGCGTGATCTACCATAGAACTATGTCATTGGTAGGAAACTAGTAGAATTCATAGAATTCATACATCATTGAGGTCATTCTACAAGAATTTCTGCACCTAAGAATATCAAAAGACAACTCCCCCAGCCAGCTGTGTTATACCAATTGCCACCACAAGTCTCATGGTCCTCCCCTCTCCCACATAATTTGAGGAGTTTTTTGTTTTTATAGTAATATGTTTTAAAGGTATATCTTCTAGACTTCAAAGAATTAGAGAGAACTCATCCACTTGATAGGCAATTTATCACAAAAACCTGTACATCATACTAATTTAGTTAATTTGAAATATAAAAGTTGTATTCAGCTCAGTAAAAGTCTGTAGAGATAAAGCTTGCATTGACCATGGACAGCAAACTATCTTGGAGGCAAGTAAGTGAAAGTAGAAAATGCAAGGGGAGCCTCTCAGGTGTACTTTGGATAGCTAGGTAAATAATTCTTTACTGTGAAAAACTGGGGGGCGATGTTATGGGCATCATCTTTTAAAACTTGGTTTTCCACTAGAATGATTTTGCAAACTCTATCAGCAGTTTCTATTCTTTTACCTATATTCTTCCATTACCTTTGTTCTATCAAATTGGCTCCATTAATCAGATACTTCTTCACCTACCCATTGCTGTTGGACCCTTCAATATGCACATCTCCCATTTCCTTAGTTTTAGTTGTTCTTATTTAAGTAACAATGTTTGTCTGATTTCAGAATTTTCTCTTAAGAAGAACTCACTCCATTTCTATATTTCCCTGACTTAGAGGTAACCAACTTGGCTGAGTAAATTTACCTCTAATGTCTTGAATGATTATCCTGTTTGTTAAGACTTTGACTTCTCATTCTTTTTACTATCATAACAGATTGCAGATAATACACCTACTTGACACCATCTAAAAATAGCACTTAAGTTGGAAAAACATCTAAAACCCTCCTGTCAGAATGCCATGTGGTATTCTGGTGTGCCTTACATCTAAAAAGAAAGGATTAATGGGTACCTATCTCCTGAGTTGGGGACGGGGTGATAAAAGGAATCTCAGTGGGATTTGTTTCTATTGCCTGGTACAGGAGAAGACATGTTCCAGAAAGCCCTTTTAAGTAGTTCTTAATGGCAATGAAGGTTAACAGTCAGACACAATTTCAAAGCACATATAGTCTAGATTCTGAACAACTATCTAGAAATACACATTTCTAAAGGAAATGTGACAATTAAATATCAGGAGTTTGTAACAAGAGTCAACTCAACAAGAAAACTCTGCATGGTAACTCCAAAACTTAAGCCTTATAGATATGGAACGTGAAAACAGCATTGAAGGATGTTACTATCATTTACAAATTTTTTATGACAATTGCTAGAGCAAACCATTCCTATGAAGGAATGGCAGCTTATTAGGTACAGCAATGGCTTTGGTGCACTCTCACCCTGACAGAGACACCCAGGAAATTACATTCATCCCCAAACCTCATTACTTCCCTAGCCTTATACAGTGCTAAGAGAATAGTTTTATGCATGCTCTCAAGCAGAAACCCTTCATATTCCCCTGAAGCAAATAGGGCAGTCTTGTATTAACAGTCTGTATCATGTCACTAATCCTGCTACAAAACTCTGGCTTAAGCTTGCCAGAGGCTGAAGCCCTCCTATAGAATCCCAGATTCCAATGTGAAATCCTCTTGGTGCAGGAAACTCCAAACATACCATTATCTTTCTACATTGGGATGCCTGAACACACTGCTAAGAGGCTGGGCATGGATCCAGAAACCTAAAGTTAGAGGATTCTAAGAGAGACAGCCACAATACAGGGCCTTCAGTCAAGTGCCATTGGAAAAACAGAGGTACATTGACAAGAATACACAATACAGATCTCCACCCACAATACTTCCTCACAATACTGGAGAGTCACCCTAACCAAAACTGCTCAATTGACTTATAATCTTGTGTCATCCTCTCAAGACAGGCAAAATTAAATAAAACTGCTTTGAAACAAAACCAACATTTCTCTCCTTGTTGAAAGCGTGCTGAAGAATTGATCTAGTCCTCATTAGCAGGCCTGACCTCTGATTTTAATAGATAACTATAGTGGTAGTTCCTACCTGGTTGACCCAGCTCTGGTGTTTGTGTAATACAGTGTAGCACACAAGCAGTAAAAAGTAGAAGCAACTGGAAGGTTGTCCTTTTCTCTGCCCCCTTTTTTGGAGGTATAGTTGATTCTGGATATTCCTCATAAGTTCTGGATAATTCCCAGGTTAGCTATCCAAAATTAAATGATTAGTGGCTGGATTCTTTCTACCTTTGACTGGGGTTCTTGTCCACTCTCCCTCCACTAATGGAGTCAATTGGGGTACCAGCAGCATGTCTCCTATTCTTGTCAAGTCTTGAAGAACGGAACCTGGTAGCAGGTAGCTAATGCAAGAATGAGTCCCTCTGTAGCTCCTGATGGAGTCTGGAAAGCTGGTCTACATGGATGGAAAAGCTTGGCACTGGACAGAAGGCTTCATAGAGTGGGAAGCTTTAGAGAAGGAGCTCTTTTACTGTTATCATTGCCTGTTAATGGCAGGTAACATTTAGCTTGAACTGTGTTCTACATGGTTTAAGAGCACACATCTCTAACCACTCAAAAGCCCACAAAAATCTAATTTTTATACATCTTTTGAATAGCTGGGAATCATCTGAGTTCTATCAATTTCCTATAGCTAATCCCCTTGGTCTACCTGTTTTCCTTATGAGTTCCAGGAAGAATTTTACTATATTAAAGCTTAATCATGACCCCAGTGGACCTTTCTAGGGTGAGTCACTTTGTATCTAGAACAGAAACATGTGGGACATTAAGAGACAAATTCCCTGCTCTTGCTATACCTCATACAGAACTACAGAAGTGTGAAATTATATTCTAAACTTGGCAGTGCATTAGTACAATCAACCTTGCAGTCTCTTTAGCTATTGTCTTTCCTCTTAAATAACACTTCAAACAGAAACTACTCTAAATTGTAACATTGACCCAACAGTTAGATATGCAGCAAGTTTGGTCCTGCTGCTAGATACAGCAGAAAATAATCGCCCATCATCACCACAGCTGAGATATAGTCTGCCCAAGAATTGGAACTCTTCTTTTTGGGTAAAAGTGGGCAGATATGAGAAATATATGTCTGAAAATATTTTACAAATATCATGTGTTGATTGGGCATATTGATCAGTTTCTAAAAAGTTACTAGGTTGACAAAAACTTATATAGAATTCATAGAAGTATGTACATTTTATGGTTGGCTTTGAAGCAAACACTACTAGCATAAATTTTTTTGGGGTGGAGGTGGTTTGGTTAGGTATTAAATATATGCGCAGATAAAGATTAAAAGGGCTCATCCTTTCTTGGTATCTTGGGCAATTTATTTCATCTACATTTGTTCATTTATCTAGATCTATGTGATTAAGCTTTTTAATTTTCAAGATTCAAGAATCATCTGAAGTTCAACAAAAATTGTCAAGCCTTCCAGTTCATTAAATATAAACTTTGTGGAAGAGGCTAAGACTTTTTATTTTTAACAATCAATCATAAATATTTACAAGCAAGATCATCTCAAAAAACAATATAGTAGGTTAATATTTTAATTGCATATAAGCATGCAAATATGGCATTTTAAAATGATTTTCAATGAGTTACTAATGAAAATTATTTATTTTATATCAAATTTTATAAAACCTAAATATGTTTAATCATATACATTAATTACCATGCAAATATAGCTGCACTATATTTATAATGTTAACAAAAATTCAAAATTAGAACATATATCTAGGCACAGTGACCTGTCAAAATTAAATCATGGGAATATAAACTGATCCATAACAAGAAAGGATGCTAAAGTAGTGTTAAAAATACTGTCACTCAACTAGCAAATGGTACTGGGGCGAAGAGCCCTGCCATGAGGTCGGACTGGAGCAGAGTCCTCCTGAACTCCTTTGGATCTGGATCTGGCCTGTGTTCCCATGACTCTGTTCTCATTTACAGTGTTGAACTGAGAACACTATACTCTATGGTACTTATGTAAACTTAAGAACTATTTTCCTATTTTCTTAACCTTTTATTCTTACACGCTTAAGTGAAGAGGTTTGCGGCTACATAAATTTTTGGTCAGAATTGAAAAGCTGTGTCCTTTCTTTCATTTTTATTCAGCTATGATTGTAATGTTTTTAATTGCCTCTTTTTTTCAAAGTTCTCTCTCTCTCTCTCTCTCTCTCTCTCTCTCTCCATATATATATATTAAAGACATATATATATATATATATATATATATATATATATATATATATATATATTTAATCATTTTTTAAAATTCTTAAACCTTTTTTTACAGTCCAGACTTTATCCCCCTCCAGGTCCACAAGAGGATGTCCCCACCACCACCCCACCAGACCTCCCTATTCCCTGGGGCCCCAAGTCCCTCAAGGGTTAGATATATCTTCTCTGACTGACTTCTGTCCATTGTTTGGGTGTAACTATCTGCATCAGTCTCTTTCAGCTGCTTCTTGGGGCTCTCAGAGGTCAGCAATGCTAAGCTCTTTCTTGTCTGTAGGCACTCCATAGCATCAGTAAGTGTCAGGCCTTGGAGCCTCCCCTTGAGCTGGATCCCAATTTGGGCCTGTCAGTGGACCTCTTTTTCCCTCAGTCTCTTCTCCATTTTTTTGTCCCTGCAGTTCTTTCAGACAGGAACGATTCTGGGTCAGAGTTTTTGACTGTGGGATGGCAACCCTGTCCCTCCACTTAATGCCCTGTCTTCCCACTGGAGATGGACTCTACAAGTTCCCTCTCTCCACTGTAGAACATTTCATCTAAGGTCCCTCCCTTTGAGTCCTGAGAGTCTCTCACCTCCCAGGTCTCTGGTACCTCCTAGAGGGTCCCCTCACCTCCTATCTCCTGAGGCTGCCTGTTTCCATTCTTTCTGCTGGCTCTCAGGGCTTTAGTCCTTTTCCCTCATCCCCAAACACTTGATTCAGTGTGTTTTGTTTTCTTGATTTATTTCTCCATTATTTTACTGATATAGTTTCTTGAGTAGCTTCCTAAAAGTTAGTGGAAAAGTTAATTCTTTTTAGAATTTACAGTAACATTTTTTTCCCTCTTAACTACAAATATTTAACCGTTTATCAGGTCTGCACAGATGAGGTCCTAAAGCTGAAATATGTCCCCATTGCTAAGCCAGAATCAATCTTGAATCAATAAGTTGCAATTGAAAATTTAGTTTCCTCCAAGTTAATCTCACTGGGAAAAATAAGTACTATTAAGATTAGGCCACATGCCCAGCAATAGTTGGCCATCTGAAAGCAAACTCAAGTGCTTGAAGGTTTCTTGTCTCATAAGGATATGTCAGGGATTTTCCTTTCATTTATATTTTTCCTTCTTAAATCTTTATCTTATTTTTAATTTTATTATCTCCTTTTGACCTACAGGTCCTTTGCATATATATTATGGCTTGCAGGTTTGTGAGGTTTGGGGGGATTCTTGAGTATATGAACAAGAACATGTCTGTGTTTTATACCTTATATTAGGTTCTTTTCCATCTGCATGTTAGTTTCATCCAGTTCCTATGTGTTATTTTTGTTTCATATTATTATATTTTATTCTAGTAATATCCCAAAGCTTGTTCTTTTTCTAATGAAAGGCAGAGAAAGGGTAGATCTGGATGAGAGGGGGATGGGAGGAACTGGAAGATGTAGAAGGAGGGAAGCAGCAATTAATATGTATTACGTGAAAAATGAATCTATTTTCAATAAGGAAACAAAAGGACATGAACATGAGAAGAAGGGGAGACACGGGGGTAGTTGGAAGATGGAATGGGAGGGATAGAAATAATACAAATGTATTGCTCATTCATGTATGAAATTCTCAAAAGTAAAAATTTTTAAATAAAAATAAATGAATAAACAGGATCACTACAAGAACAAACTGATTCTAAATGAAAATTATTTTCTCTCAAAATGTTAACAGCATGATTCTATTGTTACTTTCCAGTAGACAAATTAGCCATTTTGTAATCTCAAAGCCTTTCTTAACATTATTCTATTGTATTTCTACTCTTTCCAACTCCTTTTAGCCCAATATTTTGGGTAGATGAACAAACAATAAAGATGAGCTGAACAAATCTGCTCTTATTATGTGAATGACCTGATGCCTTTTGACAGCATTCTTGAAGTGAAATTTTTTTCTCTTAAAACTAGTAACATGCTCAGAGATTGTCCTGAATTATTCTACAAATTGAAGTTCACACCCAATTTTTAATTCCAGATCAATACTCAAATAAACCTCTTTGCTAACAGCCAGAAAAAGACAGGCTCATTTTCAGAACTAATTTACTCATGATCATTTCTTACAACCTGGGTAATAGCCATTGTTGGAAACAAGGCATATATATAGATTTTGAAGGGCTATTTGTCAAGAAGTTTAATGTTTGGGAAGGATATCAAGACACCTGGGTGCTTTTGTAAGCATTTTACATGAGAAGGGAACTCTTAGAGAATATTAAAAGTTTTTTTTGTTGTTGTTTGTTTTTGTTTTTGTTTTTGTTTTTCGAGACAGGGTTTCTCTGTGTAGCCCTGGCTGTCCTGGAACTCACTCTGTAGACCAGGCTGGCCTTGAACTCAGAAATCCGCCTGCCTCTGCCTCCCAAGTGCTGGGATAAAAGGCATGTGCCACCACTGCCCGGCAGTATTTTTTATTTCAAGTATGTGATGATATTTTTCATTTCCAAGCTTTCTCCCTAAACTACCTGTGAACAGAATCAGAACTGCATTGAGTCAATTCTTTATTGTACTATTTATAATAAAACATCATTGCATTCAACACAGAAATGTGTTCTCACTGCATTGTGCAAAATGATTGATGGTGCAATTATAATGATTGTGGAACTGTTTATGCTTCTCCGTTATGAGTGCCAGCTGAAAAGACTAGAGGACACTTGCATTTAATGTACTTAAAGTAATGGAGAGACACTGGTGGTTTTCAGAACTCTAATGCCAGCTGCCAGTGTTCCTTACTGCTCTGATGATTTGCAAGCTCATATTTTCACAATATTGTTCCAAGATCGTTACATATGTCTGAGGCGGGGGAATGAGAATCCATCATAGACCGTCAGTACACTGCCATCTTTATTTTTTGTTTGTTTGTTTGTTTTTTGTTTTTTGAGACAGGTACTTTCTTTTATTTTAACATTCCAGGTGAGGATTTTATTTTATTGGGTTTTGGAGATAGCCACCCGATTTCTCCACAATTAATTAGTCTATGCATTTTGTTATATTCTGGTAGGTTTTTAAAACTGCTTTATTTTTCAAAAATGCCTCTTTTTTTTTTTTTTTTTTTTTTTTGTCTCTTGCTTCAAAAATACACCTGAATGTAGCTTAAATGCTACTAATTCTTTAAACATACTCTGCATCTGATTCACAGATTCAATACAACTGTAAATTATTCTCTGCATTTGCTGTTTGGAATTTGTACCATGATGCTTACAGTTGGATGGATCTCTAATCTCTCAACTTCTCTGTCTGATGCCAACATCATCACAGTTTTTTTTTTTTTTTGACCACTACTGTGGTCAAATCAGACTCATGTTCTCAAGAAAATACAGCAGAAAGCTACAATCAGTCACTACCAACTTGAAAATCTTCATTTTGTAAAAAACTAATAATGAACTTTGTATGCCTACAGAGTCAAACATTCCATTAGAAGCCCATGTGTTTTATCTCTAATCTTCAGTAACTGCATAAAATAGATATAATTTTCCATTAAAACTGAAGATTTGAAAGAACAGGTAACCTGATGGAAGAACAGAGCACCTGATTATACTTCTATGCCTGAACTTGAGTCCCCTCTTGTTTCATTGAACAAGCCAATTTATTGTAATACAGTGACTGAAAGCAAAAGTTGCTGCTTTTTAAGAAGATGGCCTGGTGGCAATACAAAATCATTCCAACAAGAGCTGTCCTCCACTACAGTTATTTTGCCAATGATATAAATAAATGAATATATGTACATTGTATATGCTCATAATATCAGTTTACATCATAAATTAATTTGATACTTATAGGAAGAAAAAGCCTTTCTGTTTAAGACAGTAGAATATTGCTGACTGTCCATTCTATGCTTTACAAAGTAGATCAAAAGTAAAATTACACATTTCCCAGAAAAAAAAGAAAGAGAAGAAACACAGAGGTTGGGAAATTGCATTTTCATATGATACATTATGATTGAGAACAGCATAAAGAAGTCAGGATGTTGGTGTACCCACTTTAAAACTAGCACTCAGAAAGCTGAAGCAGGAGGATTCAAAGTAAGACAACCTGAGTCTATATACTGAGAATTGTATGAAAATATAAAACAGATTAAAAAGTAATCAATAAAAAGAAGAAGATGTAGAAATGGGAAGGAAAGAAAAAAGAAATGGAGGGAAATAGGGACAGAGGGAGGGAAGGAAGAAGGGAGGGAGGGGGAAAGAGGAAAGGAGAAATGAAAGAAGGAAAGTAGAAAACATTGTACAGGTTTTTAAATCATAGCACAGGTAGTTTTGTCCCCATTCAAAAGATACAGAGTACATACCCATACAGGAAAATATGTTCTCATTTATTTATCTATTCCAAATGATATGAACTTGACTCTGAATCAATTGAACTGCTATAAATAGTTGAAATTCATGTATGTGCATAGGTGAACGCAGTATGATGGGTAAGGTAAAGAAATGTGGCAAAAATTTGAGCACTTCAAATTATTCAAATTCTAGAGAGAATCTAGGCAATATTTCAAAATCAAGTCCACCTAGAAACATTTGAAGGTCCAGGAATGTATATATATATATACTCCTCCGAACACACATTCAAACTCATGACCTCTTATTTAGTTATTAGTGCTGAATCATTTCAGTGTTGCTCCTATTTGTACATATTTAGTGCTGACAGCTTGACATTTTATAATCTGTCAATGAGACTTGCCTTTGCAAAAGAATCACTCTCTCTCTAAACACTCACTAACTCTTCAAGTGGAGTAGGGAGGCCTTGTGAGATTTCTGTCATCCATGTTGATGTTTCAACTGGAGTTTTATTGTGCAGGGCTTGTTTGGACTATCTGTCATAGTATCTGAAGATGCTGTGCAAGTTGTCAAAGGAGAAAAATAATCAACAGTCTTACACAACCGTAAAATCTGTAGACCACCAATAATCATCCCATCATGATATCCCCAATGCTACAGTAATGGCACTTATACCAAAGAAGTAACTATACATATAATTGGACTTAAGACATCCCAACATGAGAAATTTCATTCCTGAATCTGTAAAATCCCAGCCATCTACCCACACCTAGTGATAGAATGGACTCCAGAGGAGAAGCTACTATGGTCATTTTCCTAGGACAGTATAACTTCAAAATTCACTCTAAATGTAAATTATTTGACTTCCAGGCATATGCTTTTATCCACAGATAGGTATAGCTCTCATCTCTCATCAAATAACTTTTTTTTTTTCAGCAGATGGGAATCATTACAGAACATTAAAAATAAATTCTTATTTTCAAGAGCATCTGATATTTTTGTTAAGAATATTTAACAGATTAAGTTCTTAACACAATCTTTTGCCATGCATAGTTTTATTTTCTTTTTATCTACTGTAATGCTTCTTGTAAGACAATGTCATCCATAGTTACTTCAAAAGACACTGAGTGTTCACTTGATTACTGTGGTTTTCTAAATTGAAATGTGTGCATCGCTGAGTCATCTTGTGGGATTTAACTCTGGATACTCACAGTATTTTAATTAGTGAATACCAGAGTGTTCCTTTCTTGAATACTGGTGATTTCCTAATGACAAAATGAAATTACATGATTTTTTTCTACTCTCCCTCTATCTAGTCAAGCTGTAATCTTGATGGTAAGTTTAAATCTCTACTTTAACAAAAATTAAACTGCCCTGTTTAAAACACCATTATATACCAGTAATCAATGAATATCTTCCACACAATGTATTAGCCTTTTTGTGTTCATCATAATGAAGACCAAGATAAATGATCCCATGAGTTTATTTCTATGAAAGTCACTACACAACTTCATATATATTAGAGGCTATATTTTCCATTTCACTAGAGATAAAGTCTTCAAATAATAGTTAGTTTTACTCTATTTCAGTAATACTTTGTTGAACAAAAGTTTAAGTTTGTGTGTGTGTGTGTGTGTGTGTGTGTGTGTGTGTGTGTGTGTGTATGTGTGTGTATGTCAGCGTCACGCATTGTGCAACTATGAACAAAAAAGAATTGTGATTTTTGTGGGCCTTGTAATTCTACTTGTTATAGAGAAAGAACAAGATAAAAGAAATTATGCATTGTATCAAATAATAATTGGTAACAGCGATAACAGAAAAGAAGTTAAATGGGTTATAGAAGATAATATGTCAATTGGTGATTTACACTGAATAGCCACTTTGACATCAAAATTGATACTTCACAAATTTTGTATTTTCAAACATGTGTTTCCACAAACACAAGAATATAAAATATGTACTACAGCACTGGTTCTCAACCTGTGGGCCACAATACCTTTGGAAGTGGAAAAACTTAACATAGGGGTTGCCTAGGACCATAGGAAAACATAGATGTTTACATTTTGATATATAACTAGTGAAATTACAGTTATGAAGTAGCAATGAAAATAATCTTGTAGTTGGTTGTCACCACATATAAGGAACTGTATTAAAGGTGAGAACTACTATACTATAGACTTGTTTGGACAACACAATACATCAAATGTGACATGAAATCAATTATAAATTGTTTTATACTAGCTAGAAGTTTCATTTTTATGTCTTCTACTGATCACTCTACCTCTATAGATTTATAAATACACATGCATTCATGCATTTATATAAACACATTTTCATTGACCCATCCACACAGACACAGGTAAACATTTGTGAGTCCTTGGTGGTTATTGATCATCTACAGACAAATATTATACTGGGATTTTGTTTTTTCTGTTTTAAGTTACAGAAATAGGTTATTTGGTTTGAGTAAGAGTACTCTTTAATTTAAATAAAAACAATTTTTTTACTTTGATATGAGTGTGGCAAAATAATTTTAAGCATTGAATGTTATTTGTAGTAATATGTATCAGGTGGTGTTGTTAGAATGTATTTAATATTAGAGATTTACTTTTTTTCCCCACTGGGTTGCCTTGTTCAGTTTTGATGAGGGGGTGCGGTTTATACCCAGTCTGATTACACCTTGTTATGCTGTGTTTGGTTTATATTCCTGTGAACCCTGTTCCTTTCTATGAAAAATTTAGGAGCATTAGATCTGGTGGTGTGGACTCAAAGAACTAAGGAAGAGGAGGCTGTAACTGATAGTTATTGTATAAGAAAAGAATAAAATTAAACAGATTTGAAATTATTGTGGGAGGGAATGATAGTTTATAGTCCAGGTAGATCTTGGAAGTAAAGGACTTACAGCAGAGATATGTGTGAAACTTTGAGGATCCATGTGTTTTCAAGCCTTTTGACTATTTTATTGTTACTTAAAGAACCATGGAAATTAGGGAAGAATAGATAAAAGCATTATACATGAAGAACAGTAACAATTTTCCATTTTAATCATTTAGTGTCATGACTTGAATAGTAGTATTTTTGTTAATGAGAAATTTCATACATAATGCTGATCACTTGGGATTAATTATCTAGAAGGGGAATTATCATCCTATTCTGACTACATAGACTCTGGTGTTCCTAAAGTGATAAAATTACCTAATAACAAATTTCTTGGTTATTTGTCAATACATAACTACAATTTCATTATAGTGTCTTAAACAATTAAAATTTATGCTGCAATTCGATCATGATAAAAATGAATTTCTGTTTTCTAAGTTTATGTACAACTGTTTTTATTATTTTATTTATTTACATTTCAATTGTAGTCTCCTTCTCCCATGCCATACCCCCTCTTCTTTGTCTCTAAGAGGATGCTCCCCCACCCACCCACCCACTCCTGCATCACTCCTCTAGCATCCCCATTTGCTGGAGCAACAAGCCTCCACAGGACCAAGCACCTCCTCTCCCATTGATGCCAGATAAGGCAATCCTCTACTACACATGTAGCAGGAGCCATGGACCCACTCATGGAGGTTTGTCCGTGGGAGTTCTGAGGGATCCAGTTACTTGATATTGCTGTTCTTCCTGTGGGGTTGCAATCCCCTTCAGCTCCTTCAGTCCTTCTCCTAACTCTTTCATTGGGATCTGTGGGCACAGTCCCATGGTTGGCTGTGAATATTTGCATATGTCTTAGGTCCTGTCAGAGCCTCTCAGAGGACAGCTATACCAGGCTCCTGTCTGCAAGCAGTTCTTGGCTTCAGCAATAGTGTCGGGGTTTGGTGTCTGCAGATGGGATGGATCCCAAGGTGGGACTGTTTCTGGATGGCCTTTCCTTCAGTCTCTTCTCTATTTTTTGTCCCTGCATTTTCTATGTCTGTGAAGAATTGAGTTAGAATTTTGATGGGAATTGCATCGACTCTGTAGATTGCTTTTGTTAAGATGGCCAGTTGTACTTTGTTAATACTACTGATCAATGAGCATGGAAGATCTTTCCATCTCCTGAGGTCTTCTTTGATTCCTTTCCTCAGGGACTTCAAATTCTTATTATACAAATCTTTCACTTGTTTGGTTAGCTTCACGCCAAGATATTTCGTATTATTTGTGATTATTGTGAAGAGTGTTGTTTCCCTAATTTCTTTCTCAGCCCATTTAGCCTTTGTGTAGTGGAAGTCTATTGATTTGTTTGAGTTAATTTTATATCCAGTCACTTTGCTGAAGTTGTTTATCAGGTATAGGGGTTCTCAGGTAGACTTTTTGGGATTGCTTATGTATACTATCATATCATCCACAAACAGTGATATCTTGACTCCTTCTTATCCAATTTGTATTCCTTTGACTTCCTTTTGTTGTCTAATAGCTCTAGCTAGAACTTTGAGTACTATATTGAATAGATATGAAGACAGTGGGGATTTTAATTAATTACATTAATTGAAAGACAGTCCACTGTAGTTGGCACCATTTCCCGAGTTTGGGTCTGGGAATATATAGGAGTGAAGATGAACTGAGTGTTAAGTATGGCATGTATCAGTTTCTCTGTATTCTTGACTGTGAATGTGTTACAGCTCACTGTTTTCATTTCTTGACAACTTGAAGTCCCTGCTACAATGAACTATAACTTCGAATTTTGACCTAAATAACCCCGTTATTCTAAGTTGCTCTTCATCTGTGTATTTTATCATAGTGATAGACCTGAAAGTAGGACAGAAGTTAAACATGAGACATAGCTTTATGCTTAAACATTTTATAGTTTAGGAAGCACGGAGACAAGATGGGTGTGTATAAGACAAGAAACACATCCAACGACAGCATAAAAGCAGCAGAATTCTCACACCCTGACAGAAGCAGAGAATATTTTTGGCCATGGAGAATATCATTCTTGAGGCTTTCTGAAAAGAAACTTTCAAAGAACAATGTCATAAAATGATAAATTTTTATTCTATATTTATCAAATATGCCTTCTTGGTGGAGAATGGAGACAAATGGTGATTTTTTTAAGGGAAAAGTGTAGGATCCCACAAAAAAATTTTATGAACCTGTGCTACAAAGAATATTATTGGATCAAGGATAAACCAAAAAAATAATCACAGCCTCTAAAGAGGGTCATTTCTTTATTTTTCTGAACAGAGAGGCTCACTATATAGCTCAACATGACCTTGAATTTGCTATGTATCCCACAGTAGTTTCTCAAATGTTGTAATTGTAGATGTGAATTAAAAAGAGGCACTTTAACAACACACAATTCTGGTATAAGTTTAAGCCAGATGATCTTTCAGCTGCTAGGAAATACACATTTGATTGCGGAGTGATAAATATTATACTTGCATAAATGTCAAACAATTGCACATCCGAGACCCCCCCCCCATTACAGTCTTCACTCACTACACTTCCAAATGTCATAAAATTAAACACAAGTGCTGGAGACAACTACCTAAATATGTTCAAACTACAAATCTATTAATACTAAATAAATTAAGGACTAAAATAAATCAAAATGTAAATAATAATTTTATAGGATATAGAGAAAACGATAATTCACATCATAAAATTTTTGAGAAAAGAATATTACATGTCATTTGAATACCCATGTTCTTTTATTTTATTCAAACATCATTTACTTTAATTCTTTCTTTTTTTTGTTCTGAACAATCCATTTAACTGGGTATTAAAAATTAAACTAAGCAACCGTGTGAAGGTAGACCATGCACATATTACTCACATATATCAGTTGATAGCATCCCTTTTCATCCATCAGGTGTGTCAAAGGTATTTGTCTGAGGAACAGGTCTTTATAAAAATTTCTTCTCCCATACAGTTTCTATCCCTCTACTCACCCAAATTCCTCTCCTCAGCTTCCTTCTTTCTCAGATCCACTCCTCCTGTTTTCCTTAAGAAAAAAGCAGGCCTCATAGGGATATCAACTGAACATACTGGCACTACAAATTACAATATGACTAGGCACAATTTTGATATCAAGGCTGGATGTGGCTACTACAGGAGGTAGGAGGAGGAAAGGGTCTCAAGAGCAAACAAAAGAGTCAGAGAAACTCCCAATTCCCACTGTTAGGGATACCACAAAAACAAGATACATAGCTGTAACATATATGCAGAGGACCTATATCAGACCTATACAGTCTCTATGATTGAACCTGGCTTGGTAGATTCTGTGGGCTGTGATCTCTTGATGTCCCACAATCTCTTGGCTCCTACAATTCTCCCATATTCCCAAGTGGTTCCTTCAGCTCCACCTAATGTTTGGCTGTGGCTCTCTTCAGCTGTTCTCATCAGTTGCTGGATGAAGGCTCACTGATGATGACTGAGCAAGGTTTTAATCTACAAAAATAGCAAACATTTGACTGAGCATGGGGATCCCAATGGGGAAGTTAGGGCAAGGACTATAGGAGCTGAAGGGGTTTGCCACCTCATAGGAAGAACATCATCAACATACCAGACATACACACCCCAAGGTCCCAGGAACTAAGTCACCAACCAAAGAGTACACAGGGGGAACTAGCTGTATATGTAGCAGAGGATGGCCTTATCTGGCATCACTGGAAGGGGAACTCCTTGGTGCTGTGGAGGCTTGATGACCTAGGATAGGGGAACACTAAGCCTCTGACTCAGGAGTGGGTGGTCAGGTGGAAGAGCACCTTCATAGAAGCGGGGGGAGAAGAGGATAGGGGGATTGTGGAGGGGAAACTGGAAAGGCGGACGACATTTGAAATGTAAATAAATAAAATTACCAATAAAAAAAGAATAACAGAATATCAGTAGAAATAATTTCATTGACTTTTTATTTTTCCAAGCCGGGTTTCAGTCTATGGTCTATCCAGCCTCCAGTTCTGAGCCATCCAGGCAGTGTCAGGCATGGGTTTCCTCTCGGTCCTCAAGGTGAAGCAGTCACCAGTCGGCCACTCCCACAAATACATCTTTCAGGCAGGACAAATGTATGTTGAAGGTTTTGTGGCTGTATTTCTTGTTCTAGTCACTTTCTTTAGAAATAAAATTTTGAAAAACAATAGTGCTTTTTATAAAGTCCAATTCTAACCAGATATGCTACTTGCAATAGATTTAAGGACGGATATACCAGGAACTACTAGAAAATGTTGCCAATTACATTTTCTATAATTTCATATTTGTTTGATGTTTGAGTTTCACATTGAAAATTAACACATTTTTAGAAGTTTCAATTTCATCTCTGTTAGTCAGTCTCATTTTTTATTTCTCAGAATTTTGAGCATACATATAATATTCTTTGATCAATTATGACCTCCATCTGAACCATTTCTCTAGTTCTCCAAAATTATACTCCTCTTAGCCAGTATCTCTTTTTGATTGACTACCTTTGTAAAAGACCATATGGGTTTGTCCTTGTGAGTCTTGGAAGTTATACAACTATTACCTTTCTGTGTGTGGTCATGTGAACTAAGAAGTGTTCAGTGGACAGTCTCAAACACATTTTGACATGTTAAGTGATTAATAACTGATATTAATGTACAAATGTTATTCCTGTAGTGATCTGTGGAGTAACAGTAGAACTTGTACTTAATTTAACTATTGGCAGACAACAGATCATATTAGGGGGTGATAAGTTGTCTTGTTGGGAGATAATATTATTTAATTAAAAAGTAGCAATTAATATTTATGGCCTCATTGGAATCAATCATATAAGTAGCATGTGTAGCATCATTGAAAGAATGAGCTAGGAAAACCATTTTCTCCATGAGAATACAAGAAAATGTGGTTTTATTTGTTATGGTTCAGTGGAAAGTAGCAGGAGTTTACTGTTTTTATAAATGTAAATGAGGCTGGAGAGATGACTAATGGGTTAAGAGAACCTCCTGCTCTTCCAAAGGGCCTGAGTTCATTTACAAACACCTATGTCAATATGATCACATACCTGTAACTCCAGGTCTAAGGGATTGGATGCCCTCTTCTGGGTTCCAAGAGTACATGCATACACATGGCACATACCCACATAGGCTCATACAGATACAAATAAAGGAGAATAAATCTTTGGGAAAATGTTAATATAGGCCAACAACTAAAAATAGTTACTTTTCTAATTGCCGTGACAAGGTTCCTGACAAAAGTGACTTAAGGAAGAAAGGGTTTGTTTTGCAAGAAAAGTATGATAGTAGAAGCTTGATGCTACTGGTTGCATTGTTTCCACCAACAGAAGGCAGAGAAAGATAGATACAGATTTCCAGATTGCTTTCTTCAGGTTGATACCTCTGAACATGTACATTTTTACTTACATTCAGGGCTGGCCTTACTTCTTCAATAAAACCTTTTTGGAAACACTCTCAAGGCAAACCCAGAGGTGAGTTTCTATGGTGCTTCTTAATCAATTGATGATGATGATTTTAATTAATGATTGCAACTAGTAAGTAAAGGTGAATGGTTGAATTCCAAGAGGGTATAAATAGTTGTCTTCCTTCTTAAAACATATTTATTTTAGTTTTTGATATGACAATATGATCAAATCCTTGATGCCTTTCCTCAAACCCCCCCATTCAACCCTCCTTGCTCTACTCCTTGCTCTATCTGAAATTCTCAAATTCATGGAGATGTGTGTGTGTGTGTGTGTGTGTGTGTGTGTGTGTGTGTGTGTATCCCTAACTACATAAATGCAACCTACTGATTCTGTATAATATTATTTATATGTATGTTTTCAGGGATGACTATTAGTTACATGAAGTGAACTAAGACAAAAACAATAGACATGCTGAAGTGAAAAATCTCTATGCCAAAAACTATAGGCAACTAAGGAATATTGAGAGTCAGAGAAACAGTCTTACCCAGTGAAGAGCACACCAAGTAGTTATCAAATACCAAATAGTTGCCTTCCTTTTATATTCATGTATCAATTCAGCATCACACCTTCAATATTTTTTTCCTACCATGACTAACCTTTTAAAATAGCATTCACATTTATTGAACTTAAAATCCATCCCAATTTTATATATTGTTTTATTTATGACATATGGAATTATTTATGTAATTATTGATTTTGTGTTATCTGTTTCATCCCACTGGAAAGGAAATATGACTCTCTTATTCATTAGGGCACATCACAATACTTGGCCCATAATGGAAGATAATAAATGTTGAATGAAATAGTGATTACATTGAAATAGTGATTAAATAGTCAGTAAAGCCTAGTTCTTGCATTGTTGCCTAGTTCTTAATTCTTGTGTGTCTATTCTAGAGTATTCTTTTTTAAAAAGTCCTGGTATCAAACTTCCCATTCAGAATATTAGACAGGACCATTTCTCACAAAGCAATTTTTAAAATTATATATATGGATGTTTTGATTGCATGTATGTTTGTACATCATGCATGCCTAGTACCATGGAGACCAATAAAGGGTGGCATAATCCCTTGTAACTGGAATTACACAGAGTTGTGGGTCACCATGTAAGTGCTTGAAATGAAACCCAGGACCTCTGGAAGAGCAGCCAGTGCCTTTATCCTTTGAACTGTCTCTCCAATCACACAAAATCACCCTTTAATTGTGACACAGAATTCATGACTCTGTAGTAGAGTGGCTACTAGGTATGCTACTTTTAAATATAACCTTTTATGTAAGAAAACTTCAGTTTGTATTAGCTTGACAAGTTACATTTTAAAGATAAGATTATTATAATTTTTAACTTATAAAAATATAATTCTATTTTAATAATCTTCATAAGTTCTAGAAAATTAGAGGCTAATAATTGTATGATAATTCATTTTTATATTATATAAATAAATCACCAATATCATTACAAATGAAATAAAGTGTTCACTTAATTTAGGGTAAAAATACAGAACATACCAGTTTTTATTTTCCAAGTTCATTCTGGGACAGAAATCTGAGCTCTGCTGATGGTCTAAGAAGAGTTTGCAAACAATGAATGCACAACATAATAACTTTCAAAGCAATGGTTGTTTTTAACTAATGGCCATCTTAAAACTTTTCACATTTCTGTGTTTTCCAGAGATTAGAATTTAGTTAGCAAGAGTATCTCTACATTAAAGTGGTCTCTTCTATTCCTCTGACTTCCCCATTTCTAATACTACTTCGGATTAAAATGCATATAGGACTTCTATCTTGAGACAATTTTTAATGTCAGTTGAATAAGACAATAAGAAACAGGAAGGACTAGAAGCAAGTTACTGAAACAGACTATTGTCACTAAACATGTTTCTGATGTGAAGTTAGTCAACAGTTTAAGAAATCACACTTTCAACTGAAGCAAGCTATAGTACTAATGAACCTAAACTGTTCTGAACTGTATTGTCACCTTGAGAATACGTCAGTGATATGCCAAAATTACACTGCTTATATAATTAGAAGTATATGTTACCCAAGCTGAGAACTGGCCTTTTTAGTTGTGAAATCACTGGCATTAATTAGGAAGCAGTTGGAGAATTATATCCCGTAAGCATAAGCATTTTTGAGCCATTATCTTGTAGTAATCATGGAGAAATTGTATTTTATCTTTGATGTCTCCATCTCTGAATATACAGATACCTGAATTTAGGTACCTACGAGTACCATTTTCCATGAATTTGAGTTTTCCTTATGAAAACATTAATAAAAGTTATACTGCTCTCTATCAGACAAGACTGCTTCATTTTTCAAAGTGTGATACAAAGAATCTAATTACATATTCTAAGCCAAAACATGTCAGTGATGAAAGTAAGATTATGTGTCTTAATGATATTTAGCATTGCCAGATCACTTCTAGGATGGGCATTCATAATAAAAATTACAACATTAGAAATTAATTTTACAAGATATGTTTAAACATATTTTAAACAATTGAAGTTAGCTTCACCAAGACTTTCTAACATTCTAAACAGTACCACACAGAAACTCATAGAGAAATGTCAGAATAGAGCATTTAAAACTGTATTTTGTAACCATGGTCTTTTCTACAAGCTCCCCAGTTCCAAAATAATGACTCTAAGACCTAATTAGTTATGGATAATCCCCTTGCTCCCAAACTAGCTCGTAACTTACATAACCCATTTATTCTAGTCTACATGTGCCACATGGGTACTTACCTCTCCTCAGTTTCATATGTCTGTCTCTTCAGAGTCTGCGTGGTGAAACTTTCTGTCTCTCACTAACTCCTGGAGTTCCTATCTCCCTACTGGAACTACCCCTCCTAATTTCTGCCATTTGCTAATAGTCCATCAGCTTTTTATTGACAGGTGATGCTCTCACACAGTGCACAAGAAATTCTCTCTACAATATCTGTTATGTCAAGCAATAAGCTTATATTTGAGAATCATAACTTACATCATTTCTATGTGCTAGGTGAGGAAGAGACAGTTAACATTAATGATATGACAGTTGATAGGTAAAGTGCCCTTTAGGACAGTCCTCACTGCCAAGAGTAGTAGGGCAACACAAACTTAATTGGTTTGGAAAAAAAAAAAACAGTAAACACTTAAAGGTGGGTGGATTTGGGTGAAAAGGAAAATAATGGTAGATGTGGGAGAAATAGAGGGGGTGAAACCTTCCTTGAAGTAAGAAAATATGGGAAATGTAAAAAGCATGTGTATATGTGTGCACATACATGTGTGTGTATACATGTATGCCATGACGCATATGTGGAAGTCAGAAGACAGCTGGCAGGATTGACCTTCTCCTTGCCCCACACAGATCTGAGAGATTGAAGGCAGGTAGTAGAGCCTGGAACCCAAGGCCTTTATGTGCTGAGTTATCTTACCTGTTTACTCTCTCCAGTTTTTTGTTGTGGCTTTATAAGTAAATACTTCTGATAATTTCAGGAAATGGGTTGAAAGTTTTTATGGTGACTCTGTCTGGCCTAATTGAACCAAGACTGTGAAATTTTGACCTCTAACATGTCAGGCAATATATTTGTATAAAAATCTCAACGTATGGTAGAGAAAAGATACATTGGAAAAAAAAAAAAACAGACAAACAGAGAAAAACGCAAAATGATCCTGAAATCCTGCTTGGAATGGGAGTAAAGAACAATATAGTTCTAAATAAATGTGCAAATCATTTAGTGTAACAAATGAAAGCTTGTAAAACAGACAGCAAAGAATAACAAATAACTACAGTTCACTGCAACATCTGATAAAATAGACTTTAAACCATAATCAGAAACAATCCATCAAGAGGACATAACACCTATGAACAAATGTGCACTGAATTTATGTGCATCCAGCTTCATAAAACACACACTAGTTAAAGACAGACACACATAGTGCCAACACCACAATACTGGGTGTTTTTAAAACTATAAATCAACAACAAAGAGACACTCCAAATATAAGCATATTTACGGAGTAGTAACAGCACACTACTGAATGATGAATGACCACTGAATAAATCAAGAAGAAACAAAAATAAATGAATGAAAATTAAAACATACAACATTCTATATTCTGCATTTTTGCATTTAGGGATATAAAGTGTATATAAATATGTATATTACAAGTACTGAAATAAGAGTCCAATGACATAAAAAGATAGTTCTCAGAAAGTGAAATACCGAGTGAAAGCCAATAAACATAATATCTCACTGCATTAGCCATCATAACTCCAAATTAAAACTAAAAATTTATCTTATGTTGTTCTGAATGATGATCATTATAAAAACAAGTAACAACAAATGTTGGCAAGTATATGGACAGAAGTGAATACTTCTATAGTGCTGGGGGAATATAAACTAGCCCAGATTCTCTAAGTCATTATGTAGGTTGTAAACAAATGAACTATATAGACAGGCAAGAATCAATATGAAGTTTTAATTAGTAATGAGTATGGTGATGATTCTCTCAACTTCTAATCTAATGCTTCTTTCATTGATTACCCCTTTTCCTCTGCCCT
The DNA here is from genome assembly GCA_028551405.1 of Uromys caudimaculatus. NCBI lineage: Eukaryota > Metazoa > Chordata > Mammalia > Rodentia > Muridae > Uromys > Uromys caudimaculatus. Next base: position 62,848,910 of record CM052701.1, read on the forward strand.
TTGTTCTGTGTAATTTCTTTCAATTCAGTGCTACAATCAATGGCTCTTTGCTTTCCTTGAATTATCTATGTTGTGTGCTTATATGTGGTATATTCCAATCTGAATAAATACTGAGAGATTAAAACTATGATGATTTGGTCAAAGATCATTTGAGTTTTCCTATCAATTTTTTAGTTATCCCTCAGTAATTTCATGCACAAATACAATGTATTTTGATCACATTGACACATAACTCCAATACCCCCTCTCCACCTCCTCTGGGGCCACTCCCTCCCCTACATCCTCTTCCAATATCTGCTCCCTTTTCCTCCTCCTCTCTTCCTCCTCCTCATCTTCTTCTTTCTCTTTGTCATACTCTTAGTCTTCCTCCTTTTTCTCATCCTTTTCTTTCTCCTTACTGAGTCTAACACATATTGTCCTTATGTGCCCTCCACTATATCATGTACAACCTATCATGGGCCACACCAATGAAGAAAACTAACAAACTAACTGTCCCTATCATAGTTGCTATAAACTACCAATAACTTCTCAGCTAGTGGTAGGTCCTGGTGAGCCCTTTCTTCTCCATTTTGAAGTGTTGACTGGCTTGATCTTGTGCAGCTTTTGTATTGCAACAATAGCAGCTGTAAGTACAAAAATATGGCTTCCCAGACTGTCATGGGTCAGTATGCCTGAAACCACTAGCATTTGATCCCTAAACTATGAGGCATTTCGACTTCTTCAATTGGACTGGGGCAAAGTTACATGCTTACCATTCATGTTCTCGTTTCTTGTTGCAAGCTTGGTTTGGTTTCTTTGTTTTTATTTGAATTGACATATAACACTGCATTCTTTTCATCACACAAAAGAGGATACAGGATGCTTGTTGTATATTCATGAAGAATTGTTACATCTAGCTAAGTAAAAATGCGTTGTTTCAAAAGTAATTTATACAGTTGGCTTATTAATATGTTGTATGTATATGGTTTTATTTTTACCAGCTTCTATTGTTTATTACAAATTCAGAAATGAGACTATAGTAATATTCTAAAAAAGAAGACTTGAAAATGTCTCCTTTGTTATTTTCAGAATAGAGTAGTTTAAATTTAACACTCTTATTCTTCATAAGTCATCTCTAAGATTTTTTCCAGATAAACACAATATCATATACACTCATTTTTTGCTTTATAACAGAACTTCATACAAAATAATTGATTGTCAAATGAATAATAAAGTCTTTCAAAATGCCTTCCCTTCACACAGTATCTTTAAATATCTAATCACAGCTAAAAATACATTGAGTGTTTAAATAAGGCAGATAATGTTCAAAGAACATTGCACAATGTGTGGATGGAAACCATGTGACAGTCTTCTCTTCTTTACATGGAATGCCTGATACTTAAATATGATAAGACTACATTTTAAATGAAACATGAGAAACATTCCTAATATTTTTTATATGCTCTGATCATAGATCCACTTGAAGACACTGCCTGTAGCTTCATGTACCCCTATTGTGGCAATACCAGCATGTATGCATGGAGAGATATAAGTACATTCAAATAAATATGTAAATGTGTACTTGTGCGCACACACACACACATACCTCTTTAGATAAACATTTCAAAATAACCTTATTTTTCTGAATTTTAAATAGAAATCAGTCATATGTTCTTCAGCCAAATAAAATCTCATGATTATGAGTAATATTAGAACCCAGAATAAATATTTGAAGATATTCTGTACATTTTGTACTGAAGACAACCATTTTGATTTTATAATGTATAAATTACTGCTTATAGATAAAGCCTATAGACTTTTTCTAGACAATAAATCTTGGGGTAATTTTGTTTGATATATTAATAAACCTACAGATTTTGATTTATTTTTATTTAATTAGAATATCATTACTTCATTCTCCTGTTCTCTTCTCCACCCTGCTCCTCCCATGTAAATGTCACACTCACTTCCAAATTAACAAGCCTCCTCTTCTTTAACTATTGCTGTTACATATCCATGTGAGCAAATAAGCACATTAATACAACCTTCTGAATCATTTCCATGTTGCCTGAAAGTATATGTTTCTAGGGCTGGGCCTCTGTGAGGTTTTCCCATCGATGCTGGGATGACAACCTTTGTTGAAACTGTTTAAATGTTCTTTAGGTGACCATGTTCTTGCAAGCTCATGGGTATAGCTTACAGGTCTTAGACAGAAGGCGTAATGAGAGAAAGAAGAACATGGACTGAAGGCAGAAAAAGAATAAGAGAGAGGGGGAAATAAAAGAGAGAGGGGGAAGTAAATAATTCAAAATCTCCGGCACATGATTAGCATGTTGTATGTGCTATATCTTTCTCTATTTGTAGTCAATATGTGATCCTTATTTACAAATACTTTACAAAGAGGTTACTCTAGATAGTATTTCAGACTTCTTAAACCTTGATTAACACTTATGAAGAATTTTCTGATTGCTAAGAAAAGTCTTACATTCTAATTATGAATATGTATGAAATGCTACATGTTTGCTAATTTTGTCTGAAAGTTGAATATCTCAATTACATTTTATTGTACTTTATCTTTTCTTTTAGCTGCTTTTGAAAAGGTATTGTTTTATTCTTGAATAAAAGACTAGGGAATATTAGAATTCTAATTTTGTATATACTCTTTAAATTTCTAGAATTTCAAAGAGGTTTAAAATAAATGATGTACTTTTCAAATATCATCATTAAAATGCACTGTGAACCTCTTGTCTCTGTCTCTGAATCCCTTCACAGATGTATTAAAATTTTTCAATGTGCATGGAGGGAATTGACTTAGAATGTAATACTTGACAATAGACACCAGAGTTTTAAAAGAAAAAAATAAGACTAAAGACATCAAGAAACCACTCACTGTTTTGATGTTTAGGGAGTTTGGTCAAGGTAATTGTCAACTTTATAGAAATTAAATCATCCAAGAGGCAAATCCCTGTCCATGCCTGTTAAGGATTGTCTACATTGTTTATGGATCTGTGAACAGGACTGTGAGTAGCTGCTGACCAAGGATTGCATTAACGGAGAAAGCCAGCTCTAGATATGCTTTCATTACATTGCTCTCTACTATCTTTTTTACTGGATATTTTATTTATTTACATTTTAAATGCTATTCCCTTTCCTGGTTTCCCCTCTGAACATCCCTATCCCATCCCCCCTTCCACTGCTTCTATGAGAGTCTCCCCCACCCACCTCCCCACCCTGGCATTCCCCTACAGTGGGGCATCATCAAGCCTTCACAGGACCAAGGGCCTCTCCTCCCACTGATGCCCAACAAGGCCATCCTCTACTACATATGCAGCTGGAGCTATTGGTTGCTCCATGTGTACTCTTTTGTTGGTGGTTTAGTCCCTGGGAGCTCTGGGGGGTGGGGGTGGGGGAGTGTCTGGTTGGTTGATACTGTTGTTCTGCTCTCTACTTCTTGGCAAAATGTAGCTAGTTGCTTCAGTTCCCTCCTGCCATGCCTTCTCTGCCAGGAGTGACTGTCCCTTGAACTGTGAGATAATGTAAAGTCTTTCTCTCTGAAGTTACTTTTGTGATGGTATTTTTATCACTACATGAAAAAAAAGTAAGACAGGTAGTCTTGACTTTTAGTAAGTATTTTCAAATTTTTGGATCCCATAGGAACTTGATTATAACTTAAAAGCAGTTTATTCCATCATCATTAAGGTAAGAAGCATGGTGGCACACGGAGACACAGTGCTGGAGAAGTAGCTGAAAGTTCTATATCTGAATCTGCAGGCAGCCTGAAGAGTCACTGGGCCTGACTTGGGCTTTTGAAAACCTCAAAGCCCACCTTTAGTGGCATACTTCCTCAAAAAAGCCACAACTTGTGTTCTATTTAGATAGTCCAACTCTCTGGTGACTAAGCATTAATATCTTTGAGACTATGGGAGGTCTAACTCATTCAAATTATGATAGGTAATAAATAAGAGGATCTTGCAGTATCCCAGAAATAAGGGAGAATTTCTGCCACTGTTGCTTGGAATATTGTTCAGGAGATACAAAAGAAGAAACTGGATGTTTACTTTTTAGCTTGCTGTATAACCATATACATTTAACCAAAATACTCTCAGCCAGGAGAACAGATTCTAAATTACCCTAGGTCCATTTCATTGAATATGCATGAACTTCTGCCAGAAAAATAACATGAACAAAAATTTTGTGTGTTCTATTTATAATCAGAATAAATAGTTGATCAAGTAGGTATGTATTCTTACTACATTATAGTGACATCTTGTACTACCTGGCCGTACTAAGGAATAGTATTCATTTACCCTGTTGGCATTTATTCTGTGCTTAATGTATACCAGCTGTGATATTGGAACATAAATCTGTGCTCAGAGAGTTGATGTTACTTGGTTCCCATTTTGAAAGTCATATGTTATACATTTCTAGGGTGGCTCCTGGGTTTTCTATCAGTCTATCTGTTAAACTAAAATATAAACTTGATTAATGAGAATTTTACCTCCGTTTGTAACTAAAATAATCTACCATGATAAGCATGACATTCTTTTTTTCTCTTTCTTGGGAAAAATATATTGTTGAAAGAAACAAGTAAAAAACAAAACAAACAAACAAAAAACCCCAACTTAATGCTTACCAATAAGCTGAAGAGCTTTAAGGTAAATTCCTTGTTTTAGGCCAGTCCCAAGCCTAAATGTCTTACTCACTAGCTGAGTAATCTTGAAAAATAACACTCCTTTATTTTCCCAATATGAATACTGACATGGGGACAAAGTATTTTTCAGCATAAAATCATATGAAAGAATTTATAAATTCTAAAACTACACAGTTAAATTTAGTTTCTCTTACATGTTTTAGGGACTCTGGTCCAGCTGTCAATGTGAAGAAAGGCCTTTGGCAAGAATTGGAATAAATAATTTTGAAAATTATTTCGAATTCTAAGTGAATATTAATGACAAGACAACTAGACATGTGTGCCTCTCAGATTTTCCCAGAGCATTTTGTTCCCACCTCTCTCTCATACTGGGTACTGTTTATGGCTTTGTGGTCTCTTCTTTTCACCAGTGCTACCCTCAGCTGATCCTGAAGCACATTACAAAGCACAGTCCTGCATAGTTCAGAGTGAGAGAAGGAAACATTTCCTGGCCTTTGCTTCTCAAAAACAGCGCGAACCCTATAGCACTGCAGCATGTCTTCACTGTGGAAAATGATAATGACGAATGAAAGAAAAAATAAACTCTATTTGTTTAAAGTTTTAAGAGAGGCACAGTGGGTAAAATTGCATTATGTAATCATAGTAACAGATAGTATTAAAGCTTTGAGGTATCAGAAGATATTGGATTTTGGAAATAAATGAGAACAAGACAGAATTCATATAGTAAATGTATCAATGATGCTTTTTCCTCTTTAGAAGAAAAAGATAAAATTTTAGAGTTGTCTTTGCTCTCAAAATGAGTTTTCAACCCTTTACATAAATAAATAGCTAAACAAACTACTATGTTTTTTGCTTCTTTGGTGGAACTAAAGAGATTATTTTGACATTTAGAGTAAACCTTCTGGCCTAGAGCTATGAAAGGGAACTCACTCTCAAGTTAATCTACTTTCAGCATCCAATTGATCTGTAAATGCATTTCAACATTTATTCAAAATACATTTACAATATTGGAATATTTTCACCAAGCTGATTTAAATTCTGAAATACTGAAAAGTAATCACAACTATCAAGATTCCATCATTTTATTGCAAGGACATCTCCATAAATCACTTGTTCTTTATAAGCTATGAGAAACGATTTGCCACAATGATCTCTATATTCATTGACAGTAAACGGCTTCAAAATGTTAGAAGTGACATTTACCAAGGTCATCAGTCATGGAACTTTCATGATTATCTAACCCTGTATTATAATAATGGGGAAACTGAGCCTTAGTCTAATCACACTGCTTCTATAAATTTTCACAATTTTCTATAGAAAGTCAAAATTAATGTTAACATATAAGCATATCTGGATCCAATATTATTTCTGCAGAGGTCTCAGTTTCCAGATATCTGAAAAGTTAGATAAACAGAATTATTAAATGTAGTCTTTATAACCAGGAATCCAGATAGAGAAGTTCAAGTAAAAAAACAAAAAAACAAACAAAAAACAAAAAAACAAGCCAGTCAGCAGATAGGTCAGCACAAATGAAGAGAAACAAAGGTGACGACTCTGATCAGACCACAAAACAGGCCAAGGGCATTCGTACTCAAACTGTATGCATGTATAACAGAGCTGTCTTCAGTGCTGGTCTTCAGGCCTTCTCTAAAGAACTAAGATAGTCAAGGGCAAATCTTGTTTTCCTTTTCACCGTGTTGAAAAATAAAATAACATATGGTGGGGGAAAGGATTAGATTTTAGATTGAGGGTTTGTTTGTATGAACAAATGAATAGTTTTTAGTGTAGTTATTCTTTGTACCAATCTTAATTTCTTCCATGGATAAGTGTATATTTATATAATACAATGAATAAATGCTTATATGTACATGTATAGTCAAACATGTATTTTATATGTTTACCTACATATGGTTTGCACACACAAATGTACATACATATATACAGTATATGCATTCAGTAAAAGTAGAGCTGTTAATTATGATTAATGATGAATAAAATTAATAGAAGAGGAAACATTGTAGCACCACTTATAAAAGAAACTCTTTTGCATTGTGTATTTATTTATAATTCATTACATATCAATCCTAGTATTTTTGGGGCAACATGATGGATAAACTGATGAGGGAATTCTCCTATGATAATTCTTTTGATAGATTATAAAATTTAAAGACATAGATAATGATAGAAATACAATAAGGTTAAAAGTAAACAAGATAGCTGAAATGGGCACCAAATGGTGTAGGCTCACAGAAGAAGAAATCATCTTCATCTGAAATTTTATTGGTAGGCTAGTATGATGCTTCCAGCCCTGATGTAAAACTGAGAAGCGGATACAAGGCTCAAAAGGTCTGCTTTCTTTGGCTTTCTAGGTATTCAAAACATTTTCTTTGTAAAATTCTACATTTGTTACAAGAATTGAAAATAAAATAAGGACAAAAATTTGAGGCTCAAATCTACTGAATATTTGGGAGGTCTGGAAAATTAGGACCATCTTTCCTTCCATCAATCATTGTCTAGAAATGAGGAGTTGCCAGCCCTGTGAATGGTCACACCACCTCCTGTTTCATGGTGTTCTTTCTCTATACTCTGAGGCAGAATGGCCAAGTCTTTTATCAGAAGACTTGAATTGTCCTTTCTGTTGTTGTTTTCACAGATGAAGCACAAGTAGTATTTTAAGTTCTTCTGTAGATTCTGAGATTCTGGTTTTAGTATGGGTTGTAAGGATGGGAGAAAATTGGTACTGTGGTGATTTATTTAGAATTAGACAATTTCAAAGGCAACTAGTTCAAATATTAAAAGAAGATATTTTATTTCTGCTCTTAATAATTTAGCCATCAATAATTTTGAGGTACTTAGCCAAGTCTTTACATTATCGTTTTTGTAGCATGATACTTGATAAGTTGTCCTCTGAACCTCATGATTCTTATAATAAACTTGTTACAAAGAAATATTCTTGCCCTTTCCTTAATAAAAAGAAGACTAAGAATTAAAGGCATATTTCTGAATCTACAGTCCCACAGTGGTGGTCCAGGCCAACATTCTAGTATGTCTTCTTCCAATCTACTAAGCATTATTCCTTCAGTTTTGCATTTCCTTGGTCTGTAGAAACTCCTGTCACTGCAGTTGTTATATTTTATGATAGCCCTTGAAAAGTATCATTTTCTTATTCCTTGTAGATTGTATGCTCCGAACACAAAGATGTATTACAGTAACTAAGCCCTGTTCCTGTGGGTTTTGTCACATACTGACATCTTCACCCATGTGTTAGTATATGATTATTGAAAAAAATTCTAATTTTTCTATGCCACTATTTGTTCTTTAAATGGTATGGATTGAGATTATTTCCTAATAGATGATCTACACTATTGTATTTTTGTTGTGTACCATGAACTTGGCTAAACTTTAAGAGAGGTTATTTAATCTGACCCTCATTTCCAGTCACATTAGGATTACTGAGTGTGTTCTCTTCCTTTATCACCCAAGGGTACAAAGACCTGGCACTTGAATTTCTTCTTGTCTATAATTCACAATAGATAGGCATGGTTGCTGCTAAAGCAATTTGTATCATGTTGCTTCATGTTCAATTGACATTGATTAAACCAATCAATTAATTAGAAATAGTTGCTAAAGGAAAAGATGGATAGAAAATGGATTAATACTGAGATAGTTCTGGATACTATCTATGGACATAGGAAAACCTAATTACAAAATGCACAAATATAAAAATGTGCCTATAAATTTCATTCACACACACATACACACATATATGCACATTTAGATATGTATATGTATGTGTGTATGTATATATATGTGTGTATACATACATATATACGTGTATATATGTTGTGATTCTAAGATCTACTCACATTGTATGTGCTTTATAAGTTTTCATGTAGTGTTTCATTATAGTGTTTTTGTTAAAAACCCTGACAGCTTGTTGTACAACAAAGTATTATTTTTTTATTGGATATTTTCTTTATTTACATTTGAAATGTTATCACCTTTCCTGATTTCCCCACCTCCTGGAAACCCCCTATCCCAACCCCTCTCCCTCTGCTTTTATGAGCATGTTCCCCCACCCACCCACACATTCCTGCCTCCCTGCCTTCGATTCCCCTACACTGGGGCATCTATTGAGCCTTCGTAGGACTAAGGACCTCTCTTCCTATTGATGCCTGACAAGGCCATCCTCTGCTATATATGCAGCTGGAGCTATGTATACTCCTTGGTTGGTGGCTTAGTCCCTGGGAGCTCTGGAGGTCTGGTTGGTTGATATTGTTGTTCTTCCTATGGGGTTGCAAACCCCTTCAGCTCCTTCAGTCCTTTCTCTAACTCCTCCATTGGGGACCCTGCGCTCAGACCAATGATTGGCTTTGAGCATCTCCCTCTGTATTTATAGGGCTCTGGCAGGGCCTCTCAGGAGACTGCTGTATCAGGCTAACAAAGGATTATTTTGTATTATATAAGATAAGCAAAATGCTTAAATAGAAAAGGTCTTAAGATTACTCTGAGAAAGTCATTTCATAAAAATATAAACAAAATTCCCTGATACAAAATGAAGGGACAAGATAGAAACAATAGTGAACATGACCGAAACACATACATGCATGCATGTTGGAAACATCCTAATCAGATGGCTTTCTTTGTACAAGTAATAACATTAATTTTCAAGAAGGCAATATCTTTGGAAAAGTATTACTATTTTTTGTATAAGTTAAATAAAGAGGAAAACAACTCTTGAATGATTTTTGTGGGGATCAGTCTCTCATGATTGTGATACTGACATTCTTGTTCCTATATTCAGCCTCCAATAGTGAAGAACTCTTGTTATTTTCAACTTTTCAATTTTTAAATTGAAGAGTAAGAAAATAATTTAGAAAACAAAAGTTCTGTGCTTACAATAATACTGTGTTGCATAACAAATGTGGCTAAAATCTACAAAGCTCACTAAATATTTAAGAGACAAGCTCTCTAAAAATAACTGGGTGATACCAAGTGATAGCTTTGGCTTAGAGCCCATTAAGAGGAATGAACCCAGTATCATGCTCTCTGACCAGTATGCTGGCTGCATTCTTAACTTTTGCAAAACTGTAGCACAAGTAATTTTTAAGGTAGTCGATATTTGCAGGAAATGAAATAACCATTCAGCCAGTATATAATTATGGTATATGTTCTGTGAATTTGCAAGAGATTCCAAGGAGTATAGTTTTATCTTTGGGAAAGAACTGAGGAAAATTTACTGGAAGTGGAAAAAGTGGAGTCAATGTGAATAGGCAGTGTTTCACTACTCAGAAAGCAAAACCCTGAGCAATTGTACTAAAATTTTCCTTTTGGTGAAATATAATTATATGGGTGATTATTGAATGTTATTATATTGCCTCTTTGCATATGAATTATTTATTTATTTATTTATTTATTTATTTATTTATTTATTTATTTATTCACTTTATATCCTGATTGGTGCCCCCATCCAGATCCCCACTCACATAGTCTCTCCCTTCATCCTATCCTCCACTTCTCCTCTGAGAGGGTGAAGGCCCGCCTGGGAATCCCCCAAACCTGACACATCAAGTCTCTGCAGGGCTAGGCACATCCTCTCCCACTGAGGCTAGACTACCTCAGTTAAGAAAATGGACCCACAGATAGACAATAGCTTTACGGACAGCCCCTGCTGCAGTTGTTAGGGAACCCACATGAAGACCGAGCTGCACATATGCTACATATATTTAGAAGGCTTAGGTTCTGCCCATGTATGTTCTTTGGTTGATGGAACAATCTCTGAGAGCCCCAAGGGTTCAGGTTAGTTGACTGTGACGGTCTTCTTGTGGGCTTCCTATTCCATTTGGGGCCCTCAATCCTTCCTCCAACTCTTCTATAAGGGTCCCCAAATTCTGTCTAATGTTTGCCTGTGGGTCTCTGCATCTGTTTCAGTCAGCTGCTCGGTGGAGCCTCTTAGAGGACAGTTATGCTAGTGGAGTCTGCAAGGAGTCTATGGGGATGACCTTAGCTACATGCATAGCAATGAGGACATGGAACCTTGAGACCACCTCCTGTAGACAGGCAGGACCCTCAGTGGATAGATAGGACACCAATCCACTCACAAAACTTCTAACCCAAAATTTATTCTGTCTACAAGAAATGCAGGGACAAAGATGGAGCAGAGACTGGGGGAATGGCCAACTAATAATCTGCCCAATTTGAAATCTACCATGGGCAAGCACCAATCCCTGACACTATTAATGATACTCTATTATGCTTGTAGACAGAAATATTATATAATTTATATGTTAAAATTGTTATCTAGTATTTCATAGTATAATCACAAATGTGATTATGATTAGGAATTAATGAAAGTAAGTGTGCCAGAGATTTTGGAAAATAGAAAAGATGAATGAAAAAGTAAGCAGAAGAAGGGTTTCTTCACAAAGCCAAGCAGGATACACTCTGCACACAACTCAAGATATTGTTTTTGTAGATGGTCCTGGGACTTGTGTGTCTTCTATTGGCTCATGCAGAAGCCCAGAGAATGGAAAAATAAAAGAAACATCAAGAACCATTTGGAAATAGAGTCATGGTGTCCAGGTCCATTCTGCTGCTGAGAGCCATGTCTGGGTCTTACTGCAGCCAGGGTCTGTGTTCATGTCTGTGACCCCTGTTATTACCAAGGTCATGCGAATGTGGTGATCTGTGCTGCAGCCTGCAGCCATGTTGATGTTGTGGGCTGTGCTGCTATCAAGGGCAATGTTGATATGAGTGGCCTGTGCTGCTGCAACATGCTATGAAGTTATCAGGTATCCATGCAGCAGCAGAGGGAGGTGTTGATGTCCTAGTCTGTGCTTCCATACTTTCCACTGGAGACCATGCTGAGGTCTGTGGCACATGCTGACCAGAAACCATGTGTAAACCCATGATCCGTGATCCTGCTGACTGTAAAGGGCAAGAAATCTACCTTTGCTCTTAAAATTTGTGGTACGTATGTTAAAGTGTAGTTTTCTACAATTGATGGCTTCTGTTGTGGGTGCTAGTGTAGAAAGACTCAGTGTTCTTTAAGGAGCTGGCCACCAGGAGTTTGATCATAGTTCATGATTATATGGGCAAAACAAATTAGACTTGGTTCTTTCCCCCATTTTCTTTCTTCTTTCTTTTTTCTTTCTTTTTTTTTTGTGTGTGTGTGGGGGGTATTCACAAGGGTGAGGGGAAGGACCTGGGAGGACTGGAAAGTGAGTGTGCTTGGAGTTCATAAAGTGAAATTCCAAATACTCAATAAAAATATTACGTAATGGAAAACAGATTCAAATTAAACAGGCAGCCGGGCAGTGGTGGCGCACACCTTTAATCCCAGCACTTGGGAGGCAGAGGCAGGTGGATTTCTGAGTTCTAGGCCAGCCTGGTCTACAGAGTGAGTTCCAGGACAGCCAGGGCTACAGAGAAACCCTGTCTCGAAAAAAAAAGAAAAAAAGAAAACAAACAAACGAACAAAAAAACAAAAAAAACCAAATTAAACAGGCAAACCCAGTTTCATGAATGTGATAACTTTTCATCCTAGTCGAAAGGGGTACAATTTATAAAGAAATGGCACAATAAAATGAATACAGCTCATTCCAGCTTAGGAGAACATCAAGTGTAAAGTCACAGAGAAAGAGATATGTTACATGTACATTCTCTTATCCAGAATTACCCCCCTGTCTGACATAGATTCCTGATAGTATTTAAAGGGGCTCAAAATCTGGGAAGGTAAAACAAATTGAAGTCTTTCCCCTTTTCTGCTTGGTAGACTACTTTTTCTTTCTTTTTCATCAATGTTTAGAGTTCCCCCAGTGCATGCTGGGGGAGTGAAGGCCTAATCTGCATGAGTCACCTCTTGGGGAAGGCAGTTTCTAAAAGTGGCCACTGGAGGATGGCTGGAGCTAGCTAGTATTTGTAGAGCCCTTTCTGTAACAGCTTTTCTGAGAACAATGCTTCTGTTTGAGATGCTTCAATCCCTCCCATTTAAACACACAGTCCTCTAAGTACACACTCCCCCGCATGACTTTCAGGACCTTGATGCTTTGCATTTGAGCCCCATTCTGCTTCCCTGCTGTTTTCTCTGTGCCTCTGCTGCTTGCACCTGTACCTTCTATCTCCCCTAGAGGCCCATATGGTTAGGAATAGCAGGCAGCCTTCTTGGCATCTGCTGTTGTTGGGACTCCTTTACACCATTCACCAACTGTTTTCATTTGGGCAAGTTAGTTCCTCAGGGAGTGTGGAGCCCACATTTTAAATGGGATAAAAGCATTTGGTTTTCAGAGTTTCTGTGAGATTTAAATGAAGGAGGTATAAATAGATGCAGAGACTTTCCACCACTAATCCACAACTGCATTAGTTTCCACTTTGCCCTTAAATGTAAACCTTTGTTTGTTTGTTTTTTTGACATTGTTTGAATAGTGTGTGTGTATGTGTGTGTGTGTGTGTGTGTGTGTGTGTGTGTGTGCGCTAAATTCTATTAACAACATTCTTTTAATTAGTTTAGTATTGTATATATTTTTTTGATACTTTATTTACATTTCCAATGTTTCCCCCTTTCCAGACCTCCTCTTGGGAAACCCTCTATCCCCTCCCCCTCCCCGCCTCTATGAGGGTATTACACCTACCACCCACCTGCCCACCCACTCCCTTATTCCCACCTTGACATTCCCCTTTACTGGGGCCTCTAACACCCTCAGGCCCAAGGGACTCTCCTCCCCCTAATGGCCAATAAGGCCCTCCTCTGCCACATATGTGGTTCGAACCACAGGTCCCTCGAGGTGTATTCTTTGGTTGGTGGTCCAGCATCCAGGAGGACCGGGGTGGGGGGTCAGGCCAGTTGACACTGTTGCTCCCTGCATGGGACTGCAAACTCCCTCAGCTCCTTCAGTCCCTTCTCCAACTCCTCCATCTGGGACCTCACTCTCAGTCCAGCAGTTACTGTAAAGTGAAACTTGGGTATTCCACACGTTTCAGTTAATATCCACTTATCAGTGAGTACATACCATGTTCGTTCTTTTGTGACTGAGTTACATCGCTCAGGATGATATTTTCAAGTTCCATCCATCTGCCTGCAAATTTCATTAAGTCATTGTTTTTAATAGATGAGTAGTACTCCATTGTGTAAATGTACTACATTTCCTGTATCCATTCCTCTGATGAGGGACATCTGGGTTGTTTCCAGCTCCTGGCTATTATAAATATGCTGCTATGAACATAGTAGAGCATGTGTCTTTATTACATGTTGGAGCATCTTCTGGGTATATGCCCAGGAGAGGTATAGCTGGGTCCTCAGGTAGTATTATGTCCATTTTTCTGAGGGTCCACCAAACTGATTTCCAGAGTGGTTGTACCAGCTTGCAGTCCCACCAACAATGGAGGAGTGTTCCTCTTTCTCCACATCCTCGCCAGCATCTGCTGTCACCTGAGTTTTTGATCTTAGCTGACTGGTATGAGGTGGTATCTCAGACTTGTTTTGATCTGCATTTTCCTGATGACTAGGGATGTTGAGCATTTCTTTAGGTGCTTCTCAGCCCTGCCAATTTCCTCTGTTGAGAATTCTCTGGTTAGCTCTGTTCCCCATTTTTTGATAGGGTTATTTGGTTTTCTGGAGGCTAACTTCTTGAGTTCTTTGTATATATTGGATATTACCACTCTATCAGACATAGGATTGGTTAAGATCTTTTCCCAATCTGTTGGTTGCCATTTTGTCCTATTGAC
>CM052701.1:62863762-62885038 GCA_028551405.1 Uromys caudimaculatus
GCGTCAGCCGATTGTGGAAGGAAGTGAGGGAAAAGGTCTCGGACAGACATACCTCTCAGAGCTTGCCTTCAGTCCTGCAGTTCTGAATCTACTCCGCAGAAGTGGATGGTCTCCTCCGGCGCCAGCGATGATGAAGTCGCTACGTTCCGGGTTTCGGCACCAGTTGTCCCGCGCACTGTTTGGTCTCGCCAGCAAGAACCCACGCGGACACACGGATCCTTCTGCAGCAATGCGTTTATTGCATGATGAAAAGAGGAAGACCCCGGGCTCCAAAATGGCACTGCTTATATAGCCCTGAGGCAGCGTGTCCTCCACTGATTGGCACGCCCCGGGAGTGGGCAGTGATTAGTCATGTACACCCATAATGCGCAGGCGCTTCGGGCGAGCCACCCCGCGCTATCCACAAGTTTCCTCAGAGCGACAGCGGAAGTCAGCGCCATCTTGTAATGGCGAATACTCTAACCGCTCCCTACATCTACTGTGCTGCTCAGGGGAGGTGTAGAACCTGCCTTCCCAGGTGCTGAAGCAGGCAAGGGACTGGGTCAGTTCTTCAGCTCTCATGACCTTGGGGCCATCTCTCTATTGTGCCATAGGTGGCCAGAGGTAAAGTATATTTTGTGGGGAGGTCATCTCTCTCTTTCCCACCCCACTACACAGCAGACAAGTTTTGGGGCCAGCTCTCCCACTCTCACACCCTGAGGGCCAGCTTACCATTGCCCTACACCAGGAATAGCTTTACTTTGCTGTGTAAGCAAGGCTTGCTCTCCAGAGTGCTACAGCAGGGACAGTTCTTCAGCTCTCATAACCTCTGGGCCAACCTTCCAGTCTCCAATAGGGGACAAGGGTCGAGGTGTGTGTGTGCATTGGGTGGGTGGGGGTCATTCTCTCCCATGCCACCACATGGCATAGAAGTGGCAGGGTCATCTCTCTTACAATAAAACTTTCTGGGCTAGTGAGTCAATCATTTATTTCAAAAGACTTAAGTGTAGAAAATCCTTTCTAATGGTTGAAAATTAAAGAATAGTAAACAGAAATAAAATTAAAATCAAGGACACTAAAACATTCTGTAGATTCAACCCTTTCCATTGTTATCTATCTTGAATTAAACATTGGCAGAGTTTTGATGTACATTCTAAGGTATTGTAATCAAATGTAAAGTAGTTTACAGTATAGGGTGGGAGGCAATAAAGGGTTGGAGGATTTTAAATTTTATATTCTGATCGAAGAAGTACTTGTGTTGTTTTCTCTTTTTTTATTTGGTACTTTATTTAAATTTCTAATGTTATCCCCTTTCACGATTTCCCCCCAGAAGCCCCCTATCTCATCCCCCTCCTCTGTTTCTATGAGGGTGTTCCTCCACCCACTCACCCACTCCCACCTCCCTGCCATCGTATTTCCTACACTGGGACATTGAGCCTTCACAGGACCAAGGGCCTCTTCTCTCATTGATGCCCAAAAAGGCTATCCTCTGCTACATATGCGGCTGGAGCCTTGGGTCCCTCCATGTATATTCCTTGGTTGGTGGCTTAGTCCCTGGGAGCTCTGGGGTGTCTGGTTGGTTGATATTGTTGTTCTTCCTATGGGGTTGAAAACCCATTCAGCTTCTTCAGTCCTTTCTCTAACTCCTCCATTGGGGACCCCAAGCTCAGTCCAATGGTTGGCTGCGAGCATCAGCCTTTGTACTTGTCAGGCTCTAGCAGAGCCTCTCAGGAAACAGCTATATCAGGCTCCTGTCAGCATGCACATCTTGGCATCCACAATAGTGTCTGCGTTTGGTGACTGTATATGGGATGGATCCCCAGGTGGGGCAGTCTCTGGATGGCCTTTCCTTCAGTCTCTGATCCACTTTGTCTCTGTATTTGTTCCCATGAGTATTTTGTTACCCCTTCTAAGAAGGACCGAAGTACCCACACTTTGGTCTTCCTTCTTGAGCTTCATGTGATCTGTGAACTGTATCTTGGGTATTTCAAGCTTTTGGACTAATATCCACTTATCAGTGAGTGCATACCATGTGTGTTCTTTTGTAATTGAGTTACCTCATTCAGGATGATATTTTCTAGTTCCATCCACTTGCCTAAGAATTTCAAGAAGTCATTGTTTTTAATAGCTGAATAGTACTCCATTGTGTAAGTATACCACATTTCTGTATCTATTCCTCTGTTGAAGGACATCTGGGTTCATTCCAGCTTCTGCCTATTATAAATATGGCTACTATGAACATAGTGGAGCATGTGTCCTTGTTATATGTTGGAAATCTTTTGGGTATATGCCCAGGAGTGGTATAGCTCGGTCCTCAGGTAACACTATGTCCAATTTTCTGAGGAACCTCCAGACTGATTTCCAGAGTGATTGTACCAGCTTGCAATCCCACCAACAACAGAGGAGTGTTCCTCTTTCTCCACATCCTCACCAGCATCTGCTGTCACCTGAGTTTTTGACCTTAGCCATTCTGACTGGTGTGAGGTGGAGGTCAAGGTTGTTTTGATTTGCATTTCCCTGATGAGTAATGATGTTGAACATTTCTTTAGGTGCTTCTCAGCCATTCGAGATTCCTCAGATTAGAATTCTTTGTTTAGATTTGTACCCCATTTTTAATAGGGTTATTTGATTGTCTTTCGGTTGGTAAAAGTTAGATGGGAGGTTTTTTTGAAGTTCTGTTCTGTACATGCATGGTGTTTAATCTCCATTTGTCTCCCTATCCTGTGGTTTTTCTACTACTATGCTAAGTTCTCCACAAGAAGATATCTGAAAAGGTGCAAAACCGTGTGTTTGCCATGGGCTCTAGTAATGTTGGTGCTTAAGCAGGGAAAGCCACTGTGAGATTAGGCTCCAGCAAGGGACAGGTGGGTATGTGTTTTCCTAGCTTTATCTTGCCAGTCTGTTTGGGTTTCTTCTGTACTCCTCAACCCTAGCACAAAGTTCTTCTGTATTATCTCTCTATTAACTCTAGCTGTCTCCAAATTCTATAGTCTATTCCAAGGTGACTAAAAATCATAAAGCTTCCTGATCCATGATACTCAGAGGGAGCTTCAATCTTTACTAGTTTTTTCTAAATCTCAGCCAGGCAATACATTTCGTTTACTGAACTTTATTCTACACTCTGAATTACCCATTCTCATCCTAGTAAGAGTCTGATACAATACTCTTTATAGATGGGATAAATGTTGGGGTAGGCCAACTCAAAGTCCTGTATCTTGGGCTTTTTTCTTGATCAAAATCAAAATTAGCTGGGCAGTGGTGGTGCACGCCTTTAATCCCAGCACTTGGGAGGCAGAGGCAGGTAGATTTCTGAGTTCAAGGCCAGCCAGATCTACACAGTGAGTCTACACAGTGAGTTCCAGGACAGCCAGGGCTACACGGAGAAACCCTGTCTCGAAAAAAAACAAAACAAAACAAAACAAAAAAATCAAAATTAAAGAGTGAGAAGCAAACTTTTATAAAGGTAGATTCTAAATAGACAAAGAAGCAATAGCATTACATTGCAAAGAACAAAGTTGTTAAATCAAATTAACATCACCCACCCCTGATTTTTCACCATTCCCAGATGTAAGACTGTGACAAATATCTAAGTCTTCTTTCTTGGATTTTTCATACATGAAACAGAGCAAGTCTTAATAAGGCTGTTAGGAAAGATGTCTCAATTAGTGTGGGTGAATGTTAGTCAACACCTTTACAGTCATGACACCTGGAAATAAGATAGCATGAGTTGATAAGCTTTAAAAAAGATATTATAAACCCGAGAAAAGTAGCATTTCCAACTCTCAATATTAGGCATTAAATGATGAATAACTCATATGGGCTTCTCTGTAATAACTTTGAGACCATCCAGTAGTTTAGGAAATGGTAAAACATCATATTGAAGATGCATAAAAAGAAAAATGTGGATCAGCCAATGAAATCTGTTTCATAATTAACATGTTATCCTATATTATTTTCTATTATACATCATTGATTCCCTGCTCATAGTATTACAAACAATACAAATGCACATACATGTATGATTGACAAATGTCTGACTTTAAAGGAATATATGCCATATAAAAGAGTGAAGTCTACATTGGTTTTACCCACCATTATATACTCAATGTTAGAAAAGTACTGTGGAGGGCAAGTGTCTAAATGGCATCTATCGAATGAATGGGTGAATACAAGAACAAGCCAAATAATATAAAGCACTCACTGTAGTGGCACATACTTAAATTATTCTTAGCCTGTATTTGTATATAAGAGTCTCATAAATAGAGTATTCAATGCCCACTCACGTGACCCTTCTCCTTGAATTTAAATATTATGAAAAAGGGAAATACAGAAGTTACTCTATTGTAAAGCTGTGTCAAAGTCATTGGGTTATAGTTCAAAAAGTATTATTACACAGACTCTGTCAAGGTTGCTTGTAAGAAGACCCAAGACTAGAGGGATTCTAAGAGCACTTAACTTCCAACCCAACATTCTGACTCTCAACTATCCTGAACTTCCATCTGTGCATCTCCCTTACTATATTTATCTGTGTGTGTGTATGTGTATGTATATATATTCTGTTATTTCTAATATAAAGTTCTCAACAAAGTATCAGAGACAAGAAGCAAATGTTTAGTTTTTGGAAGTTCTTAAGCAAAATAATGTATAAGACAAGACTCATTGACACTAAAATTGTTTGAAGAAAATTTTCTCTGTTATTTCTTGATTTTAGTATTTAAAACATCATTGGATCTCAGTTGGAGGTAGTATATGATGTTGTTAAATGGTAGCTTAGAGTATTCTTTGTGAGAATAAAGGTTTATTTCATTGTCATTACAAAGTCCTGGAAAGCTACAAAATTGGATGCAGTTCTTCAGTCAATTCACAATTGTTTCTCACACCTATTTGTTTCATTTTTTATTTGCATAAAAAAGAATTAAAAGTGAAACCACATAAAATCTCAACTTGTAGGCTTATCCATGTCTTTTATTTTGAGATGGAAAGAAAGAGTTACAGAGAGAGAGGGGGGAGGGAGAGGGAGGGGGAGAGAGAGAGAGAGAACACAAATTTGGGTGGGAAAGGAAGTGGTGAGGATCTGGGAGGAATTGTGGGATATGACCAAAATATATGTTAAAATAAATTTTATTTAAATGTTCAAGATCATTGTCCATCAGAAAAATGCAAATTTTAAAAAGAAGAGTCCTGTTAAAGGTTGACTTTATTAACAGATCAAGCTCACTCCATGAAGGGAGTGACTATTATAGGGACACAGCATTGCTCCCTTACTCCTGATCACTGGTGCCTTTTGGTACTATTGTGTGTTATATTTTTACAGCTTCTAAATGACTTTTGAATTCATTATATGCAGTTTTAGATGAAATGCAAATATAGGATCTTTTCAATACACTAATTTTGAATGAATTTATTTTTTGTTTTCTGCTGTTTTTTCTGCTTGCAAATCTAAACAGTTAAGTTTACACATTGAGAGTTCTAATAATTACCACCAACTATTTGCCCAGGTGCTATTGTTTGAGAACTCTTAAAAATGATGAAATGTCAACTAGATACCATATCTGTATAACTCTTCCTTTGACCAAAAAAAAAAAGCCAAGTCATTTTTAACATCTAGATATTTTATTTTAAGGAACTACCAGTATAAAATGTATTTATTGGTCTCTGATACATTGCTAATACTCACTATTTTCGATTTACAGGTATGATTATAAGCAAAAGTGAGATAACAACTGAAGCTTCATTAAAACCGTCTCGGAGATCCCTGCCTTGCCTGGCCCAGAGCTACGCCCATTCAAAAAGCTTGAGTCAATCTGCTTCACTGTTTCAGACTGAGAGTGAATCTCAGGCTCCAACTTCTCTAACATTTCTTTCTGCTGATAAACCTGAACATGGTAAGTGATAGTTACGTTTTTAACATTTACAAAGAGTAAGACATTTTTTAAATTGACTAGGTTATTTATTTACTTTACAGCCTGGTAGCAGCTTCTATCCCTCCTCTCCTCCTTCTTCCTACCTCTTCTCTCCCCTTTCCTCCCCTTTTACCCATCCTCCATTTCTCCTCAGAAAAGGGGAGGTCTTCCATGGATATCAACCAGCCTTGGTATATCTAGCTACAGTAAGACTAAGTGCTTCTTCATCTATTGAGGCTACTGACAGCCCTTGTTCCTGCTTTAGGAATCCTACATGAAGTCCCAGCTAAGCAACTGTTACATATGTGCAGAAGGCCTAGGTCTGTACCATGCTCTCTGATTGGCACTTCAGTCTCTTTGAGGCCCTATAGGCCCAAGGTTGTTGATTCTGTAGGTTTTCTTGTGATGTCTTTGACCCCTCTGGTTCCTTCAACCCTTCCTTCCCATCTTTTACCAGATTCCCCAAACTCTACTTATTATTTGTCTATGAGTCTCTGCATCAGTTTTCCTCAGTTGCTGAGTAAAGCCTCTCTGATCACAGTTATGCTAGGTTGTCTGCAAGTACAGCAGAATATCATTAATAGTATTGGGAAAAGAGTAAATAATTTTGACAGTTGCTTTATTCCTGCTTTGCTACATCTGGCTAGGATTTATTGAGCTCTTTAGGAATAAGTGTGGCAAAAGGAGAGCAATAGTGTATTTGAGACACGGGAAAGGCAGCTTGTTGGCTAGATGTATTTATTCTGTTTTGCTTTAGAGGTTGCCTATCTCAGGAGAATCTGAACTTTATATTGGGTGTGTTAAGGGGAAGGCAAGATCAACTTGTGAATCACCAGCACATAGGGCCCATATGTTATATCCCTGTTGTTAGCACACCCCTGGTAACAATTTACAGACCATATTCAAGAATATATCAGCAATAAATTATTCTATTTCCTTATGAAAAGCACCACCTGAAGACACTCAAAGGAATCTTACACAAAAATGGAAAAATATATACACAAGCGTAAAACCTCAGGATAAATTAAACCTAGTTTGAAAAACAGATAATTGAACAGTAATAAGGAAAAACAGGCATTTAGTAAATTATAAACTCTCCAACATAAATAAAAGAGAGAGAGAATGATATATATTATCCTAAACAACCTATGAAAGTCAATCCTCAAAATACCAGCAATTAGTAAATACCTTTACATTAAAATCCTATCCATAAATAATCTTAATTCTGAAATAATGGCAGGAACTGACTGACTCATTAGAATACAAAGTAAGATCTAGAACTTCCTGTCATTAGGAAACTCACACCAGTGTTACGTAAACGCATACTGAGGATGAAAAAGATAAGCAGCATAGACAAGACCTGCAGAAACTCAATCCAGAAAAATCTTTGCACAGAGGAGGGAAAGTAAGCATGAAGTCTCACCCTTAACCAATATGCTATTCACAACTGATACTGACTAGTAGACAGAAAATCAGCTTTAGTCTATAGCTTAACATACTAAAGGGCAGGTTTCATATTCAGTAGGTGGCCAACACAAATGGAACTCTGTGTGTGTGTGTGTGTGTGTGTGTGTGTGTGTGTGTGTGTGTGTGTGTGTGTTGTGTGTGTGCACACATGTATGAGTGCATGTGTGTGTGTTAAAACAACATGGATTTGGTAATAATATCTCCATGTATGAAATTCCAAAAAAATAAATAAAAGTATTATTTTAGAATCTATTAAAATGATTGAGAGTTGATTTCATTCTAGAAATGCAAGGGTGGATGGTTCAACATGTGCAAATCAATAACCACAGTACATCAGGTAAAGAAACAGAAGGATCTAAATATCAAAATATTCTCAATAGAAGTACAAAATAAAAACCACTGAAAAATTCACCCCCCCCTTTCTTCATGAAAATTCATGAAGAAATCAGCAATAAAATGTATATGGTTTTATATAAGAAATTACATTAATTGATTAATTAATAACATTTTACTGAATTGGGAAAAAAGTGAAAGTATTTCTTTGCAATTAGAATGCTATGAGTACCCATTTTTGTCTACCCTTACTCTATACAATGCTTTTAGTCACAGCACTCAACAGGGTTAGGCAGAGGATAATGATGTTGAGGCCAAATTATACCATGTTGTCAGTTTCAGGCTCCCCCATAGACATTGTGTTTCTCAAACAAGGAAGCATGTAAACAAAGCCACACTACAGTTCCATGTTAATAAAAACAATGTGACACTGACACAATATTAAAAACATAGACTAATAAGTCTCTGTAGCTTTAGCCATCTTATTATTGATAATGAGGCCAAAGTATATACCAGAGACATAGCAGAATCTTTAGCAAACACTTGGGAAAACTGTATCTACATGCAGATGAAACTGCATACCTATGTTTCATCATCCACAAAAAGCAAATCAGAATATATCAAAGACCTTGGCATAAACCAGAAACTTTGAATCTAATAGGGATAGATAAGAATAACACTTAAAAATAATCTATAGAGTTCTTGAATAAAGCTTCAGTGGCTCAGAAAATAATATGAATTGATAAATTGAATTCCATAAAATTGGGGAAGAGGTGGCTTACAGAATGAAAGAACGTCTTTGACAGCTATTCATTTGCTGGTGAGTTAATTTTCAGAATAAAGAACTGTAAGAAAAAAAAACTTAAGGATCAAATCATCAGAATGAGCAAAGAAGCTAAGTAGACACTTTATAAATAGGGGAGTAAATGGACAGCAAATAAATATAGAATATCTGATAAATGAAGTCATCAGGGAAATGCAGTTTAAAGCTACACCAGGATCCAGGTTTGGTAGAATATAATTGAAACCTAACACTACGGACATGGAGTCTGCAATATCATTAACCTGAGACCAGCAGAGACAATATATAATTCCTTCAAAATTAATGTGGGCTATATATTACTCTATCTAATTTAAACTAAACTAAACTAAACAACAACAGCAAAAACCCAACATAAATAGTATCAAAATCTACTATATTACTCCCATCTCATTCCATTGGGAATGGCAATCAGTCAAACAAAAAACCCACAAAACTAAACAAACAAATAAAACACACTAAGGAATTTGGGGGGAAGATACACATTTTTAAAAATCATATGCTCTATGTGGAATGCAAATTTAGTTTGTAAATTTATTATGAAATACTTCTGTATGCCACCAAAGCAATCAAGGTTTGCACATAGTAAAAATACATGCATGCCCATGTTTATCAATGCCACATTCATAATAGCTTTTATAGAACCACCTTATGACTACTGATGCAGAGATGCATAAACAAATGTGACCTATACTCACAGTGGAATAGTGACCATGAAGACAATGAAGAGAGCTTGTTATGTCAGAAAAAAAGGGGGGTGGAATAAAATTGAATATAACCATGTTAAGTGAAATAAGTTCCCGACTCAGAGAGACAAACATGCTCAAGGGGAGGGGAGTCAGGAAACAAAATCAATGTAAGAAGATAAGAGAACAATAAAGGAATCAATAAGAGGCAGGTGGGGAAAAGAGCGGGAAATGGGAGGGGCAGGACAAAAGTACATCTCAGGAACGGAAGAACGTTTTGCTGCTGTTATGGAACTAATATTTTAAAAATAAGAAATGCCAACTATTTTAATTGAAGAGTTGATTCCTGAGGATGAGGTAGTATTGACAACAGAACAATTTGAGATTTAAGGATATGTGAAAAAGATGCCGTACTGCAGAAAATGAGGACCGAACTGAGGCACTCTGGTTCATACATTCACTCATGGAAGACATCACAAGTGTCTCACATGGACATTTATCAACTGGGATTGCCTTTAGAATATCCCAGTTCATAAAACTGAGCCTCGCTCTGTTGTTCAATAGATATTTATATTTTCCCATTCTCCTCTTGATGTTTGTCTTATGAAAATATATTTCATTATGAGTCTCTTTAATTTCTTCTGCTGTGTACTATGAGAATACTTTTCTTTTCAATAATACACAACGCCATGTATTTTATTCAGCTTAAAGTGATGTGTGACAAAGCATTAATTGGTCAAGATAATGAGCAAGGTACATATAGAAAGGTGGTGTTTGGTTGAACGCTAAGTTTTACCTATTGCTTAAGTATTTTAAACTTCAATGCATTCCTTAAAACATTTCATCTTGAGTATCATTTGGACATTACAATCACTTCCTAGCTATGATTTTATTTCTCCAAATTACAAAGTGTCTCTTTTTTTCCCCCTGCAGTTACTTCTGAGGAGAGTAAAAGAGACTCTACCCTTAAGTGTTCCTTTGCTGACCTCAGTGAGTTTTGCTTGGGTAAGTTAAGTTCCAGTATTTTCTCCTCTTTTCCCTTTCTCCAAGAAAAAAAGGATATTCTTCAAACCTAGAACAATTTTTTTTCATAAAAATGTTCATGTTTGATCTTTAAAATTTGAGTAGTGAATATAAACATCTGAGGTTTATAATTATGAATTGATTTATTATACAATTTAAAATTCAGATAATATAAGGAAACTGTAATGAATGATTCTATAACAAAGGATCAGTGATTTTTCTTTTCTTATGAATTTCTTTCCATTTTATATAAGTGAGTGCATTTACACTGGTATGATGAGATGTACCAAATTTTGTCACTCAATATTTTTCATGAGAGTAAAAGTTGAAAGTTCTGTCCTAGTCCTCCAGTAGAGGATAATATCATTTTTTGTGTATGTTTCTATAAAGTTCAAAGTGGATCTGTTTATTACTAACAACAATTGATTCTGAGTTTTCTTTATGAAAACAGTTGGTATGTTTGAATTGACTACATGTTTAAATATGAACAAACTGAAGACTCCTGTGGGGGTTGAAAGTTTCTGATCACAGTAACATAGAATGACATGAATATTCATACTTTTTGTTAGTTCCTGGATAAACATAAGTGTGTTCGAGATTAAGAATGTCTAATCTAAAATTTTTATCTTGTTCTATTTCCTATGACATTGTCAAGACATTTCAGCACTCTCAAAACCTTGAACTGTGTTATTTGTAACAACATTCTGAAAATTACAATTTAATCATGTTTTTATATTATCTTTTAATCTGTGTGGCAAAGAAACAAGGCTTGTGTATTAATTTTCTAATTAAAATGTCGTCTGGTTCATTTCACATAAAACATCGAAAGGAAAATTTCATCAGAACAACAGAAAGCTCTTTGCTACCGTATCTCTTTCTGAAGCATGCTTTTCAGGCACTCATTGTCTGAGAACAAAACAACATGAAAAGACTTGGTTTTCTTTGTTCCACACATACACACAGGTAGTAAAGTTTCTATTAATTTTTCACTAACTTAGTACCAGTTAATATTTTAACAGTTTCTCTAGACACAAAATGCTTTCATCTAAATACACTGATATTATTTTAGAAAACTTATTATTTCAAAAACAAAGCAATTTTTTCTAAACGTAGTATAATGGGAAGAAACCATGTTTCATCGTTTCTGTGGGTCTCAAACCATCTGATGTTTATTGGCACCAATCAACTTTTTCAACCTTACACTTGATATTTTATAATTTGTCATTCTTTCATGATCAATTCATGTTAAAGAAATAATGAAGTTTCTGTAAAATTAAACATATACTCACAGAGGGGGATAGAAAGAAATTATACTTAAAAGGAAATCTCTATTTAATGAAATTTTTGTAAAAGTAACTTTTATTCTCCTGGTTCAGTTGTCATCTGGAGGCTTACTGCCTAAATCTACTAACCTAGGCCTAGTCCTCGAAGCTTTGAGCCACTGTATAATCTTATCTAGGCCTAGAATGTTTTCAGCCTCTGAGACTTACTGCTGAATTAAGTCACCCTTTCTAGCTCTTTCTGAACTTTGGCTGCCTGATCAACTCAGCTGTGCTGGCTCAAAATCCTTCATTCATTCTGGCTTCTCTTCTTGGCCTCTCCTGGATTGCTCTGCTTGGCCTCATACTAACTTGAGCAACATTTTCTAATCTTCTGACTCTTTAATTCTCTGGCTTGTTCTGTTTTCTTGTTCTGTGTCTAGCTTGTTCTCTCTCTGTGTAACCTGTCTCTGTACAACTGTCCCAGTAAAACTGCCCCCTCTTTCTCTGCACTGCTCCCTTAAGTAACTTCCCTTTCCTTGTTTTTCTCGGGAGAATTGGGCATGTACTATTCTGTCAAATCTTTATCTGATTTGTCATTTTGTTTGCGACACAATTAGACACCACTTTCAAACATGGGGGCTTCCTTCAACAAACCAACTTTCTCTTCATTATTTTGGATTAAAGATGTATACTAAGGGTGTGTCTGTATTCTCACCAGGGGAATTAAATTATGTGCTAAGGTCTGAGCTGCACCACAAGTAGAAACAGGGTTTTTTGGTAAAGAGTACAATCTTGAGGTTTACAATGTGATCAAATATTCTGCAACAAATTTGCCAATATCTGTGTGACTTTAATAACTCTAAACACTCATATATATGATACATATAGTTGTTGTCCCTAGTAAACAGAATCTTTTAAAAATTATTTCATTCTTAATTAATTAATTAGCTTTACATCCCAATATCAGCCCCCTTCTCCTCCCACTACCCATTCAAACAGATCCTCCCAACATTCCCCCTCCCCTTCTTCTCTGAGAAGGGGGAGACCCTGTTGGGTAACACACACACACACACACACACACACACACACACACACACACACACACACACCACCCCATCTCTACCTCCAGCTCATCAAGTCACTGCAGGACTAGGTGCATCGCTTCCCACTGAGGTCAAACAAGGTGGGCCAGTTAGGGGAATGAGATCCACAGGCAGGCAAAAAATTCAGGGCAGCCCCTGCTCCAATTTTTTTGGGATCCACATGAAAACCATTTCTGCTACGTAGGTGTCCAGGGCCTAGATCCATCCCACTCTCGCTTGGTTTTTGGTTGATGGTTTAGTCTCTGGGAGTCCCCAAGGATCCACATTAGTTGACTCTGTTAGTCTTCCTGTGGCGTCCCTGTTATCTTCAGGTTCCTCAATTATTTCCCAAACTGTTCCACAAGATTCCCTGAGCTCTATCTAATATCTGGCTGTGGGTTTCTGCATCTGTCTCTACTGGCTGCTGGGTGGAGCTTTTCAGAGGATCATTTTGTTAGGCTCTTGTCTGCAAGCATAACAGAGTATCATTAGTAGTGTCAGAGATTAGTTCTTGTTAGGCCAGTCACTGGTTGTCCATTCCCTCAGTCTCTGCTATATCTTTGTCCCTGTGCATCTCATAGGCAGGACATATTTTGGTGAGTTGCTGTTCTTATCCCTCCTCTGGGAGTCCTGCCTGGCTACAGGAGGTGACCACTTCAGAATACCTGTGCCTCACTAGTAGGATTCTCAGCTAGAGTGGCCCCCATAGACACTCTGGGACCTCTCCCAATCCCAGGTTTCTGGAATGTCCTAGAGATGTCCCCCCACAATTTTTATTCTCTCTCCACTGTTCTCCCTACATACACCTAATCCCCTTATCTGGTCCCCTCCCTCACCCCTCTCCCATCCAGTTCCCTCCATCCATCAACCTATAAAATCTACTTATTTCACCTCTGAGAAAGATTCAACCACCCTCCCTTGGACATTGTTATTTGGTTTCTTTGGGTGTGTAGTTTATAGCATGGTTATCCTGCACTTTTTGCCTAATATCCACTTATAAGTGGGTACATTCCAAGCATGCCCTTTTGTGTCTGGGTTGCCTTATTCAGGATGATATTTTTAGTTCCATCCATTTGGTTGCAAAATTTGTGGTGTCCTTGTTTTTAATAGCTAAGTAGTATTCTATTGTATAAATGAACCATATTTTCTTTATCCATTCTTCTGTTGAAGGATATCTAGGTTGTTTCCAGTTTCTGGATGCTATGAATAAAGCTGCTATGAACATAGTTGAGCAAATGTGCTTGTTAGATGGTACAGTCTCTTTAGGGAATATGTCTATATGTGGCATAGCTGAGTCTTGAGGTAGATACTATTATAACTTATCTCTGAGAAAGTTCTGTTTGCAGTAGATGGTGATTACCTCAGAGGCCCACAACTGGCAAAAGTACAGAGAATAAAAGACTGCAGAGTTCTCATTCATTACTGAACATATATTCTACATTCCCTCTTCCAATTAATCAAGAATCATGGTGAAAGGGGGGAAGAAAGAGTGTAAAGGAAGTAGATGACTACAAGAAAACTGTCTCCAGGACACAGTAGAGAAGTTGCTGATGTAAACTCACAATAGTTTTTTTCAGCATGCACAAAACCTATGCAGTCCCAAACCAGACCAAATTTTAGCATCAGATTGAAGTTGGCCAAAAAAATTCAAGCCCTAGCTATAGGGATATTGCAAATTCTACTGGGAGAGGAAAAGGCAGTTTTCTCTAGAGTGTAACTCCCAGCAATTCTACAACTTTCTAGTAGAAGACCACACATCTAAGGATGTTTGGGCAGTGCAAAGTGGTCTTGACAGGAGAAAATAAATCACGAAGTTAGGTGGGTATGGCAGTGGTCATGGAACTGAGGAGAATTAGGAGGGTGAATATAATATAAAAAGTGTAAAATAAACTGTCACATAACTACAAAGAAAGTCATCTACATCTCTGTAACGTGTTGTTTTCATTGTGTTTGAAAAGAGATCAAATAAATTCAAGAAAGATGCATCAAAAGTATAATTAAGTAAACAGGAGCATGTCAGCACGTTGTCTTTATATGTCAAGCAGGCTTATCTGCTGCATTTGCCCTTAAAGCATGCAGAACACCACTGCATCTGACCATGTTGAGCTGGAGTTTTCAAGCTCTGAGACCCAGGCAAGTGCATCTAATTCATAGCTTCCCTTTTCATCATGAAATTGTTAATGTTGTGCTATAACTGACTACATGTTCTCAGTGTTCCATTGATGACTAAACCTTTCCTCTTGTTCAAAGTAAGAGCTCTAAAGAAAGACTATAGTTTTATTGCTTTATTTGCATTTCTACCAGGGCTAATGTGTTAGTTACTTCTCCAGGTGCTATGATAAGCATCCTGATAAAAATAACTCAAGGAAGGAGGGTCATTTAGGCTCATTTCAAGGGTTTAATCCATCATGGCAGAGAAAACTTAGAAGCCAGAGCCTGAGGCCATGGGTCATGGTGCATTTTAGGCTGTTTGTCAAACTTGTTAAATTATCAGTTTTCTTGGTTTGACTTTCAAAACTTATTTAAAGTCCACTGATTACCTCATTCACTCCTTTACATAGTCTGGTCCATGATTTCCTAGCTACACTGGTGCAATAAACATCTAATTGGACTGTGATCTTTACAAACTCTTGCATCTTTATAGTCTGTTTTCCACATTGCCATAATGAAGGACAAATGAAATCTCATTATATCTCTGCTCCAGTCTCTCTAGGGTTTCCATTCCATTTAAAATATAACCTACTCTGGCCTGTGAGGCCCTGTGAAATCTGGGTCTGTCCTCTACAGGCCAGATCCTAATGCATCTTTGCAGTCACAGTGTGGCAGCCAAATTACTCGTGTGCTTTTTGCTCATCACAATTTTGCTCTCATCTCAGGACCTCACATTAAACCAGTTCCACCTCAGCTCCCCTTCTGTCCCAACACAGATTTGCTCTCTTTCATAATTAGTACTGCTGCTTATCATTAAATGGTTTAGTTAGGGATCCTCACCTGGGAATAAAATACAGAGACTTTGTTAATCATATTGGCATTCATAGCCTTATAATAAAGAATAGTATATGGTACACATTCTATGTTCAAAAACCCCAGGGACTAAACCACCAACCAAAGAGTACACATGGAGTGACGCATGGCTCCAGCTGCATATGTAGCAGAAGATGGCATTGTCGGACATCAATGGTAGGAGAGGTTCTTGGTCCTGTGAAGGCTTGATGCCCCAGTGTAGCGTAATGCCAGGGTGGGGAGACAGGAGTGGGTGAGTGGGTGGGGAAAACCCTCATAGAAGCAGGGGGAGGGGATATGGGATAGGGGGTTTGCAGAGGGCAAACCAAGAAAGGGGATAACATTTGAAATGTTAATAACTAAAATATCCAATTAAAAAAATGAGCAATATTGGTTGGTTTCTATTATTTTGTTGTGGTGATGTCTTTTTAGACTTTTTTTGGTTAAGTGTTTTGAGATTCTTTTAAAAATATATTTTAGGATTAGTTACAGAAGTGAGAAATGTATATAAGTCAAAGTGTGTTGCCAAATACACACACCTTTAGGGTGTAGAACTTCCACTTACTGCTTTGCTCTCCAAGATGCCATTTGACACAGAGGAAAAGAAATGATCAATGATCTGTTAGGAATACATGTTTTGCTAATTTGTGCCCTGACTCTGATCATCTTTTTCATTTACAAGAACTTATTTAGAGATCTAAAAGTCATCATGCTTTAATTATAGAGTTGCTTTTCTTAAATTACTCAATGTTAAAGCTTAACTGATACACAAGTATTTAGGAACTATTGTCTATCTATAATTATAAAACACTAGATTGGACTCAATTGTTATCCAGTTTACAAAATGATAACAATTGATATTAAAATTTCTTATCCATATTACTCATGAAAATATGATATCTGTGTAGTGACTGACAGATCAATGATGACGAGGTGAATGAATGGAAAACTGGATAGTGTGTGTAGTAAACACTAGCAACAGGCACTCAGGGTTCTCTGAGTACCATTAATAGCCTGAATGGAACTCCCTTACAATAGAAATATAGAAACAAGGTACAGTTATAGACAAATAAAAAGTACAGAAACAAAGAATACATAAACTCCTGGAAAGTCATTATCACAATATTAAACCTCTGAAGAATCCTTATTGGAATCATCCTGAGGTGGGAGGGCGTGGATGGGTGGAAGAGTCTTCTCACAGAAGCAGGGGGGACAGGCAAGGGGATAGGGCACTTAACTGTGAATGGGGATAACATTTGAAATGTAAATAAGTAAAAGAACCAATAAAATAAAATAATTAATTATAAAGATGGAATATGTTATCAATCAGAAGATGCAGTTTTGTGTACCAATTCCTGGGTCCACACCATCTGTGCTTCAGCTTTCTAAGTTGTAAAATGGAGACATTGTTTAATCCTGTCCTATAATATGGATATCAAGCAGATGAAAATTAAGATATTCTGTGAAAGTCAAATAAGAGAATGTATATTGAATAAAATATAAATTATAAAATATATAAATTATAGAAATAATTTTAATCCACTATAACTAAATGTTATACATTATCAGATATTCTGGTAAGTCTAGACAAACTATAAGTACCCATAAATAGAAAAGTTTCAAATTAGGGAAACAGATTGATAACATTCTTGCACATTCAAAAAACTCCAACAGGGTCCTCATCCATCTCCAGGTGCCCCTCATACACATTAAGTAAAATACAGTAAATCACTGATATGAAATGTGATTATGAGAAAGAAAATTCATAGAATTGCAATAATCTAGCTATTGAAATTACAATCTGAATACTAGCTGTAAAATTTATTCTTTTATCATAGAACCCTATTGAGACTTTATGATAAAATACATGTCCTGTTCAGAATTCAAATCTCCATGTATATTGCAAGAATATAAGTAATAGTATTGCAAATTAATAGCAAAACTAAGGAATATATATATTTAATTCTTTATGTTATATATATGTTTAATAGTTTATATATAATAAGCACATGTACATATGTGTTTATTATATATAATATAGCATATATGCAATACATATTATATATAATATATGATTAAATTTAATATATAAAAATATATTATGTTTTTATATATTATATCATGTATGTAATATAATATAATTACATATAATAAATATATTAAAATAGATTGAATATATAAATATATTTTTCAATTTAAAAATTATATATATGTATATATATACATACATATTTGTCTAGTACTTTATGTTTTCAGGTCATTTTTCATATATTATTCCATCTAGTCTTAGGAAGGAATCCATGTAAATATTTTGTTATCTCCAAATTTTATATGAGAAGACTCTTGCAAACCCAATATCATTATAATAGTAATTGCGAAAGCCTAGATTTTAACTTATATTGTTGAAAGCAACAGTTTATTCTCTTCTCATTCTTGCAGCTTCCTTTGTTCAACATGTGACTTAATTTTCTTAAATTTCAGATGTCCTATTTTATTATGTGTATGTTGCTAGATCTTTGGGGAAATAAAAGGCAGTAAGTGTTCTATTGGTTATGGAAAATCTCATCTTACTATCAACTATTGCAAGAACTGCTATGGCTGGAGTTCTGCAAGTCATTTTTTCTTAAGTATTCAAATTCCTGAATTTTAAGATGACATTAACTGTTAGAATCAACATCAAATTACTAAGAACTTTTTAAAGGAAAGTGGATAGTTACCATGTTTGTTAAATATGTGTACTGTGAACCTAATCTTAATTTCTGAAATGCTACAATGTGAATAAAAATAGTTTACAAAGGGAAAAATATAATGGAACTTTGGTACAACAATATAATGTGATTGTTTGTAGAATATTTTTATTTGTAATTAAATTTATATTGTAGGCATTTCTGAAAAAAAGGCATTATCAAATGAAGTGGATTGAATAAAAAGGAATGTCTTTAGTAAGAACCAAAACACATTGCTGAATTTCATTTATATTTCAGAAGAACCACTGGTGAGGGGTGATTAACTCCATGAAGCAAAACACAATATGTTACTTTCCATTGTTGCCCACAGACATAGACTGGCAGAAATACCAACTTCAAACAATTTTACAATTCTGACAGTTATGATACAAACATCCTCTGGTAAGAATAACAGAAAAGATTTAGCTAGATTGAAAAACTATACCAAATCTAAACTACTTTATGTTCTTTGCAAACTGTATTTTCTCCTTATTAATCCTATCTTAACATATGCCTCAGGTTTTCCCCCCACTGGTGCTCTGATAAAATACTCCGATGAAAATAGTGTGGGTTGATTTTATTTTCCCTTACAACTTTGGTCACAGTCCATTATGACACAGAAGCCAAGCTGTCAGTAACTTAGAATAGCTATCAAATCCAGACCATATCCACATTCACACCATATGCTCATTCATAGAACTAGTGTCCAGCTCACTTTCTCCATCCTAAGCAGCCTAGCTTCCATTGTCCAGCAGATGTTCCTGTCCATCAGTAAAATGGGTCCTTGCTTATCAATTGAAGTGGACAACATAACCTTCTGCAGGCATGCTCAGCTGTCCGTCTCCCAAGTGAGTCTAGATCCTGTCAAGTTGACAATTGACACTAACCATCACAACAGAGTTTTATAAAGTTTCATGAAAAAAACAAAAGATCATTGAAATAAATATGTGAAGAAGCATCCAACACTTGATCAATATTATACTTTGAGCACTTATGTCATTCTAAATTAAAATATTTTTATGTAATTAAATCTTATATTCATCAAATTTTGAACAATTTTTGAAAGCTCACAGCTTGCTAAACAATGAGGTAAATACTGTAATAAAAAAATAAGCAGAACAGTGTGCTGATAACAGTTATAATAGGAGGAAATAAGCCATTTTCTCTCTTTCTCTTAAATATACACATAAGCATACGCATATAAATTAAAAACCACATAGATGATATTAACACTTGTGTATATATATATACTTATATAATGTATAGTTATATAGCATATCTATGCTACAGATGTTATAAATCAAGATAAAGTTATATGAATATATTATATAGTCTGTTTGTATGTTTTATATAAATGCATATACTCCTGTGTGCAATAACATTTGACATTAAATTATGATAACATTAAAAATGATAAAGCCTTGCTGGATACAATAAACTATTAGAGTCTCTGTTAGATACAGATATAGAGGAGACATTCTCTGATGAGGTAACAGATAGTAGTACTCTGGATGACACAAGGATTATGTCATTGGAAGACAGAAGAACCAGGAATAAAAACCCTACAGGGAAAATATACTTCACATCAAAGAACCCAGCGAAGTTGGATTTATAGAATTGAAGGAAATGAATGGACAGAAGCAGTAGGCAGCCATCCTATACAACATAGCTACAAATATATTAGAAGAGTTGAGTAGAACTTTAACATGATTTTACCTAGGTTTTAATGGTTTCGCTTTGGCTGCCATGTGATAGAGCAATTGATGGAAGCATAGGTCATTTGAGGGACTTTAATAAGACTATTGCACAGATTACAGTAGTGCATGCAGTTTAGAAGAGAGTGACTAAGTGTTGGCAATGGTCAACTTCTAGATGTATCTTGATGATAAATCAGAATTTACTGGATATTTAAATTCTCTTCATTATTCATCAAATGTTGATTGAATTGTAGCTTTGTTTTAGGCTCTATTCTAGATGTTAGCAGTAAGGCAGATACCAAACAAAAATAAGCCGGAAAAGTGAGATGAAAGATACTAGGATCATGAATGCAAGATTAAAGCAAAATGAAAATAGTTTCTCTTACAAATTGCTAAGTGGGGTAAACTAAAAATAAGTGAATATAAAGTAGTTAAAACATACTCTATTCTAGATAGTAACCTATTTAAAAGTAAAGAGTAAAGTATAGTTAAGAAACGATGGTGCAGAGTGAACCAACAGGATTCACCTAGGAGTCTGATGGAGGTAATAGGAGAGAGCAATCAAGAAGGCAGAAGCATTCCTAGGTTACAGAAATGGAGATGCCATGTACCAAGAGGGCAATAGTTTCAATTTATTTTCCCAAAAGCATGTATGTAAAAATAATGACATTGCAAAATGATATGATCATCCACACAATGTGTGCTTGCAAACAGCTCAATTACATTTTTAAAAGTCAAAATCTCACACTATTCCGAATAGATTTAACATTTTGAATTGAATTGTATTTATATCTATACTTGGCTCCTGGGAGAAGTGTGCATTCTGGAGGCCACAGTTTGGGCACACCTGGTAGCGAGAAACTTGTGAGCATAGATTTTCTTTCCTTTATAGTTTGATAAATTTCTAGTTGGGCTCATGAGATGCTTTGGCAAATTTGTGCAAGTTTTTAACAAACTTGTTGAGGAGAGAAAGGTTTCTGCCAGATTCACTACACTCAGTCCAGGAATGCATATTTTTATTCAAACCCAAAGTTTCAAATACATATACATATTGGCCTGAGATAATAGCATTTTGATTTTAAATCCGTGGGCACAGCAGACATTAAATCACATAAAAATTTTAAAAATATAAACTTTGTTGTCGGGCGCGCCTCTCGCCAACAAGAAGACACGCGGACACACAGTAGGCTCCATCTACAGTTCAGCTTTATTTAGCCGTTGATAGAGAAGGAAGAAGGAGAACCGCGCGGGACCCAACATGGCGGTGTTATATAGCTCCGGGGCAGCGTGTTCCC
>CM052701.1:62885538-63005592 GCA_028551405.1 Uromys caudimaculatus
AGAGAAGGAAGAAGGAGAACCGCGCGGGACCCAACATGGCGGTGTTATATAGCTCCGGGGCAGCGTGTTCCCCATTGGTTGGCGTGCCCCGGGAGTGGGCGGTGATTAGCCATGTACACCCATAATGCACTTCGGGGTTTTCGCGGGCTACCCGCAAGTTTCCTCAGAACGACAGCGCCATCTAGTGATGGCGAATATTTTAACCGCTCCTTACACTTTGTTTCATAGCTTTTGTTGCATATTTGTATATAATCTTTGCCTTCTGGAGCAATATCAATTTGAGGATAATGTTTAATATCTATTGCTTCCATCATTTACATTTAATGTAAAACAAATGTAAGTTACATATTTTTGAACATTCTGTTTCTCCAAAGTTTCCACAATCATCATATCTTCAGTGTGCTGTGTGATATTTTATTTTGTGTATGAAGCAACATGGACATTGGCTAGGAATCCCAAGTACAAATAAGGAGTAAAAGTGTACCAATTCTGCCACCCATATGATGGAGGACCTCAGGTTATTATCTCAATATCCTAAGGACTAAAAGACAGGCCGCTGAAATGAAATCTGAAGACGTGGTAAAATAACACATGCCATTGACAACATTTTCTGTTGCTCCATCCACGACTTGAGATTGCTACTGCTTTCTTTCCTTTATATATTATAGGCAACACAACTGTCTTTCTTTTCTTTTGAAATGGCTGTTCTGACCACTATTAGCATCCTTGTCACTTTGATTCAAACCCATCTTCTTTCCCTAGTCTTAG
The DNA here is from genome assembly GCA_028551405.1 of Uromys caudimaculatus. Classification (NCBI taxonomy): domain Eukaryota; kingdom Metazoa; phylum Chordata; class Mammalia; order Rodentia; family Muridae; genus Uromys; species Uromys caudimaculatus. The sequence continues at coordinate 62,886,307 of CM052701.1, forward strand.
TCTCTTTTCCTCTGCCTTTAGCACCTCAGTCTATTCTTTGCAGAATTTTTTGTTACATGATGCCACACTACTGCTCAAATACATTTCTGTGTTGTCCCGTTTAACTGCAATAAAAGATAAAAGCTATCCAATAAGTCACAACTCTACAGAATCTGCTCTACTCGCTACACTGCCACTCTAACATGACATCATGCCTGTCATCCTCCTTTCCTCCCCAGTAGCCTCACTACCATCGCCTGAGAACATATAGGATGGCATACTTTACCTCATAAACCTGGCCATAGAGGCATCTTCTCCTCGCATCCTGCTTCCACAGAAGTTCACTTACCTCAATGAGATACTGTGCCAAGGTTAGCTCTGGGTGGCAGTCTTTGACAACCTTCTTAAAAATACTACAGCCTTTCCTCACTTGATACTTCTTTTCCCATCTTCTCCTGTTTCAACATTTGAGTAACTGTATCAGCATATGTGTTATTTTTCTTTAGCATTGTCAAGTTAATTAAGGTAGGTAATACATTTTACTGTGCTTGTGTACTTTATGCTATCTAGAATCATCCCAAGTATGCTGCAGAGCTAAATGTATTTATTCAGTGAGGAGAGAAAATGTCACCAAGATCAGAAGTAACAGAAATAGGATGGCCACAGTCATCTTTTTGACCCACAGGCCACTGCCACTCTAACGTGACACCAGGCCATGCCCTTCTTCCGCTCCCCCAATAGCCTCACTACCATAGTTCCCCAACCTTAGCTGTCATTTACCTTCTCTTTGACCCCACATGGGCATCCCACTTGCTGTCTCACTTAGAAGGAAAAAAAGGAAAGGACAGGAAAGCAAGGAAGAAATGGAGATGCTAGTTATTCCATCTTCTACAAACAAAAAGGCAAGCTAAAGGCAACAGGGCTTTGGTAACTTCTGAAAGAAAAAAAGGCCAAAATGACAACTTTCTTCTGGCTTAAGTAACAGCCAGAGACAAGTCTACACTCTGCAGTTTTTATTGTAAATGTGTTAACCCTTCTTCCAGTTCTGTGTGTAACTTTCTGCCCTTCCTCTTCATAACCGCACTCGCCTGTCCTTACTGTCCTCTACTGAATTAACACCGCCACTTGTTTTCTTGCCTGTTTCATTTTCCCTTATCATATTTTCTGCAATGTCATCCAGTGACATACAACACAGTTTTCTTAATTACAATTTTTTCCTCTCTTTCATGTATGTTCTATGAAGAAAAGATTTTTGTGTTACTATTATTTTAAGTCCTTTACTCAGAGAAGTTTTTTTTTTCTTTTTCTTTTTTAAATCACTTTTATTTTTATACATTCCAGTCATTCCCTTCTCCCTGTCTCCCCCTTCTTCATCCCATTCCTCCTCTCCCTCTCTCAAAAAGGATGTGCCCCCCACACCAGGCCTCCCCACTCCCTGGAGCCTCAAGTCTCTTGAGGGCCTCTTCTCTCACTGAGGCCACACCACACAGTCCTCTTTTGTTTATGTGTCGGGGGCCTTGGACCAGCTACGGTATGCTGCCTGGTTGGTGGTTTGGAGTCTGAGAGATCTCTGGGATCTGAGTTAGTTGAGACTGCTGGTCTTCCTATGGTGTTGCCATCCTCCTCAGCTTCTTCCAGCTTTTCCCTAATTCAACCACAGAGGTCCCCAACCTCAGTCCATTGGTTAGGTGTAAGTCTCTGCATCTATCTCAGGTGCTTGTTGGGCCTCTTTGAGGGCAGCCATGCTAGGCTCCTGTCTGTAAGTACACCATAGCATCAGTATAGGGTCAGGCCTTGGAGCCTCCCCCTGAGATGGATTCCAAATTGGGCCTGTCACGGGACCTTCTTTCCCTCAGTCTTCTCTCCATTTTTATCCCTGCAGTTCCTTCAGACAGGAACAATTCTAGGTCAGAGTTTTTGACTGTGAGATGGCAACCCCATCCTTCCACTTAATGCCCTGTCTTTCTATTGGAGGTGGACTCTACAAGTTCCCTCTCCCCACTATTGTGCATTTCGTCTAAGGTCCCTCCCTTTGAGTCCTGAGAATCTCTTACCTCCTAGGTCTCTGGTACATTCTAGAGGGCCTCCTCCCTCCTCCTCCCTGAGGTTGCATATTTCCATTCATTGTGCTGGCTTTCTGGGCTTCTATCTTATCCCCTCTCCTCCCAGTACCTGATCATATTCTCCCTTTTCCCCTCTCTCTCTGCCCTCTCACCTAGGTTCCTCCCTCCCTCTGCCTTCTGTGTTTGCTTTTTATTCCCTCCCAAGTGGAACTGAAGCATCCTCACTTGGGCCCTTCTGCTTGTTAACCTTGAGTTCTGTGGATTGTATCTTAGCTATTATGTACTTTTTTGGCTAATGTCCATTTATTAGTGAGTACATACTATGCATGTCCTTTTGGGTCTGAGTTACCTCACTCAAGATGACATTTTTCTAACTCCATCCATTTGCCCTCAAAAATCATGATGTCCTCATTCTTAATGCTGAACAGAAGTTCATTGTGTAAATGAATCAGATTTTCTGTATCTATTCTTCCATTGTGGGACATCTGGGTTGTTTCCATCTTCTGGCTATCACAGATAAGGCTGCTATGAACATAGTGGAATACGTGCACCTGTGACCTGGGAGGGCATCTTTTGGGTATATGCCCAAAAATGATATAGCTGGGTCTTCAGGTAGATCTATTTCCAATTTTCTGAGGAACCTCCAGATTGATTTCCGGAGTGCTTGTACCAGTTTGCAATCCCAATGACTATTAAAAGAGTGAGATGTAGTTTGCTTTAATCTATGAGAAACATTATTTAGTATTCACAAATATGAGCTTTAAAATACCTAGATGTGGTTCACTTTTATACATTTCTTACTAGCATTATAACTCTACATGATAGTTAAGTCTCAGGTTATTTTATTATTAAATATAAACAAAAATAATATACTTCATAAAGAAATGAAGTTAAAGGAAGCAATGCTTGTGAAGTTTCTGGCTACAAGCAAATAGTAACTGTAAATAAAGGATCATTTCTCTGGTAGTCTTCTTATAGATAGGTTAAATAAATTTACCATTGTATATTTAGAGCATTTTGCATACATAACTGGTTATTAATTGTATCTAAGGAGACAAGATGCATTATCTACATATTTTAAAATTGATGTCTTGATAGCTTCATATATATATATATATATATATATATATATATATAATATAATATGTTTCAAAAGTTATTGAAGAAATTAATGTTTGTGAGTAACTTTGTTTTTCTTCCCTACAGTAAGTCAACTGGCTGAATTCTTGAAAGTACTGTATAGAATCATTCATGTCAAATTCATGTTTGACTACTATCAACATATTTTATAAAATAATTCCAAGACTGTTATTTCTTTGAAAAGGTTAAATAGATAACATTTAATGAGATATTTGATCATGTAAAATGTAATTTTTGTAAAATTCATCAACAGTTTTTTGTGTTAATAACAGCTATCATGGATAATTCCTACTTAATCTCAAGTTAATTATTACATATTAGCTTCTTATATAATTGAACTTATAATATCTTATATAGTGTTATTACTGTAATCACTTAAATTTTTCTATTTTTGGCAATTGTAGTTTTTAATCACCTAATTTATACATTTTTCATAATATTAATGAGCATATTTTTTATGGTTTTCTTCTGTGGTGCTCTTTAACCCTTTAGCCAAATTCACATTTCTAAAACTTCCCAAGTTTAAAAAATAATGAACCCAAGCTAAGGTACTTGTAATATCAAAAAATGATTAAGAATCAATGCAATCATTACAAATATATTTACCCACAACTTCAAATCAAATGTTAAGTCCAAAATAGTTTTCATGGCTCTGGGTGCGTATTTAAAGGCTTACATACATAAAGAAGCACAGACATGCTGAGTTCTCATAGAAGTCATTCCCAGCTTCAGCAATAGGGCAGCCACTTGTGTGATTGGTTTTGAGCTTATACTTTGGGTAGACAATTATGTGAATATTTTGTTTAACTAAATTTGAGACACATTAAAATGTAAATTTTTAAGTGGTAAAAATTTTTTGGGAATTCATGGAATAGTGGCTATGTCCTCCCATTCTAGGGGATGGACAGTATTGTAGGAAATAGCTGAGAATCCCACAGTGCCGCACGCCTGCGAGGGGCCAGTAAAGGGAGGAGCAAAGTCTTCAGGGAAGAGTTGGTCTTCAGGCTTCCTTAATCTAAGAGGGCAGGTACAGAGAGACCATCACATGACGCTTGAGCGTGGGGGATGCGTGATCCCCTAGCCTTCTCCAAACTGGATAAGAAACCTTCACTCCTGGCACCAGAGCTCACTATGTCCACACTCATATCTTATTATTTATTTTTTTTTGGTAGTTCTAATATTTATTATGAAGCTTTTGCTTCATGCTTTCTCTGTGTTTGTAAAATACAACAACAACTAACCCCCATTTTAATGCTAAATATGAGAGTGAGTGATCAGTGTGGTTGATGCAGTTAGCTTGCCCCACCCTTTTTCAGTAACTCAGCTCGAAACTATTCCTGGCTGTTATTGAGAAACAGAAAGCATATGGAGTAAGGACAGTAGATGAGGTATTTCAGTGTTCTCAGAGTGTCAAAACAATTTTATGTTTATAACAAGTAGAGCGACTTGGCATCTATCAGCTTCAGGGTGTGCCTTCTGCTCTAGGGGCACCTTTCAGTTTCTCTCCTTGTGCTCCTCCCCATTAGGAACCAGACCCTTTGTAAGCGCTATGCCTGTTGCATGGAAGTTTCCACTCATATACACAGTTGTGGCTATTTCTAATTCCTAAACATTGCTCACAGCTCAACTCAAGCAGAGTCTCCTCGAAGTTGCCTCCTTGTGGGATACGGGGTCCTTTCCTCCTCAGGTCACGAGCCCTGCTGTGTATCCTTCCAGCATCCCACGGTTCCACTCTACATGCATCTGTCTCCTCTTCATATCTTATACCTGATGAGCTGTCGCTTCCCAGAGAAAAGCTTTCATCCTGTAGATTCCGCACTAGGTTGTAAGCTGCAACATACAACATTGCTCTGTATCAATCCTCATAGAGATATTCATTTTGGCCCCATCTTTCTGAGCTTAATGTAGCCAGGATTCTTGTTCAGTGCTTTACAAGCTTCTTGGTGGCTCCAGCCTCTCACTCAGCTTGCACTATCTTCTGCTTCTGTTCCTGCTTTGTATTTTCCACCAAAATAGAGCCTGCGGGCTTCCTGCCGGGCAGCTTGTTTGGTTTCTACAGCAGTGAAGGATTTTTGGCTCAGCTCTGTGATAGTTACCTCACTCAGAATAAGACTGAAGTCTTGGTGCACTCTGTCAACTCTCTTCGAATCAACATAGACTTGTGGGTTTACTGGGGAAATCAGCTATGAGATACTAAACGTGGCCACCATTCTCTTGAGCACTTCATTGACAATAGACAGCAGCACTCACTCCTAGTAATATAGGGATCTGAAACCAGAGGATCCTGAAGGGAAGCCCTTTATCTGGGATTGTGTCCTGCTTTATGCCTCTAATCTGAATACAGAAGATGGCTTTAAGATCACCTTCCAAGGTGAACACAGATTCATGGACACTGTAGACCATGGCCACAGTCATATACCACCAGTAGCAGCTTCATCACCACACCCATATCCTGAAGCCCCAGGGACAAACATCCTGCTAAGTCCTTCAAGTTCTGGACAATGTCTGATCCACCTGAAGTCAGCAGGAGAGATCAGGAAAGGATGCCCACCTGCTTGTACCTCAGTCCAGTATGGAAACCTTGCTCTGTACATGTATATTGCTAATAATGGCACTTGCCAAAAAATACAGATTATTATTAAAATATTTACTAAGTCAATTGGATAGACAAAAATGAATGTAACTTTCTCAATTTTCTTTTTAGCTCTGGGGAAAGATAAGGATTACATGGATGAATCTGAACATGCCAACTATGATCGATCACGTCTCCTTAATGACTTTGTTACCAAAGATAAGCCTGAATCAAAGACAAAATTATCTAAGGTAATACAAACTTAGTTATTAATGCTTAATTTTTGTAATGTAAATTTGAGCATTCAGCTCTATGGTTAGATTTGTGCTGAAAATTTAAACAAAACATAGAAATTAATATCCATCTTAAAGAACTCAAGCACGAATAGCTATTTATTGATATATTTATTTGTATTATTAAACAGTTATTATTTAACATATCAAAAGTGCTCATTTATTTTTTAAATGTATTCTTTAATTTTTAAATGTATTTTATTTACTTTTTTATTTATTTTTGTTTTTTTTTTCTTTTAATTTGAGACAGGGTTTCTCTTTCTATAGCCCTCGCTCATCTAGAACTCACTCTGTAGACCAGGATGACCTTGAACTCATAGAGATCTGCCTGCCTCTGCCTCCAAGTGCTAGGATTAAAGGTATGTGCCACTACCACCTGGCTTATATTTTTAAATTGTGATATATTATTATTATTATTATGATATTATTATTATTAATATTAATATTATTATTATTTGGGGATTTCTACCCCACCTTATGTAAGGATCCATGATTCACTGATGAATGATACCCCAGACTCAAACAGTATGCAAAAGCAAAGAACATTTTATTCTGCAGAAGTGCAGGATGCTAGGGTCCTCCATTTACCACAATGAAGATACTCAACTGAGCTCACAGACCCAATTTAAAGCAAATTAGGAGAATTCCAGGGAGGAGTAGGTGACCTTTTTCTTAATTGGTTGGCTCTATATCTGAGGACATTCCAGAACCATTGGTGGAGGGGAAGGGCTGGAAACTGTTGCTGGGGAAGCCTGGAAACTGTTGCTGACCCATTGCCTTGGCCTCAGAGCAGATGGCAGGGCAGCTTCTGATAGTAGGGCAACTTCTAATTGGCTGCCCAAGGTCTTGGGTTTTTCCAATAATGGACTTGCCTGGATTTGCCCAGTTCTTGGAAATAGAGATCTATATCTAGTCTTTTGAACTGCCAATTTGAAGCCTTTCATTGAAACAGCCTATCTCGGTCTTCTCACTTAGATCTTTTTGCTCCAACATTAAAGACACAAAACCTTTATATTTATAGATAAGCTTAAAAACACTAGAGGTGGACAGATATCAACCATCTGTGCTATTTTGTCTTTTTGCCTGTGAATAGTCCCAAGATATTACTGGCAATGTTTTGCCTGGGTCGCTCCTACTCTAACTGGCCAGGCATTATGGCCATGTGCTCAGAATCTACCTACCCTGACTTCTTCCTTCTTCCATCTCCCTCTCCTGGTCTCTGCCTCAGACCCCCAAGCCTGGAAACTGGTACCCACCTACTTCTGTTCATCTACAAGCTGTAGGCATCTTTATACAACCAGTAGTTTTAAATTAAGAACCAAGATTTGCACAACAAACACTGGCATATATGAAAATTCACTTGTCTTGAAGAAACTAGATCATGGGATATAGAGCTTAGCATTATAATACATAGCAACAAACCAAACCTCTCAACAATATATAATTTATAGATATGGGATACACACACATAGACACATACACACAGACACACACACACACACACACACATATACAACTTTCTGAGTGTATCTAGAGTTGGTTGTATATATAGGTTTTTGAGGCTGACCACTCTGTAAATGATACCCTCATTTTTGAGAAAACTGATTATCCCTCTCACACTGTCATTAATGGCCCTGAGATTTCCCTCATTCACAATGGCATACCAACTAATGTTTCTTTGTTCAAGTATTGTTTGGGGCAGCCATCTATTGATCTGTCATGGGTAAAGCTTCCCCTTTTAATGAGAAAGACAGAACCTCACAGGGGAATTCCAGATCCTTAGCTTTTACAATTATTTTGTGCCCTTTTCTGTGATATTCTCTGAGCCTGCGCATCGTCTGATCAATATTTCTCTACACTTTGATTAGGTGTGCTTTTTGTAATGGTCTCTGTTTGCTAAAGAGATGATTTTGATAGCAGGAAGATGAGAGTTCCATTTAGATATGGGTATAAGGATACATATTGGGAATGGCACTGGCTGGAAAATGAAGCAGCAGTATACTCCCCTCTGAGATCCTTAATTGAGCATATTTATAGGACATATTCTTATGTTTCAATGCTTGTATATATTATAATAATATCATAATAATTTAAATATCACTGTAAGAATTTACCATGTATTTATTTATGGTGAGAGGATTCAAAATCCTTTCTTATAATGACATCTAATACATTATTATCACCCATGGTTATTCTAAAGTAGAAATCTGCATTTAATTCTATCAAATTGTAACATTGGACCTTTCTGGCATAATTATTTAAATACCAAATATAAACCATGAATAATAATACTTTTTATATTGGTATTGGTCCTTCACTTTTCATGTATTTTTCTGCAAAGTTAACATATGAACATGGTTTTATGCTATGAAACTTAATATGATTTGAATTCCAACTCCAGTCGTTACTACATATCATAACTTGAACATATTAATTATACTCAATAACCTTGTTGTCCTTATCTGTAAATTGTGGGCATACTGTTTTCTTGACATCATTCTTTGAAAACAACATGAAATGACTATGTATCTTAGTTAGGGTTTCCATTGCTGTGAAGAGACACCATGACCAAGGCAAGTCTTATAAAGGACAACATTGGTTTGTAGCTGGCTATCAGGTTTAGGAGTTGAGTCCATCATCATCAAGGTGGGAGCAAGGCAGCTTCCAGGTGGGCAAGATGCAGGAGGAGCTAAGAGTCTGCATCTTGATCTGACTGCAACCAGGAGAAAATTCACTCTTCCACACTGGACAGATCTTCAAAATTCTCCTGAAAAGTAATGTCTTTCCTCCTACAAAGCCATATTGTCTAACAGTACCACTCCCTATGGGCCAAGCATATTCAAACCACCACATTCCACTTTGTGGCCCCCAGAGGCTTGTTCAAACAGATGAGTGTATGTGGGATATATCTGGGCATGGCATGATGCAAAATATATTTAATCCAACTTCAAAAGTCACAAAGTCTATAACAGTCTCCACAAAGTTAAAAGTCCAGTGTTGAAAGTCTCTTCTGAGATTTATATATCACTTAACCCTGAAAAAGCAGATCCTATATTTCCATACAACAGGATAACCAGAGAAACACAAAAAAACAGCTGGGCAAACTCTAAACTCCATGTCTTCATGTCTGATGTCAAAGTACTCTTCAGATCTCAAGATCCTTCCATCCTTGGTGACTGTCATTGTCAGATCTGGCATTGAGCAGCAACAAACTTCATTCTCTTAAGCTGCTTCTACTACCTGTTATCAGATTTCCTCCACAGGTATTCCACAATTCCAATATCCCTAGCAACTTGGGGTATCCAAGGCAACTTCAACTTCACAAATTCCTGTTCCAGTATTTAAAATCCACACATGGTCTTCTGGGCTTCTACCAAGGGCTTGGATCACTTCTTCAGCTCTGCCTTCTGTAGCACTCTAGGTTCTGGTTGACTCAACTCCTCCATTGCTACTGCTATTCTTGGTTGTCATCCCATGGTATTAACATCTCCATTTTGCTGGGGTCTTCAGCTGCAGCTAGGTTTCATAAGCTTCCTTATGGTCCCAAGCCTTAACTTCTTTGTGTGACTCCTTCAGTCCTGGGCCACCAACTGCAATTGAAGGTGCACCTTCACAAGTGGCTTTCCCTGGCCTCTTACAATGCCAAGTCTCAAGCTACCCTCCCAGACCCCTTCATACCTTCAAAACTAGTTTCACCTGGGTGGTGCTTATACATTACCAAGTCCAGCTGCAACACAAGGTACATCTGTAACTATCTCTGGAACACAGCTTCTTTGTGGGCTCAGAAAACACTTTCCAGATGATTAATCTGAGTGATGCAGATCTCTTCCTAATCACCACTAATTTCTTAGCTTCAGCTAACCAGCATCAATTGCCCCAGAACTCCCTTGTATTCTTCAGTCTAAAGCCAGAGCCACATGGCCAAAGATACCAAGTTCTGATGCTTACTGGAGCTGGAATATGACCTTCTTGTTCTGTTATATCCTTCATTGCCAAAGCTTGGCTGTGCTGGAATTTAATCTGTAAACTGACCTTGAACTCAGATCTGGATGCCTCTATCTCCTAAGTTTTAGGATTAAAGGCTTTTACCACCATGCCTAGACCTAAGCTTTTTCTACTTGGAACTTGCTCTTTACCAGGCTGGCCTTAAACTGAGAGATCTGTTTGCCTCTGTCTCCTGGAATTAAAAATGTGTAGCACCACGCCTAGCCATAAGCATTTCATAGCCACAATTCCTCAAGGTTCAGATCAAAAGCAAGGGACTTCCATTTGGGGATTGCAGTTCACTCCAGATTAAAAGTCCAAATAAGGACAATAACCAAGCAAACAAAAAACTTAGCTGGACCACTTTCTTAATCTGTTTATCTCCTCAAGCATAGTATTTAGTTCCATTGAACTTTCTGGTACCCTTTTATTACTTGAAATACATATTTTGTAGTTTTCCTTTCTAAACTTTCTGTGTTTAATCAAAACACTCCTCATGAGACTAAACTACAGGATAAAGTTAAACTAGGATTTTTTGAGATTTCCTCTGTCAATGCAACTAACTGGAATGTTTTCACACTAGTCTCGTGTAAATCTTCAGACAAGGACAAAAGGCAGTCACATTCTTTACAAAAATATCACAAGAACAGTCTCTAGGCCACATACTAATAATCTTCTCCTTTGAAAACTCATGAGCCAGGCCCCCACATTTCAAATCATCCTCGGCACCAATGTCTTTCATAGTCCTACTGGGATGGCCCATTAAGCCACACTTAATGCATTCCATGCCTTTCCAAATTCAAAGTCTCGAAATCTATATTCCTCCAAATAAAAACATGGTCAGGCCTATCACAGCAATACCCAACTCATCTCTTAGTTAGGGTTACCATTGCTGTGAAGAGACACCATGACCAAGAAAACTCTTATAAAGCTCAACATTTAATTGGGGGCTGGCTTACATGTTTAGGGGTTCAGTCCATTGTCATCAAGGTAGGAGCATGGCAGCTTCTAGGCAGGCAAGGTACAGGAGTAGCTGAGAGTTTGCATTTTACTCTGACTATAGCCATGAGAAAAATGTTTCTTCCACACTGGTCACAGCCTCAGAGCCTACCCCCACAATGGCACACTTCCTCCAAAAAAGCCATATTGTCTAACAGTACCAGTCCCTATGGGCCAAGCATATTCAAACCACCACACTATGTGAGAGTATATAGGGAGTAGCAAGACATCATTGGTATGCATTTCATTTCATCCAGCATGTACTCAAGACTGACTACATACCAGAATTTTATAGCAACTTGGAGGTTTAGAATGCAGTATTGAAATAATTTTTTACCAACAAATAAAATAATGAAATAAAATTCAGTTTTAAACCTCTTTATTTCCCTGGTCCCACCATTTCTCAAAATTAATACTTTGCATTGATTTTAAGATATTGAATGAGACCTTCCAAAACCACATTGTTGGTGATTATTTTCATGATTGTAACTGTAACTGATTCACATATGCTCCTTATTATTGAGGCAAATACAAACTCAAAATAAGTTCACCCCTTTTTCTTGTTAGAATGGGGATTCTTATAGAAAGAGATGGTGAAGAAGAGAAGAAAGGAAAGAAAGAGAAAGGGGGAGAGGGAGGGAGGAAAGGAGGGAGTTAGAGAGTGAAAGGGAAGGGAGGAATTTCGATATTTAATGTAACCCAAGGAATGACTTAAGTTTCAATAGCTCTCAAATAGATATTGCTTATATCCTTGAATATAATTTTTTCTGTGCTGTTTAATTTGTTTATATTAAAATTATTTTCCCTTTATTTTTAGTCAATAATAAAGTACTTTTAAAGAAATATAGAAGAATTTAAATATCACTCACATCAGTAACACAACCAAACTTTAATAAATATATACTGAGTTAATTCATTCTGCAAAATTTTTGTACTAATAACTATATAGGTTTTGCTAACATTTTTTCTTAAATTAGTTGACTAATAATTTTTTCACTGTGTAGCTCATGTACATTTGTATGCAAGATAAATATTATTTTAAGTGAATTGAAGAGAAATGCAGATGTTCATCAATAATCTTATGTCATCTATAAGAAGACAAAAACAACACTATACATCAAATAATTAAAAGATAATTCAAGATTCAAATCTGCATTGCTTGCTTCTCTGTGATTTACCACATGGATAATAGTTATATCATCATTTAGTGTACTTACATTAGTTCTGGCCCAATAATATTTTTCCTTAGATCTGAAACTTAGAATGTTATAGTCAAAATAATTAGTAAACTGTAGTGACTGTTGTTAAGTATTAGGACAAGAAAATATAATAAGATATCATATAGTAGTTCAATCAAATAAACATTCAAATGTACTACTGAATTTGTGTTATTATCCACCTCCATCTCTTACCCTTCCATAAAAACCACCCCTCCCCATGTTGCCAGGGCAATTTACACCTGCAGATGCCATAAAAGAATGTCCACTTTTATCCCTTGCATAGGTGAGAATGAAACACAAATTCTATTTGATAAAAGAATTTCAATTACATAAAAGAAAAATGTCCTGAAGATTCTGAAGAGTATAATAGTCTGCCTAGAAGATATTATTTGTGAGATCTCATAAAGATAAGTAAATAAATGAATAATCTAAATTTGCCTTGTTTGCACTATGATTTGGATGCTACATTTTGCAAATCTGCTTTCTTCTCATATTCCTCCTATAAAAACAAACAAACACAAACACATATAAATAATTTTTCATGTCTGTAATTTCAGGATTTTGAAGGCTAAGGAAAGAAAGAAAGAAAGAAAGAAAGAAAGAAAGAAAGAAAGAAAGAAAGAAAGAAAGAAAGAAAGAAGCTAATTATATGTATGCATTATAAACATATGAAAAGGTTTTAATACACAAATCTCTTCCTCATGTCCTGCTTTACTTTGCATGATTGGTATGATTGCACTCTCACTCTGCATATTATATATAGTAAGGGAAGTGCATAGGAAGCATTTCAAATAGGAGCAAACACATATATAATGAGTCAGCAGGAAAGAACATTTCCTTGAAAGGGTGACTCATGCTTAATGCAAACTACACAATGGGTAAAGACAAGTATTGAATAATAGAAAACAAATAGAACTCGACTACTAATTATCTGACAGCTCCATTGAGTTTTTCAGATGTAAAAACTAACAAACTGTTTGTTTGTTTGTTTGTTTGTTTGTTTGTTTGTTTCTTTCTTTCTTTCTTTCTTTCTTTCTTTCTTTCTTTCTTTCTTTCTTTCTTTCTTTTCAAGACAGGGTTTCTCTGTGTAGCCCTGGCTGTCCTGGAACTTCCTCTGTAGACCAGGCTGGCCTCGAACTTACACTCCAGATTTTATTTCCCTCCTGGTCCACCCTCCAGCTTCTACATCCCATACCTCCTACCTGCCCCCTTGTCTCCACACCAGACCTCCAAACTCCTGGAGCTTCCAGTCTTTTGAGGGTTATGTTCATCTTCTCTGAATGAACACAGACCCAGCAGTCCTCTGCTGTATATGTACTGGGGGCCTCATATCAGCTGGTGTATGCTGCCTGGTTGGTGATCCAGTGTCAGACATCTCAGAGGTTCAGGTTAGTTGAGACTGCTGGTCCTCCTACAGGGTCACCCTCCATCTCAGCTTCTTTTAGCTTTGCCCTAATTCAACCACAGGGGTCAGCAGCTTCTGTCCATTGGTTAGGTACAAATATCTGCATCTGACTCTTTCAGCTGCTCGTTGGGTCTTTCAGAGGGCAGACATGATAGGTCCCTTTTTGAGAGTACTCCATAGCCTCAGTAATAGTGTCAGGTCTTGGGGCCTCCCCTTGAACTGGATCTGACTTTGGGCCTGTTGCTGGACCTTCTTTTTCCTCAGGCTCCTCTCCATTTCCATCCCTGCAGTTCTTTCAGACAGGAACAATTATGGGTCAGTTTTGACTGTGGGATGGCAACTCCCTCCCTCATTTGATGCTCTGTCTTTCTGGGGGAGGTGAGCTCTATAAGCTCCCTCTCTCCACTGTAGGGCATTTCATCTAAGGTTTCTCCCTTTGAGTCCTGAGAGTCTCACCTCCCAGGTCTCTGGTGCCTTCTGTAGGGTCCGCCCAACCTCCTACCTCCTAAGGTTGCCTGTTTCTAATCTTTCTCCTGGCCCTCAGGGCCTCAGTCCTTTTCCCCACCCAATACCAGACGGTGTCCCCCTCTTCCCTCTGCCCCATCCCCTTCCCCTCCTAGGTCCCTTCCTCCCACTCCCTTGTGGTTTCTTTCTTCTCCCTCCCAAGAGGAACTGAGGTGTCCTCACTTGGGCTCTTTAGCTTGTTGACCTTTTTGAGTTCTATAGACTGTATCTTGGGTACATGCCATGTATGTCCTTTTGGGTCTGACTTACCTCACTCAGGGCGATATTTTCTAATTCCATCCATTTGTCTGCAAAACTCAGATGTCCTCGTTCTTAATAGCTGAGTAGTATTCCATTGCCACTGGGGCACGTGCTCCACTATGCTCATAGCAGCCTTGTTCATGATAGCCAGACGTTGGAAACAACCCAGATGTACCACGACAGAAGACTGGATGAAGAAAATGTGGTTAATTTACACAAACAATTTTAAAATATATATCTGACTAGTGGCCCTGTCATTTTAGAGAAGGATTTTCAATCTTTTTGAATTTTAATTGTTAATCATTGTGAAATGGTTATCCATTTTTAGAGTGGCCTCAGTCTAAGTGATAAATATTTCATTTTTATCACTACTTATAATAATTTACCATGGTAGTTTGAATGTCAAAGCCCCTCATAGGCTTCACTACTCACTTAGTCCCCAGTTGGTGGAATTACTTGGGAAGAGTTGAAAAGTGTGGCTTTTTTGGAGAAAGCATGTCATCACTGTCAGTCCTTGACATTTCAAGACTCCTATCATTACCAGTTATCTCTCTGCTGTCCAGTTGTGGATAAGGGGATGTGAGCTCTCAGCTGATGTGCATCGCTCTGCCTACCTTCCTACCGCCACACTCCCTGTCGTAATGAATGTATGCTCCTGTCACTGTGGAGCTCCAAGTCCCGAATAATCCCTTCTTTCTAAAAGTTACCTTGGTCATGTAGTTTTAATACAATAGAAAGGTAATTAATACACTTAATAAAATTAAATATTCTTAAAAATAACTCTCTGGTTTAGGATCTATCTTCAGAATGTAGAATTGTATTGTTAACTCCTTTTGGAGATTAAAACTTCTTGCATTCATGGCTTCTAATATGATAACATTATAATGACAGCATAATAGTATCTAATAGGAAGATGCTGTTTAAATTTGTGCTCCAGGACAAAGAAAGATGGTAAGCATCAGTAGCCTCCACTGTCCAAGTGCTAAGATACAATCAAGGGAGAAACCCAAGGGGCTTTACAAATCAGAGATATATCATCATGTGATCTCTAAATTCTTACTCTGCTAGCCTTAAGTCTTAAAACAAAACCCATGTTAAAAATCTCAAAAATGTGTGGTTAATTTCTATCTGCTATACCTTCTAATTTTGTTGAGAATTTAAATACCTTCTATCAAATGTTAGAGTCCATTGATTGGCTATAAGACTTTCTTGGATGCAAAGACTTTAACAGGGGTGATTTGATGCCACCACTAAGCTCTGGATTCAGACAAAGCTTGCATTTCTGTTGTGTCTCCTTAAATACTAACTTTATTAGGTTTACATATCAGAGGTATCCTTGAAGAGGATAAAAGGCCACCTATACCAGAGACTAATGATCATAGTTTTCCTAATTGAGAAAAACATGTCAAAATTGAACAGCAAAATTAGATGATTAAATTAAGCAGGAAATTCAGCTCAGCTGACATTAAAAGAACACAACAGTGGTAATGGCCTCTGTTCATAACTATGAAAAATAGCTGGGAATAATTCTTTTCATTAAGAGATAATAGAGACCGCCTCAAATGTTAAAGGACAAAGTCTGGTCTGATATCAGTGATAAACATAGAATTAATTCTTCTTCAAATACTGAGAAGATAAAATAAATGTTTCACTAATTTCCAAGAAATACCAAAATGATCCTAATTTTTTTGGAACATAGGTGTAGCTTAACATAAATACTTTATATTTGAGAAAAACACTTAAACTCTTTGAAATATCTAAGCTTTTCAATATTTCATTTGAAAAAGTGTTGGGCCAGAGAGGTGGTTCAGCAGTTAAGCATGCTTGCTACCCCTTTTGCATTATTTAAATTTCTCATGCAATATATTTTGATCAAGTTTTTCTTTCACCAACGTCCTTGTAAATACTTACAACCACCCTACCCACACAACTTTAGGTTCTCTCTCATTTTATAACTAGAAAACACACACACACGAAAATCAATACAAATAAGCAAAAATAATAGGACAAAAGTGCCAAAAAGCAAAACAAAACAAAAAGCCTACAAACAAACAAAAAACATGGAGTTCGTTTTGCATTGGCTAATGACGTCTCAGCCTGGAGCCTGCCCTGGAGTGTTCATATATCCCCTGACGTTCCACTGAACGACACAGAATTTTCCATTCCCAGTGGACTCCCTTAGCATTTGGGACTTCGTGAGGGTTGAACCTGTGCAGCCCTTGTGTGTGCTGTCATAATCTTTGCAACTTCATATTTGTGTCAATTCTGTTGCATCTGGATGGCAGTGTTTTCTTGGATTCATCCATCCCACCTCCTGTTCTTATAATTTTTTGCCTCCTCTTTTTCATAGATCCATGGGTCTTGAGGGGAGGGATTTGATAAAGATATTTTATTTAGGAATGAGTGCTCCAAAGTCTTTCACTCTGAACACTGTCCAGTTGTGAGTCCCTGTGTTAATTCCCATCTACCTCAAGAAGAAGCTGTCCTGATGAGGACTGGGTTAGACACTGGTCTGTGAGTATAGCAATGTCATTGGGAGCCATTTTGTTGCTGTTTCTTTAGTAAGTGATAGTACTAGACTCTTCCTTAGCCCCATAATATTTTTATTCTCAGGTTCTTGAACTTTGGTATTTTCAGGTGTGGGAAGAATGCTTGCTGCTTTTTCAGAGAACTATGGTTCCATTACAGAACCCACACTAGATAATTAATAACAACATATAACTTTAGTTTAAGGTGATATGATGCCCTTTGTAGCCTCGTCATGCACGCATGCATGCGTGCCAGCGCACGCGCGTGCACACACACACACACACACACACACACACACACACACAAACACACTGGGAAAGGGAGAAAGAGATGATAATAGTAATAATTTTAAAACTTAATTTAGGAAAATACAATATTTTCTTTAGTAGATATATACATTTATATTAGCAAGAATCATAGTTGTTGAGATAAATACAATTTTATCATCTTTACCACACTTGTGTGGCTGACAAATTTTAGGAAACAATTTTAGTATTGTAAACAAACAAACAAACAAACAAAAGCCATTCTCATAAATCTGTAAGTGGTAGAAATTAATTTGACTTAATTGAAGGGAAATTCTAGAGAAAATAAGATAAGCTGCTTTTACAGTCATTTGCGAAAAGATCATCTTTTCATGGTTTATTAAAGGAAAGTGTATTGTGAATAACATTTGGAAATAAGATGCCCCAGAATGAGAATTCCTCTTACCTTCAAGTTCAAGCCTTGAATACCAGCAAAGGCTTCTATGAGAAGATAGTAGTTAGAGAACATCTACAGTTACGTTGCATTAGGAGAATCAAGCACATGTGGTAGAAGCCATAACTCCTGCCATGAACACAAATGAAATGCTTGTTCTTGAATCTGCTACTAGAGATGCAAAATTGACTAATGGTGTTACCAGAAACAGTTTGGGGACTATAAATGTATTTTGTAAAATATGACTTCTCTTTTGAAATGATGTTTAATATCAAACCAAACAGAAGAGAGGTTATAGACAGGAAAATCTTGACATGAATATTTTAGCAGTTCATTAAAATTAGATCACAAGGCCACTCAATTTGACTAGATCAAGTGGCAGGGGCAGATGGTGTTCATCATGTTCTCAACTGCTAATGTGGGTAATTATCTGTAAGAATGAAGACACCAATCATTTGATGGAAGAGGTAAGAAAGATACAGCTTTGTAGATTTCTAAACTGTGCCTTTTATGTTGACAATGCTAAAAATATTTCCATTTTCATTTATGGCTTTTGGCCCATAAATTGTATGGGGGGAGTTAATTTTCTGAACCTACTACTGTTACAGAACTACTATACAATGCTACATAATATTAGTGACACTAGAAATTTTCCAAAATTGTAGCATATTGTGTGATATAAACAACCAGATAAATAACCACTTGGATGCATGTAACTTCTTTTCTTTTCTTTTTTTCCTTTTCTTTTCTTTTCTTTCTTTCTTCTCTCATGTTATTTCTTTCCTTCTTATTTATTTAGTTATTTATTGGTAGAGAATATTTACCCTTGTATTTTTCTATAGAAGCTTTCTACCACTAGACTATATACACAACCCTCATTTCCATGTTTAAATTAAGAGAGGATCTCACTAGATTGCCAAGGCTAGTCTTTAACACACCATGTACTCCAGGTAGGCCTTAAATTTTGATTGTCATGCATTAGTTTCACAGTAGCTTTGACCACAGACTTGCTCTTTCTGTCTTGTCTATATGAATGCTTTAATGGGCACCATTATACATGACATAAAATATAGTGATACTTGTATATGTGTGGATTTCAGAGCCATAAATTCATATATACAAATGAAGAATTTTCAGTAAAGAAAATAACTATTTTAGTGAACATATGAAGAGTTCCTTTTATTTTTAATAGATTTATTTTTTATGAGTATTAGTAGTAGTTAGCATGTTTGTATATGTATCACAAGTTAAGTAGTTGTCCTGAAAGGACATTGGATCCTCTGAGAATAGAGCTACAGGTGGATATAGCCACCACATCAATGCTGAAAATCAAACAAACCCAGGTGCTCTGCAAGAGAATCAAGTGTTCTTAAACTCTGAGCCATTTTTCCAATCCTAGAATTTTATTTTCTTGTTATGATATTCCCTGTATGCTACAGTATCACAATTATTTTTTAGCATTTACATTTTGCTCAATGCTATAAGAAAGTTGGCAACTTGAAGTAGGTGGAAAATATGCATAAGTTATATGAAAATCCACTTTTATAAAGGGCTTTAAGCATGTGTTAATTTGCTAGCCTCTAGCAATACTAGAGCTATTTCCTTTTAATACTGAGAAATGACTGTACCAAGAGGAAAGATTCTGTTTATGTTTTTGGTTAGTCAGTTTCTAAGACATACTGAAAATTTCCTCAACTTTATTTTTATTTAATAATATCAATGTGATAAATTGTATTCTTAACACTTAATTTTTATTTTGTATGTGGAACACACATGAAATCATTGGTTATTTTGCACAGGGGATTAAGCATAGTTTCTTGCTTTATGTTAGTAAAACTCTTTCTCCAGTAGCATAAAGAATACCTTCTGTTACCTTCAGAATCTTCATCTAATACTGAGAAGGATTTTATCCGCATGTAACATTGGAAGTTTCTCCTGCTTTGTACCTTTTAACTTCATTAACCTTGGAAACTTCTATAATAAGCAGTGAAAGATTATTCTATAGTAATTTATAGCTAGTGTAGATTTTCCAGATCTAGTATAAGGTAATCAGTGTTCTCTTGTTCTCTCTACATATGCTGGGGATAGCTTAAACCCAAAAGGATGTGGTTTTAGCTCTCTCTCTCTCTCTCTCTCTCTCTCTCTCATAACTTTTTATGTATATTTCAAATAAAAATAGCACACTAAATAAGTAATAATATAAGGTTTCAAATTATGAAGCAATCAATATATGATTAACAGCTGGCCCATTGTTGAGAAGGGCTCCAATGTTTTTAGACATCTTCTCACAACTTAAAATAAAATAAATCACTGAAGAGCTAAATAGTTAATAAACTCGGAATGGATGCACTAAAAGAAAACAATAGTAATTTTGTAAACAATTGAGTAGAAAAATAACCTTTGACCATGAAACAAAAGATGGGATTAACAGTTTAGATACTAACACAATAATATTAAAATTATAAGCAAGTGACAGAAATGAACTTAGGGTCTAGTGATGAGCTAATATGCTAGAATACATACACTGGATCAATGGCTACATTCTTAATTTTAAAATACATAAAATACAAATGTGAAAGTAAAAACATCTTTAAAGCAATTTAATGCTGATATTTAAATATGTTAGCAGTTCTAATAATTACAGAAATGCAAAGATGATCAATGTATTTCAATTAAATTTGAAAAGAGCTTAAAGTACATCAAAGGCTGAACTAATATTCCATACCCAAATTCCATGGTTTTATTCTTGGTTACAAGATGTGTTTATTGAGCCAAATTTTCTGGAAACAAGTTGATGATAGAGAGTTTAAAGTAATAAGTAAATGCCTTAAAATAATTTTGCAAAAAGCTTATCTTTTGAATATAATTAGATATTTGCCCAAATAATTATGTTTAAAATGTTTCTTTCACTGTAAATGGGGAGACACTTAAACACTCAGAGTTAATGATGTCGTTAAAACAGTAAGGCATTCAATCAAAACCACTGTTATAAAAGGCCCCAAAGTACTTAGCGATTATAGTAATTGGTTGTAATTGTAATTCTATAATAAAATGTGGCTCTAAGACCATCACATGCCGCATGAGGTCAATAATGTAAAAATATTTTGCTTTTCCATTTTATTCCTGACTTAAAGTTTACTATATGTAGCTTTATATTCAAGTCATTTATTATCATATTACTGTAGTCATTTAGAAAATTTATTCATCAGGTAAATAGTGAAGCTATGAGAAAACAAAACAGAGATAGGAAAAGTCACAATTCTGCTTCTAAAAGGCTGGCTTTCCACTTTACAACACTGGAAAAAGAACATGAGTATAGACATTTTTATCCAGTAATTTTGGGACGAATGCTTTTGTATCTTCCCCTGGTGTGCATTCATTATTTTATATGCATCATATCAAGTGTCAGAGTGTCAGTAAGTGGTCCTACTACCATTATAGCAGTAAAAAAATAATATTTGAACAGTTGTTTCTTGCCCAAGTCTCTGACTGGAAAGAAATAGAGCTGAACAATACATGTCTCTCTGATCTAGATTCTGGAGTTTTCTCCTTGCAGTATAATAGTTAATGGTTGGAATTTAACTCTGACATGACCCAACCCTTTCTAAAACCTTAATTCGCTGCTTTAAAGAAGGATGTTCAAAATTTTCATATTTCTGTGGCTCACTCACTAGACCCCAGAAATATATTGGCTTGTTGATGTTTACTCTTGTGCAAACAATAACCAAAGGAAAAAATGGAAAGAGCTTGTTATAATTAATTTCATCCTTATTATAGTAAAAGTGTGTATTCCTTGGGGTTACATAATAATCGGGAATTAAGATTTTTAAGTACATTTACTACAGAATGGAGACTCCCCTTTCCAGTTAGGAAACCAAACCAAACCAAATCAAGTCCGCCCATCCCTCCCAAGGCAGTTCTACAATTGACAGCAGCTGCCGCTCAGAGCCTAAAGAAATGCAGTAGGTTTCCAGAGTAGTCAAGACATGGATGCATTTTTAGTGTGAAAAGAAAATTAGCGAAGTGATTGTATCTATCCTACGCCCTGAAAAAATATTACAGCAAAATGGGTTCCTACTTGCAAAGTCTTATTTCACAAGGAAGGCAAAAACAAACAAGAAGCTAACACTGTTTCTTCTCTCTGAGCAGCAGTATTTGGCAACTAGATATGTAACAAGCTTTCGAATCATTAATTTTTAAGTTATTACCTTTTGTGTTTTCTCACATTACTATGGGAAATATGTTTCGTTGAACATTTTAAAAACAACTTTGTGTGTGCGTGTGTGCTCATGTGCATGTGCATATGCATGTGTATGCATGCATGTATGTGTGTGTATGTTGATCCTATTCATTCCCATTTTCTTTGTTTGCCCAACACCCCAGATTTCCACTTAATTCCCTCCATTTCCCAACTACTTTCATTTCTTTCTGTTTTTTCCCCCACAGTTATAACTGGGGTTCTTTCTATAAGCATAAATAGCAGGCTGTTTAGTAGACTATTGGGAACTTACCAGTAGCTACATACTGAAAATAAATGACATTCCTCCACTGGAAATCAATAACTACCAATGCTCCTCAGAGACGTGTGGCACTCTTAAGTTCCTCCTCAGTCCATGATGAGATGCTGAAGGGCTCAGACCTGTGCAGGTCTTATGCAGGTATCCACAGCTGCTATGTGTTCACAACTAATACCAAGTCCAATACACAAAATGTGTCCACACTCCTTTTCCCACCCCTCTGTATCTGAAAGTTTTTCCACTTCCTCTTACATCATATCTCCAGCCTTGGGGAAGAGGAGCAACCAACAATCCTGTGACCAGTCCTGAGTCTGTGTAAAATTTCCGCATTTGTCCAGGGCTGAGAACAGTACTAGTCTACAGGTAGGTGTAAGCACAAATATTCAGGAGACAATTTGACTATATGCCTATTTAGCAAAACAACAGTAGTAGATTTCTCACTAAGACTTCCCCAGCAATAGGTTTTTAACTAGAT
This sequence comes from Uromys caudimaculatus, assembly GCA_028551405.1. Classification (NCBI taxonomy): domain Eukaryota; kingdom Metazoa; phylum Chordata; class Mammalia; order Rodentia; family Muridae; genus Uromys; species Uromys caudimaculatus. Next base: position 62,908,947 of record CM052701.1, read on the forward strand.
ATGCGAGATTACTATCAATTTCCTCTCAGGGCTACATCACTAATCTGTTGGTTTCATCTATAAGTATGTCAGAGTTCATTTGGCAGGTGGATCTCCAACCTAAGTCTAGGTTAAATCTAGGTTAAATGAAGTTTAGCTAAGAAATGATAGCTGTAAGAACATGTCTGTGGAAATTTCATACACATTGATTTCAGTTATAATTGTCATTTATAATTAAACAGCCTCAAACTCTTATATAAGAAAAATTTGCTATTTTACCAACCAGCAAGAAGAAATTTGTAAACATGATTATTAATTTAAGGCCATATAGAATAACTGGTTGCTTCTCAGGTTCAATGTCTTATTAGTCACAATTCCATGCTGTACCAAAGAGGATTTTTGACAAAAAAATCCATTGCATCTCATCAAGTAAATGCTAATCAATGAGGTAAAATTGGTGAATTTTATTTGTTTGGAGGTAACAGTTAATTTTGTTACATTCAGTCTACAGTATATCAACAAAATGCAAAATTTTTCAGAAACCACAAACTTTCTATTGTACCTTTCCTAACTGAATAAAAGTATAAGAAATGTTTCTATAAATGCTTAAAAGGAAAGGAAATCCTGTTAAATTCCACTAAGTTATAAAAAAAATATGGCTAAGTTCACTGGTATAAAAGGTTACATTCCCAGACCTCTATTATTTAAACTAAAAATACCTCCCACATTTTATGTCAACTTATTCAGCTCATTCAAATACCATATGCAATGGATTATTAAAAATTGACAGTCAAATCATTAAATGTCACTGACATATGATTAAATGTCACTTAGATGAATCATACATCGACAGTATTAACCCATGACACACGAGGCAGCCCCATACTGTACTTCAGCCACCCCCTAAAATAAATTAATAGAAAGCAATAGAGAAGTTCTTATAAAGAGATCCATTGTTTCTCCTTTTAAAGTCATTATTCATACCCAGGCATTTAAAGAGTTGTCTTAAAACCCTCCAGTCAAATGCTTTGTGCTGCACTCACGATGTAAGACTCCAGCTAATGGATCAGGCAGGCTGTGGAAGGCAGAACTTTCAGCTGTCATGCTGAAGAGTGACTTAAAGAAGGTTGTCATTGGAGACTGTTGTCAGCAATGAGGAATTCCAAATGCAGCTGAACTCAGAACTCTGACTGTGGTATGTTTAAAATTCCTCAATCTAGGAATTTTGTATTGCTGTTCTGTTTGCTTAAGCATGCATAGTGAAGGCAAGTAAGAATAACAGGTATTGATTTTCAAAATTGAGGATAGATTTAAAATTTTTTTGATGTTGGAAATGAATCCGTTAAAGTGAAATAGTGTCATCTAAATGTGGATTTGATAATCATCAGTGTGTATCTTGCATGCAGAGCAGTTACCACCTCTCTGTGACGTTTTGGCTATGCTTAAATGTATTACTGTTGGTTTCATTGAAAAAAGTATTAAGAAAATCTACCTAAAATAGTTCTAGATTTGGACTTATGTAAAGCATATTCTTTTTAAGAGTACATATTTTCTGATCATTCTGAAGGTATAATTTAATTTGTAATTTCTTTGTTAATGTCAAAGTACAGAGTCTGAGAAGAAATGCTTGCTGTAAGGAAGGAAAACAAGATTAAACCTGAAACTACATAAATGACTTGACCTTGAAAATCACTAGTAGGCTGGCAAAAGACAGGTTTTCAAGCTGCTCTCTTTGCTTTCTATGCTTTTAAAAGTTATTTTTAAAGTACTTACCATTTCCTCAATATTTGTTTTCATTTCTTTCTTTACAAATAAGAAACAATCTCATCTAATGTCCTTTTCTAATGCAAATGATAGCACCAAGAGCAGTATTTGTAAATAAAATGTACTACTTTGCAATATTCACAGCAAATACATAAGAAAGTATTTGTGTTTCAGTCTTGTATATATAGGTATCACATAGATATCACAAAACTCAATTCTGTAATTTTTTAATGATTATATTTATATTGATAGAAATTCAAAGTATAAAAGGCATAAAATTTTATATCATGTATATGTCAAAGTTGTGAACTATCTGTGAAAAAATAAATAAAATAAGTCACTGGCAAAAAAAGAGAAAAGAAAAAGAAAAGAAACAATCTCATTTAGAAATCAGAAAACATATATCTCCACTTAGAGTCAGATCACTTAAAATTGATAGTCACTGACATGGAAGTCAATTTTCATGGAAGAAAGCATTTAAAAGATTCCTTATGTGGCATTTAATATAACAATCAGTTACTAGGAAAGGAATCTGCAAGTGCATTCTCTGTAAACTAATTCTGCAAAGTAAATATTCAACCTTCACATGTTGCATTAAGAATACAACAGAAAACTATAGTCTGTGCTCCATCATGTTATACTGAAAATACTTGGCTAGATAAATTAGAGACTCTATTTTATTGAATAAATAAAAATAAGAGAAAAAAGAGAATATTTTCAATATAGCACTTAGCCTAATGTTTGTTACATTTCACAAATTCAAAATATATTTTGCGTCTCTCTTGTCCATACTTTTATGTTTTCTCTGTTTAGGGACTATTTATACAGTTTTAGTAATGTTATTCTTTTATGAATGTATTTTATGATGTGGTGTTCAGAGAATGAAAGTCATAGAATTTAGGCATTTGGGTATCACTCTGTATGAAAATAATTATTTTACTGTCTTCCCTGTAATCCTATACTATAGTACTACTCAGTGAAATATACATATCTTATACAATAAATGTGAAAAGGTAATGATCTCTATTTAAACAAAATAAATAAAATCACTATTAGGTGAGCATATCTAGAAGACAGCAGGTCTAATAAACCAATTAGATTAATTCAATGTTTGACAGCCTGAAAAAAAAATAAGAAATGTAGACTTTAATCCAAGTTCCTCATCTTAAGTAATTTAATATCAGCTATGAGTAGAACATAGCTTCATAAATAAGAATATTTTTCATAGAAAAGTATAAGTTGCATAACTAAAGTTGATATGTATAAGAAATGTTTCACATTCCTAAAACAGAAATATCAGTAATTTCAGATTCAACTTTTTTTTTATTTTAACATTTCTTCTTCAAAAAAAGTGAGATTACGTTTGATATTTCAGACTTCTCACATTCTAAGAAATTTGAGCTTTAAAATATATATACTTTGATATATCTATTTTTTTCTAAATAGATACCTTAGAACAGAGGTTGGCAAATTTGTGCATATCAAAATTACCTGTGGGAATTGTTAAAACAAAATTACAGCTTCTTATAGCATTAGATTCTACTGAAGCTCAAGAATGTACAATTTTAACAGGTGCCCAGGTGAGAACTAAGCTATTGGTACAGGTATCATATTTGATAGCCATTACCTTGTGTCTGCTATTAGCAGCTCAAGTCTGTCATGTCTCCAGAGCCTACCTGGGAATCCATGGATAAAACAAACAAACAAATAAACAAACAAAACAAAACAACAAAAACCCAGATCCCTTCTTTTGCAAAGCTTTCAACACAATGGAAGACTAAGAAAATAAACAGGTTAATGTCATCCTCAAGGGGTCCTGGGAGGCTCTTGCTTTCCTGGCATCTGCAACTTTCTGGTTGCTACCTCCAGTTCCCCATCCCCCATTGCTACCCACCTTTGTTCAATTTCCTGACCATATGCGCATCTTCTCCATCTCCTCCCATACCTGATTCTTTCCCCTTTTCCCCTACCCCTCTTCTCTTCCTCCCAAGTCCCTCCCACCCTCTACTTCCCTTGATTATTTTGTTCCTCCTTCTAAGTTGGACTGAAGCATCCACTCTTTGGGCTTCCTTCTTCTTGAGTTTCATGTGGTCCATGAGTTGTATCATGGGTATTCCACGCTCTTTGCCTAATATCCACTTATCAGTGAGTACATACTGTGTGTGTTCTTTTGTGACTGAATTAACTCACTCAGGATGATATTTTCTAGATCTATCTACTTACCTGTGAGTTTCATGAAGTCATTGTTTTTAATAGCTGAGTAGTATTCCATTGTGTAAATGTACCACATTTTTTTTGTATCCATTCCTCTGTTGAGGGACATCTGGATTGTTTCCAGATTCTAGCTATTATAAATATGACTGCTATGTGTATAGTGGAGCATGTATCCTTTTTACATGTTGGAGCATCTTCTGGGTAAATGCCCAGGAGTGGTATACTGGGTCTCAGGTAGTACTATGTCCAAATTTCTGAGGAACCGCCAGACTGATTTCCAGAATGGTTGTACCAGCTTGAACCGCCAGACTGATTTCCAGAATGGTTGTACCAGCTTGTAGTCCCACCATCAATGAAGGAGTGTTTCTCTTTCTCCACATCTTCGACAGCACATGCTGTCACCTGGGGTTTTTTGTTTGGTTTTTTTGGGGGGGGGATATTTTCTTTACTTACATTTCAAATGTTATCCCCTTTTCCCATCCCCCCAGAAACCCCTATCCCATCCTTCCTCCCCCTGCTTCTATGAGAGAGTGCCCCCACCCACCCATTCCCACCTTCCCACTCTCAAATTCCCTTATATTGGGACATCAAGTCTTCAGGGGACCAAGGGCCTCTTCTTCCATTGATGCCCAACAAGGCCATCCTCTGCTACATGTGCTTAGCCATTCTGACTGGTGTGAGGTAGAATCTCAGGTTGTTTTGATTTGCATGTCCAGAGGTTGGATATGGCCCCCTGGTTGAGGTATGGGGCCACCTACCCCCATCTCCAAAATTTTGACCCAGAGTTTCTTCTCTCTAGAAGAAATACAAAGACAGGGAATGGAGCTGAGACTAAGGGAAAGGCCATCCAGAAACTGCCCCACCTGGGGATCCATCCCATGTGCAGACACCAAACCCAGACACTATTATGGATGCTAAGAAGTGATTGCTGACAGGAGCCTGATACAGCTGTCTCCTGAGAGACCCTGCCAGATTCTGACCAATACAGATGTTGGCTTGCAGCCAACCCTCAGACTGGGCACAGGGACACCAATGGAGGAGTTGGGGGAAGAACTGAAGGAGCTGAAGGGGCCTTGTCTGGCCGATGGGAGGGAAGCCTTTGGTCTGTGAAGACTTGATGCCCCAGTGTAGGGGAATACTAGGGCAGTGAGGCAGGAGTGCGTAGGTGGTAAAAAAAATCTAAAGATATTTTTAAAAAAGATAGAAAGAAAGAAAAAAGAAAGAAAGGAAGAAATGAAGAAAGAAAGAAGATAAAATAAACAGGGTAGTGACTGCATTAGCATGTTTAGAGAATGTCTTAAGTCAATATAAGGATGTAGAAAGGCTGCCATCCTGCAGAAGCAGCTTATCAAAAGGTAGACATTATGCATGAGGACTAGGAGCTGAGAAATCAACACAGGGGAGAAATGGAGTGGCTGCCATCAAAGACAGCCTCTATGAGGCATTGGGTGCACATGACATTGCCTATGCAATGAGAGCACATGCATGGTGGCCAAAAGAGAGGGCAAAAGATCCCAGACACAGCTCTTCAGAGCTCTGTGGAAGGACTGAGACATTCTTTTGAGGCTAACAATTTTGAAGAGATACGTGTTCATTTGATAATTCTACCCCTGAGAATAGAGGTAAGATGACCTTGCAGTAGTCCAGGTGGAAGAAGGCACTGGTTTGAGCTAGGACAGGTATGTGGGTGTATAGGGCAAAAGGTAGAAGCTGCTCAGATTTATAAACACGGAGTTGACAGTATTAAAAATAGGATAATTCTGACTACTTTGTGATAGAGAAGTAAAGAGTGAAAAAAGACGTCAGGAAGAAAATTAAGATCATCCGTGTGAGAGAGATCAGTAGTAGTAATGGGAATAGGGTGACTGTCCTTGTTTTTGTTTACAGCAGCAAAAGAAAAGTATACATTTAAAAATCTATAAAACTAAATATTTAATAGACTTTGAGACGAAAATCACAAGTTACATTATTAGTTGCTGAATATGTGTGTTTGTGTGTGTGTGTGTGTGTGTGTGTGTGTGTGTGTGTGTGTGTGTGTGTAAACACATGAAAGAGATGAATAAGGTTTAATGGATATAACATGTAAATAATATGGCTCCTGTCCTTAAAAGGTTTATCGTTTATTGAAGACAAAAACAAATGAGCCATCAAACTTTTTAAGATGATGTAAGGAATAGCACTTCAATGTTAGAGTAAATAAGAGTTATGCTTTCTATTTTCCCAAGTCCTTTCAGATTCGAATTGTTCTTATCACAACCAATCTGTTCACAGGCCTCAGTAGCCCTAGCCTTGTTCCCTGGTACCTTCAATGGAGTTCCTAGTCCGTTAGCTCACACAAGCTCTGTTCTCCCTGCTATTCACTTCTTTAGGACTCAAGTCACATATCACTTCTGAACAAAGTTTTCTTTCTCAAACAATTATTTCATCTTTGCTGTCATAGCACTTAAACTCTCTTTCTCTCCCTCACAGTGAACAAATCTCACCAAATTATAATATGTTCCCTTTCTTCTTCTTTGACTACATTATTCTCTTAAAAGAGAGGCACCAGGGAGGATTTTTCATTGTGATGGTCTGAACACCTGGCACAGACAGAGCTGAATCCTAACAGCAACACAGGATGAACGTGTTAAATGAGGACTTTACCAAACAATGGCTCTTGGAAAACATTGTAGCTTGGGGTAATGAAAAGCCACTAGCGTGGGCTTTAAGAGTGTTGTTAAAAAGCTTGTTTGTAACAATAGACACTGTTTACATTCAATTTTATACTAGATATGTATATTACTTGATTAGAGGAATTAAGAAGAATGTAAAAACAAGTGTATCCATGGGATTGCTGTGGTACAGAGCAAAGAATAATTTAGCAAAATACATCTAAATCATCATTTCATTGGGAATAAAACAATAATGATCTTTACATCTTATTTTATAAATGTATGTTTATATGTGTGTGAATACATGTATGTATGTATGTATCCATAAAACTGTTCAGCTCCTTAAAAGTGCAACAGGGCATGGTCTTCATCTCCCTCAAGTGACCTGACGGTACAATTGAGAACATGCAAAAGAGACAAAATTGTAGTGTTCCTGTCCCTGGGAAATGCAATACCAATTGAAGTGAGACTTCTTTGAGGAATGCCCTGGCTCCTCATGTGAAGTTTGATAAAATTATGGCAGGATTATGAGAGAAATATTGATGCTTCCTCTTCCTCTAGTTTACTCTAAGTAAAGTCACCCCTTAATTGTCTGTCTTACTATAGTCTATGCCAGCCAACAAAAATTCTCTACCTCTAAGGCCATAGAGGTGGCTCAGCCATTAAAACATACATCTTGCTCTTACAGAAAAACATAGCTCTTTCCCAATTGATTTACAACCTCTGTTAATTCCATTTCTAGGGGATGTAACAACCTCCTTTGACCTCGTGGGCATCTGGTCCACCTACTTGTACACAGACATACACAAATAATTTTGAGAGTTACGCCCTGTGTCTCCAGACCAAATGTTCATAAAACATGTATGTTTTGATGCTGTAGAAATTTTGCCACATGAACATAATGGTCTTTGAAATTAAGAAGAAACTACAGTTGTCTAGTTTAAATTTGAATTCTTTCTCTTAGAAGAAAAAGAGTCCTAACAGAAAACTGTCACATTCTGTACAAAAAAGAGCAGACTTCATAACCACTGAATACAATCTTTATTACATGGTACATATTACATATTATCTTCAGTGTATATGTATTTACATGCCATTGATTCTATAGCCTTGGAGAGAAACAAGACAACTGGGGTTGTGCAGTTACTTCTGAAATGCATTTTCCCACATTTCCTCTCTTCTCCCTCTTCTTTCCAATCTTAACTTCCTCTTCTCTCTGTTTTCCTATATTTCCCTTCTTTTTTGTGGCTAAAGACTGAACCCAGGGTACTTAGTTTGAGCCTATATGTACTGAGCTAAGTGTATATTTACCTGACCGAAGCAAGAGGCTTGCCTTGCTACAGCAGACACAAGGAAGAGAAGTGAGCTGGAATAAGATTGTGCATATGAAGAAATATGGGGTGGTATAACAAGTTCTGCTTGGGAGCACATAGTGCTTCATACTAAAGTCACAGGCTTGTACGCAGCATTCTTTAAAGCCACAAAGTTCTCTCAACATTGACCTATGTCCATTCAGATGACCCTGTACTGCAAAATAATAGCAAAGAGTCACTGAAATCCACCAAAGCCAAATTATACTTGATTCTGTTTCCATAGAGCCTGCTTATATAAATAACAAACTGGACTCTTCAGGTTAGGTAATGCATCCAGATTGATTATTAAGAACACATATCAGTGCAGAGGATCTGTTGTTTATGAATCACCAAGTATCAGGATGTGTTCTTTATATATCAGACAATTGTAATAATAAGTAAAAGGTTAAAGAATTCAAGTACTTCAAAGATTCATTGAGAAATACTGTTTGTTAAATCACTTAATGTTGTACTATGGAAATGAAACTGATAAAGATTTTTTAGATCACATTTAATGAATCTAAATCCTTCAGTGTAACTTGATATGGGTTTAAATGCTGATACTACCGTTTGTACATTGCTTGACACTGGGAAATTGTTTAAATTTTTGAACCGGAGATTCCTCTCATTGTAGAGTGAAGCAGATGGCAGTAGCATGGATGATTATGGTGAACCAGTGACTGAGCAGACTTTCAGATACCTAGAGGGTGCCTAGCTCAGTGGTAGAGCACAAAGCCTCTCCAAAACAAAGATAAAAACAAGCTTTGACTAGTACTTGTGTCTAGTAAGTCCTGCAGTAAAAACATAGCCGTGGATCTGAAGAACTACCTCAGTGGGCAAGAGTGTGAGGGCCTGAGCTAAGATCTCAGCACCCATACACAAAGCAGAGCATGGTTACCATCCTTTCTACAGGATCACTGGAGGATTCTGTACTATATAAATAAGGCAGAGAGTGACAGAGCACAATACCTGCATCTTCAGATCATTGAAACTAAAAAGGCAGTGATTTCAGAGGTGAACATTGTCCAAGAATAAAACGTGGCACATGGCAGCTGTCCCTTCCTACAGGTTGTCTAACTGTTGTGAGGAAGGAAATGAAATCAGAGTTCAGGAAAGGAGAGGCAAAAAAGAAAATAAGTGCTGAGAATTTGCTTGGGAAATAAAGGGAAACAGGTAAACACTTCCTGGAAAAGGGATCTGTGTAATTTTCCCTGAGGCCTTTAGACTCTTCTAATTTTTTTTTCCACAGATGACAAACTCTACTTAATTCCCTTATCTCTCCAGGTAGCATTTTAAGTAAGAAAATGAAGACATGTTTCATAAATTCTATATGTTATGTACCTGTAACCTAATACAAAAATACTTTAAAAGTTGAGTAATAAATAGCTATATATGCTCTCTGAACTGGGAAATAGGTGCCATGTTTGAAAGGGCTCGAGCCAATCCAGAATGGTGGATGATCAGTATGCTTATCGGGAATTGAATGGCGAGGGAAAATAGAGAAAATAATTAGGTCCCTTGCAAAAGTGGGCTGCCTTAAACCAAGACAGCTGAAAGGAAAGATTTCAACACAAAATCAGGTTCCGTAATATAAGAAGTTATAATATAATTAATATAATATAATGTAAGCAACATGTGAGAGAAATAGTAGCTTCAAACTGACCATGGTGCCACACCCTTGTAACCCAGGACTTAAAAGGCAGCACCAAGGCATCACTGTGAGATAGAGCTAGAGATGTACAGTGAGGATCTTTTACTAGTTTCGATAACCAAGTAGATCAGCCTCCACATAAGGTATTTCATATAAACTCAATATTTTATCTGTTAATCGATTCTTAATCCATGTGGAATTTGATAGAGATTGCCCTTGAGAATTGTTTAAATTCTATAGAATGCTTGCAGGCTGGCCTTTAAGTTGGAATTTATCCACTTAGAAGTAAACTGGATACAGATATTTTATACACGTGTGGCAGAAAATTATCTACTTAGAAATGACCTGGCCTCAGATGTTTTCCTACTTCTATATAAGGAAAAGTGAAACACCATGTAATTGTTTCATTTGTATCTACTTTGTCTCTGAGTCTGTAGCTTCTGGACCCACTTGCCTAAAATAACCCACAGTTCCAGGTACACTACAGGCTTGTGTGTGTGTGTGTGTGTGTGTGTCTAAAATTTTGTAGTTTTCCTTTCTTATTAATATGCAAGATAGTAGGTTCCATTGCAGCATTTTAATTGAGTAATGTACATTGACAATATTTACTCTTTTCTGTCACTCCCTAATTCCCTTCTTCTTCCCATATAGTTTCCATTCTAATTTCATGTTTGGATCTTTAAAATATTTAGATTCTCCACATTAGAAAAAATATGAAATATTCTATATTAAACCTTTAAATTTTATAAGAGCCTGGCTTATTTTGTTTAATGTAGTGATCTCAGGCTCCAACCATTTTTCTGCAAATGACATGGGTTTTGTCTTAATAATAGCCATACAGCACCATATTGTGTACATTATAATTCTGCTATCCACTGAAAGGTGATCAGGTTGATACCATACTCAGAAAGTGTGAAAATGTCTATAAAGCACAAGTGTGCAAATATCTTTGTTAAATGTTGCATTTGATTCTAGCATTGACTAGCTGGATCATATGGTAGCTCTGATGTTAGTTTCAGGGAAACTTCCAAACTGACTCCACAGTGGCTGAACTAATTTATAACCCTGCCAATGGTGTATACAGCCTGCTTTTAAATATGCATCCTAACAATTTGTTCTTTCTTGGTAACAACCATCCAGTTTGCATCTTCCAGGCGGCTAAGGCTATTGAAATACCCATGTATTTATTGTTCGTCTTTAGTAGTGTTGTTCAGTCCACTCCTCTGATTGTTGATAGATTATGTGTCCATTTAGTACTTAACAGTGTATGGCCTTTGTATACCCTGCATATGACGTGTCTTTCAGAAGAACAGCTGATAGAGCTCGTCTCCAATTATATAGCTTGTCTCTTCTTTTTTTTTTTAAAAATGTTTATTTTGTTGTTTTTAAATAATTGGTTATTTTATTTATTTACATTTATTATTACTTTTATTTTTTTACAGTCCAATCATTACAACCCTCCCAGTCTGCTCTCCCACAGTTCCTCATCTCATTCTTCCTCTCCCCTGTCTCCAAGAGGATGCAACCCCCAACCAGGCCTCCTCATTCCCTGGGCCCTCAAGTCTCTCAAGGGTTAGGTGCATCTACTCTCATTGAGGCAAGACCAGGCAATCCTCTGTTGTATATGTGTCAGGGGCCTTGTACCAGCTAGTGTATGCTGCCTGGTTGATGACTCAGTGTCTGAGAGATGTCGAGGATCCAGGTTAGCTGAAACTACTGTTGTTCCTATGGGGTCTCCCTCCTCCTCAGCTTCTTCCAGCCTTTTCCTAATTCAACCATAGTGGTCCTGACTTCAGTCCATTGGTTGTGTGTATCTGCATCTGTTTCAGTCAGGGGCTTGTTGGACCTCTCTGAAGACAGCCATGCTAGGCTCCTGTCTGTAAGCACACCATAGCATGAGTCTTAGTATCAAACCTTGGAGCCTCCCCTTGAGATGGATCCCAATTTGGGCCAGTCACTGGACCTCCTTTCCCACAGTCTCTTCTCCATTTTTGTCCCTGTAGTTCTTTTAGACTTTTTGGTGATTATTTCTTCTACACTCAGAGCCTTTGGCTTTGATTCAATCCTACTTGTCAATTCTCAATATCCTTTTCTGAGCTGTTGCAGACCTACTCGAAAAACTACTGTCTCCATGTATCTCTTGAAGTACTTTCCTATATTTTGATAAAGTAAATGTTCTTCAAGATATAGGCATTAAAAACATCACAAGGGGAGCTAGAAACCTACTTTTGGATATGGGTTAGGGTTCCCGGACAGAGAATTGTAGATCAGTATTTGTGGCTGTGCTTATTTTCTCTGTGATGTTACTGTACTGGCTGATATTTATAAAAGTTATAGATACATATCAGAATATTCAAAGTATTTAAGTGGTTTTAGACAAATATGTCCTTCCTAATACTTGTTAAGTATGTGAATCTTTGCTTAATAACAAGATGGTCAGAGTGTTGCCTTCATAGACTTAGCTTATGACAGCATCTTACAATTCTGAAGTTGGGATCAGTATATTCAACATTGAAGTAGGATGGTTTCACTGACAAATGAGAATTGCTATAATAAAAAAAAAAAAAAAAAAACCTCAGATAGGTTCAGTGAGTAGACAAGCTGCCAGTATTGATATTTGATATCCCATGTTCCTCTGATGAGCTCTTACAGTGGTACTGGGCCAAAACAGGTGAGAAGGGTGAGGAGGTTTAGTAGAAATAAAAATTGTCACCAACCAAGCACTTCTGTAATTGGGTTTCAAATACTAATTCCCACTGATGTACTCCTAGCCAGCAGACACTGCCTTCCAGACACTTCCCTAATTTACAAGGGTCTTTAGGAGATTACCTGCTTGTTTTTCAGAGTCCCAAGAACTCAATCAAAATGTTCCATGAATCCTCTGCTGCATGTGCAGAGGGTATTGGGAAATTTCTCTTTTGGTCCTGTCTCTTCTCAGCCAGGTCATATATTGTTTAAAGAAGAATATTATATTAAACTAAGTGCAGTTATTAAATGGCAATCAACTTTGTTTCAAGAAACACCTTCTACCATAGAAGTTATATATTAGAAATTATTGTGATAATTTACATTGATCAAAGGTAGCTTTATCAAAGGTTAAAGTCTACTGATCAAGAAATATATAAAGGCATTACGAGGAGAACAACATGCAGCTAAACAATCCAAAAACAAAGAACAATCCAAAACTATATGAAAAATCACACCCAAAGTTTCCATAAAGATTTGTATAGAAGTCATGTGTGACTACAGATGAACAAAAGAAGTAAGGGTATACATACGCATACATAAACATATGCACACATTGACAATTGAAGACAAAAAGAGGCCATCAATTAGAAGAAAAGTGTGGGGTGGGGGAGAAGGTGTGGATGGAAAAGGGGGAATGGAGAAATGTGGTAACTAAAATGTATGAAACCCACGTCTCTTTACCTCTCAAACATACCCTTTTAATGCTCTGGCCAGATATCATGGGACCATGGATAAAGAAAATGGCACAGTTCTCAATATAAATTAGAAACTTAATAAGTATTTTCTTATTGAAATGTGTTAAGGGTTTTATATTCATGCTCATTTTTTTCTCTTGTTGCCATTTGATTATGTCTGACTACTTACACAAATCTCCTGAGATAGAATTAGACATTCAACACAAAATTGATCATAACATATCTCTATGTTTCTCTAGCACACAGAACACAGTATTTGCTGGAGATTTTAGATTTGTGCATGTATATGATTTTGCTTTTTAAGTTAATAAAGTTTGCCTATAGGAGTTTTAGTACTTGGACATATTTTCATATCTGATTGCTCCTTTCTCATTGGCTGATGTATTTTGTTTTTTCTACTCAGGAATTTTCTAGGAAGAACTTCTGTGGACAGTTTAGGAGACAGTATTTTGCTGTTCCTCAAAGTTCTTTGCAGAATTAGAATGTTGTTTGAGCTTCGACCCAAGGGCACATTACAAAAATTCAAATCAGCCATTCGGTAACAATGAGAACACTGCCCTGCTTTCCATTAGTTTCCCCATGGAACACATTGTAGCTATTAAATAAAGATGATGGCCTGAGCCTCTCTGGACTTGAGTTACTAACATCAGTCTTTAGGATTCACACAGCCTATTTCCCGTTATTTCCTCCACTTCCTTGAAGCACTCACTGAATAGATCTCCCTGACAGAACTGTAAATGCTCCTGGTACCTCCACCTGACCTACTCTGGTCATTGCTTTTTCGTCTGAATTGTGAAATTTCAAAATCTCAACGACTTTCTTTCCTTTCTTGCACTTTGCTAATAAAAATGTTAAACCCAAGTGAAGTTTTATTTAAGTTAACTAGTGAACAGTTGCTGTAGTTCCATGTTTGCCGAAGCATAGTCTTTAAACAATTTCCAAATGCTCAGAAATCCTTTTAATATTTTAATGATGATTTATTCTTAATGTATATTAGAAAACAACTCACATTACCTAATACTAATCATTTTTAAATTAAACAATTAGCAAGATGTACACTTTTGAAAGTACAATCTCAAGAAAAATTATAAAATACTAGCCCCATGGTTTTGTATATATTATAATACCATATATTATGGAAACATTTTATATAAAGGGAGAAAAATTGTGAGGAACAATGCCATATTGTGTTTTGTCTAATAACTTCCCAGATGATTCCACCTCCCACTTATCTGAGCATGCCAGACGTCTGCCACTCATGTGCGCTCTTTCTTGACTTTTTGTTGCTTTTTTTAATCTAAAATTTTTTCTTGCAATTTGTTCAAAACAAGTTTATAAACAGACCCATTTTTATTACTGCATTTGATTTCTCTGCAGAAACTGAATCATCTTAACAATGCCCTATAGACCCCTAGTTTATTTCTAGTCTTTCTTTTGCAAATTAATCTACAAAATAACATGCTTACTTGCTGCATTTTCCTATTTGTTGTTTTAAAAACAAAATTCCCATAAGTTGGATTTACTAAATGAAGACTCAAGAGCCAGATGCTGTGGTGAAGGCTCAGAGAGAAAGAAAGCACCAGCTGACCTTCCTATTACACCAAAATCTCAAAAGGAAAAAGCCCCTTCTTCTCCACACTGTAAGTAGATAGATAGATAGATAGATAGATAGACAGACAGACAGACAGACAGACAGACAGATAGATAGATAGATAGATAGATAGATAGATAGATAGATAGATAGATAGACAGACAAGTAGGTAGGTAGGTAAGTAGGTAGGTAGGTAGGCAGGCAAGCAGGCAGGCAGGCAGACAGACAGACAGACAGAGAGATGGATAGAGATAGATTTTTATAGCACTTCAAAATTTTTTATTTTATTACACAAGAGTCAGGAAAAGAGAAAACAGGCTTAGAACTTAGAATGAGTCTGTGTGGCTTTTGGGATGTGTCATATAAACTAAATACTATTTAACTTAAAAACTTTAAATATTGTTAATTAATATTTTTCATTAAGTTACTTATTTATTCACTTTACATCCCAATATCAGCACCCCCTCTCCTCCCAGTTCCCCACTTAAAGATCCTCCCCCAACCCTCTTCCCTTCTCCTCTGAGAAGGAGAAGTAACCCTGGGTATTAGTCTCTCACACCTCCACCCTCCCACCCACACCTACCGGGGGAAAATCAAGTCACTGCAGGACTAGGTGCATCCTTTCTCACTGAGGCTAAACAAGGCACCTAAGTTAATGGAATGGGGACCACAAGCAGGCAACAAATGGATAGCCTCCCCACACACACATACCAAGTGCTAGGGGACCCACAAGAAGACCATGCTGCACTTCTGTTGCATATGTGCACACAGGGGGTGGGCGATCCAGCCCATGCTTGCTGCTCTTTGGTTGTGTGTGCACACATATATACAAAGTACATAAGTGTTTACTTAGGGCAAGAGATGGATGAGAGAGACTAGAAGGGAAAGGGAAAATGTGGAATGGCCACTAATGACAATGACATTTTTTTTATGTGTGATGAAAAATTGCCAAAAGGCAGATGTGAGCATTATACAACTCTGGGGACATATTAAAAAACATTGTTGTAGTTGTTGTTATTATTGTTGTTTAATTCAAAATATGTGAATTGTATGATACATGGATTTCATATCAATAAGCTGTTTTGAAACAATATTGAATATCTAATTAACTTATGTACAGTGACATAAAAATGTGGGGTTTTATATAAAGTACTAAATGTCAGGGTCCAAGATTTGTGGTTACCTCACAAATCACACAAACATCGATCTCAGTCAGACAAGGACAGTTCATTGACCATAACCACTAAGTCTAAAAGCTATAATCCCAAACACTTCTCAGGGCCAGTTTATAAAGACTAAAATCACAATTGTTCATAGCCAACACATGATAATCTGCTTTATAATATTAACAAAGCATAACTGTTTTTAATGACCTTTCTTTCCTGCATATTATGAGATCTTTGTCCTTGTTGGTAGAATTTACAAGTAAAAGGAACGCATAACTTACGATCACAAGATCACGAAATCCCAATGAGCTCATATGCTGGTGCAAATAACACTGCCCAGTGAGCAGCTCTGACTCAAGCCAGCTACTTTAGACATAACAGTTTATATTGAATTTTAATTTGAGGGGTCCTAAGTGAAGCTTATGGTTGTGGTTGTGGAGTTTTTTAAGATTAACAAAACTCATAACATACAGAATATAACATGGTATGCAGTCAATATGACCTTGCTCTGAGTCATATTTCTGCATCAATGACTGGCAGGCATATTACAACAACAATATGAAATAGCTGGTAGGCATGGAACAAAATGGCTACAGCTATGCTAAGGGGACAGGCTTCAACACTAAAGTGTAAAGTTGAAGTTATATTGTTTCCATTCATCTCTTAAAAAATCCTGAGTGCCTTAGCCAAAGCCACTTATTCTTGGAAGTTCAGATTGGAATACTGTTAGAGTCAGGAGGGTTCCAAAATGGTTGGAAGATTTGCCATAAGTGACTCAACTAACTTCCACCAACATGAACAAAAGGAAATTAAGTTTATAAGCAGATGCATTTATCTAGTGTCATATCATCCTAAGTAATCCTCATTTATTTAGAGTTGGTAAAATAAGTAGGGTCAGACTTGGTTAGTGCTTTAATGAGAGAACAAACAAGATTATGAGACATTGCTAAAGCCAGTTTCCCAGCCTATGGATCCCTTAGAGAGCCCAAAAATGAGCTCCAAGGAGTCCATTAAACCTCTGAAGCTCTATGGAAATTTATTTCAATGGGTAGGTATGATTATTTGTCTAAATGCATTCCCTACTGCCAAATAATTATTAAAGAGCACCGGGTTTGTGCTGAATTGTTTTCTGTATGTTAGAAATTGAGCTTCAAATAAGAAAGTAGTCTCCATAAACCAGAATTCTACAAAACCATAATCTACATGTTTAGAAATGGCCTGTCTCTCCTTGTAAACATCTTTTACCTATGACAGTAAATCTGGGTATAGTATATGTGTAAAAATAGTCACTAACAGTCTATAATGCCTATTCAATGCCAGCTTCCAAGTTCCTAAAATGTCTTTAATCTCAGAGTAGATTATTCATAGCCAACACATGATAATCTGCTTTATAATATTAACAAAGCATAACTGTTTTTAATGCCCTTTCTTTTCTGTGTATTATGAGGTCTTTGTCCTTGTTGGTAGAACTTACATGTAAAAAGAACAGGTAACTTAGGATCACAGGACCATGAAAGGTGCTTTTCTGTACATGCTGGAATTCATCTTTTCCAGGGCTGATACATTCTTGTCAGATGGAACTTACCTTAATGTAAGTATTATGAGGAATTTTCTCTTTGACACCTCAGAGTATTTGAACAATAATACACGTGTAACTATTGAGCATAATTTGCCTTGTAACATCTGCGTCTTTCCTAATATTTTTGTGCCATAATTAAGAATGTTGTTAGTGAACTTACACAAAAATTATGTCTGAGGCTTTCATACTATAATCTGGAAGTCTAGCATTTTGTATTAAATATTCCAGTGAAATGATAGCCTTTGACTGAATAAAAGTAATGGGGCTATTCCCATGTATCATAAACTTTTGGTTGTTGTTAGTCTGTATCTTGATGTGACATCTTTATTTTGTACTGAAAAACTGAAAGTAAATCCACCTTGGCTGAGTGTAGTCGATTAGTCGCTCTTGGTTGAGAATCTCACCCCTTTATGTGCATCCTTGTGTATAATGTATTGTTATAAACACAGAGCCGAGGAAAGGGATATCATAATAATTCAATTCACTTCCTGTGTGTGTTCCAAACAGCTACGGCCTAGGTCATCTGACTCACTTACAACTGTAGCCCTGGCACCTGAAATTTGTCAAAAACAAAGCCTTTATTTCCAGGCTCCACAAATGTCCTTAGGGTTGAAAATGAATCAAATGCTCCGGTAAGCTGCTTAGCCCTAAATTATATTTTGCTTTATCTTGACAGGGATTGTCAATGCACAATGGTCCTATTTTACTCTGCATATGTTGTTTTCTTCATTAGTATAAATAATCAGAAATAAAAATTCAGTGTTTTCTTCTAAATGTTTCCATTGTACCTATGATATGACTGAGTTTTTTTTAAATATTTCTAATATATATTAAAAATCATCATGATTTGTTGTGTTAGTTCCTTAGGGGAAACTATCTCATTAATAACACCAAATCATACATTGAAATTATGTCTGTTTTATTATTAAGTATGACTTTTAGTCGTATGTTCTTAAATTATATTTTTTTCTGCCCATTTGTGGCAGGTTCTGGAATACACCTTAGCCATCCTGCTGTCCAGTGGGAGCATCCCAGCTACTGCTTTAGAGATAAATTGTATTTCTGACTATACCATACGGAAAAGAGGTAGAGTTGGCCCTGTGATCTGGAGGCAATAAACCTGGCCAAGCTCTAATCAGCACTGAGCATCTGTTCAGTATTGAGGTCAGAGTTTTGGCATTCCTGAAACTCATAATCAAAGGTTATTTAAGCATTACATTTCTGGCATGTTTAGAGTTAAATTAGTGCATTAAAGTACATATATGTTAATACATACTTTTATACCTGAAACACTTGGAAAATTAAAATATTCCTTCTTAATAAGTACTATTTTTCCCTGAAACACTTGGAAAATTAAAATATTCCTTCTTAATAAGTACTATTTTTTAATTGAAAAAGAAGTCTAGAAGAGGAAGCAGAACTTAAGCAACATTTAATATATTTCCATTGTATATAAAATTTCCTCTGAACTTCATCAGATGATTTTTTTTCATAGTTCATTTTAATAAGATTTTTTTTTAGAAAATATATGAACACATTGTTCTCCATAAGAGTAAGATTTATAATGAGCTACTGGTAGGAGATGGTTGTATTCTGAAGTAAATTTTAATTACATGTCAATTCTTTGGAACTTTTCTCTAATTGAGGTGTCTAATGCAGGAAATTCCAAGTGAAATATAGCATCAGACTAACAACGTCTAGACTGCCAAGCTCCAACTCAGAATTAAAGCTTACAACAAAGACACATTAATAACACTGATGAAAATGATGTTTGTTTTTTTTTAAGTCACTGATAGAACCTCTAGGATAGGATTAAGACATAATCTTAGAGCATGACAGTGAGGTAGTGGGTTGGGACCATCCAGATGGCTACCCAGATTGTAGAGAAAAGTTGGACTAATCTGTCCACTGTGTATCATCAACACTGAGCAAAAAGAGCCACAAACCAGGGAAACTAAGCAGTCATTGTCCTTCCTAAGCAGTGCAGTTTTCTCAAAAATCCAGAGTCATTCTACCCTACTGTCTGTCAGTGAAAGTTTGTGTCACCCACTGAGTCCAATTAAAAACAACAACAACAACAAAAAAAAACAGAGACATTTATAAAATGGGCATAATGGCATAATGGTAATTGATTGACAAAATCTGCAAAAAAAAAAAATATGTGGGTCAGCATACAGGGAACAGTTAGGAACCATGCATACTGGCAATGTTCTAGTCTTTCATACTATTGAATGTGATAAAATAAAATCTTCAGCCTAGAATAAGACTCAGCAACCAAAGTCTATGCAAGCTATTCATGTTGTATTAATCCTTAAAAGACTCTATCATTTAGACCAGGACCTGTATACAATAATATATACTGCATACCAACATTGATAAACAGAGATACATTTTCTACAATCCAGGGGTTAGCAAATGAACTATGATCACCTTTATTCCAACTATTGCTTTTATAGGAGAAATCTAGAGTTAAGACAAAAGCAGGGCTAAAAGGCAATGAGGAAAAGAATTTTTTTTCCTATAGGACACAGAACAATTGGCTAACCATGTGACAATAATAAAGTTTGGTCTTTGCTGCACATTTTATGCAATATAATTTAATCCAGAAGAAACTTGTTATCCATCTTTATTTTTACTTCTATTTAATTATTATATTTTTACTTTTATGCATTAGTGTTATGCCTGTGTGAATGTTTGTATACCACTAGTATACATGCTCTCAATGGACACAAGAAACTGGCTTACTGTTCTGAGATTCAATCCATTATTATCATGGCAGGAAGCATGGCAGTGTCCAGGCAGGCATGGCACTGGACCAACCCCCACAGTGACACATTCCCTCCAACAAGGCCACAGATAGTAATAGTGCCACTTACTGGGCCAAACATATTCAAACCACCACACTAGGAACAAGAAATGCCTTTATAAAGCAAGACAAAACACTTTTAAAGTAATAAATCTAAATAAATTAATCTGTCTGAAGACAGAAATTGCAGATTTTAGCACATATAAAATTGAAAGGGTATGTAATCTGGAGTTCTTGTTGAACAAAAAGATCTTTGGATCTTCTGCACCCACTGACTGTCGAGTACCCACCAGTGATCTCAGGATGTAGAGGAGCTGGGGAGCAGAGTCTCAGGCAGGGATGAATATAGTGGTCATAAAACACCCAGGAGACTGTGTTGTGGGACAGCTCATTTGTTGAAATAGAAGAGCAAGATCATAGCTTGAGTGTGGGATAGAGGGCAAGGGAGGAAGTGTTACAGCAGAGGAAGGGACTTTCCATGCTTAAGAGCTAGATTGGCAGATTGCCAGTGACATGATTCTGAGAGGCCAGTTCTCTATCAAAGAAACAGAAGTGTAACTGGCTTTATCATGATGTGTTTATTTCTATGGAGCTGAGTAGACCCAAGCTTGATTTGGGTAGGGAGAAGTCCTATTCCTGACATATTCCCTGAGAGCTGTCAGTGGTATGGCTAGCACTCTACAATCCCTCATCTAGTTTGGTAACCCATGTCTCCCCCTTGTTTCTTATAATGGGCCTGTGTCATCATATATGCCAGCAAAGTTTGTGGGAATAGCTTGATATTTTACCAGAACTTGTTTGGCCATGACTGACTATGTTGGTAACTTCTTTTAGAGAAACTGTATAGGACATAGACCTAGAAGGAGGGGGACTCTAATAGTTGAGATAAAGCCTATCAAAAGCAAGACCCAGACAAGGAGGGGGTTGGATTAAAAGAGTCAGGATCATTGAAGGCATATCAGCATATCGAGACCTCAAATCGTTGCAGAGGTTGAGAAGGGTTTTCATATTTTGTTCAACCAATCCTGATTCATTTACTTAGAATCAACATTGCTTCCCCAGGATGACACAAGTCCCCCCACTGTTCTGCTATCAAGAGGTCCAGGGCCCTTCTATTTTGTAGTACAACTATGGTGAGGCAACAAGAGTGGTTATTTGTACCTGGGGAATAAATATAACAGGAATAAAGAGAGGCGGGGAGCCTTCAAAGAAGAGTAGGGGCTCCTCTAAGAGTTGATTAAAGAAGAGAGGAAATTCTCCATTCATATCAGGAATGCTGACCTGGAGTTATTAATTTGGGGGACTGAAAAGACAAAATGTTGACAATCTTTGGGGTGTAGGAAATAGAGAAAATACAATCTTTACTCTCTATGGCCAATAATGATGTATTGCCTGGGACAATAGTCGAGTACTGCAGAGACAAGAGGAAGGCCCCTCTGGGGAATCCCCAGGTCTACATGGTCTTGTTGATGGCCCATAGGTCTTATAATAGCTGCCATCTCCCAGGATTCTTTTTGGTTGCAAAGATGGGAGTATTCAAAGGGCTGCAGAATGGGCAGATATGTTGGAGTTGTTCTTTAAGCAGGTGAGTAAGAGCTTCTAATTTCTCCCTGTTTAAATGCCAATGTTCAACCCAGATGAACTCATTTGACCCATTTGAGTCAGGGAGTATCTAACAGTGGCTCTTAGAAATATGTGTGACCCCTGAGAGGTTATTTATTGTAGTCCTCTATCTGGATGCGTTCATTTTCCATGTTATGAAAGGAATATATTTAAACTTACAAGATACCTCTCCCCACAGGTTGGTGGCCATGCCCACTTTAACAGGTCTGATAAAGCTAACAGCACCATCTTGATTCTCCCATTTCAAGGCCCCCTTTTGGAATTTAAAAACTCAAGTTGCCATCTTTATCAACTGTGGAAAGACAATCCTTTTTCCAATGCAATTCTTTGTGACATCAGGGAGAGATGGCTTTAGGATGGGCCGCTTCCAAGCACTTAGAAGGGCCAGAGTTAGGGTATTTGCACTTCCAGTGTTCTTCCTTTCCACATTTAAAACGTTTTCCTTTTGTTTTACAGACTGTGGCAAAGACGTGGACTAGAGAATAGGCCCTATGGGAAGCCATCACAATGTCTTGAATAGCAACTGCCCATTTATGTAACATTCACTTTTTAAACCCTAACATGCCAGGCAGTGTTCTGCAGTGATCAATCCCAAATTATTCTTTTAAGGAGGATTTCTCTAACCAGAGAATCAGGGGTTCTGTGTTCTAGGTTCATTTTTGTTCTAAGAACAAAAGCAGAGAGAGGTTCCTCAGGTTTTGGCTGGAGGAGAAGAAGTAAGGAATCTCTGTCTTGAGATATGGAAGCATGGGGGTGAATTATCCTATATAGCAGGCCTGAAGTGCCAAAGGTGTACATGATCAAAGTACCCCAGAGATTGGATAGGCTTTTATGCTCCTGTAGAGAAGTTACTTTGGCCAAAAAGCACATTGAAGCCCCAAAAGATATTTTGTTAGTTTTCATTTTGATTTTTCCTGATATGTTGGAGGTATTCATTCCTATATAAAGGGACGGGGGCTAGGCAAAGAAGTAAAACAAATGTGGTGCTAGTCCTATGGTGTACTAAGGGTGGCATGAAGGCACAGGTGAATGGATTTAGTTCAAGGGGCATGAATACCATCCTCTCATCTAAATTCTTTTAATTTGTGGCCTGGTAGAGATACCAGTCTAGGGGCTGAGAGCAAGTGGGTTGAACATTAACAAGAGGGGAATAAGGTGGCAGTGGCTGGTAAAGAGAGGTGGGTATAGGGAGGAGGTCTGTGGTTATTTTCTATTTAATGCATTTGATGGTTTGTTCAAGGGTAGTGAGGTCCACCACAAAGCAGTCTTCAGGGCTTTCCTGGTGAGAATCATTGCTGGGAGTTAAGGAGTTTGAGTTCATCATTAGTTTCTTTTTGAGAGGGACACACATTGTCAGGTGGCCCAAATGGTGGATAGGAACAGGGGGTGGGGTGTTCCTTCTTGAACTTGTTGCTAAGGAGATAAGCCACCAGGGTCCAGACCTCAGCATCAGAAGGATCACTTCCTTCTCGAAGAGTTTAACACTCAGTAGCTTGAGGATGGCCCAAAGGCTCCTAATTTGGTACTACTTCTGGCTAGAAGTAGAATTTTCCTTGACAAAAAAGGATGCAAGTGCTCAGTCAAAGGGGGAACATTATCAGGACTGCAGGAGTTCCAAATAACTCCATTGAGACTGGGGTGTAAAGTCGGCCTGCAAATTGATGAAAGCAGACAACCAACCTAAGGGCTTTTAATGTCACTGCTTTACCCGATTTTAGAGAGGCGCTATTTTTTTTCTGACTCCTGAAGGACTGTCTGGATCCAACCAGAGGACTTCAGCCAATGCTGGGAAGTAACTCTGGTCAAAAAATGCCAGTTGCCCTTTCACTATAGTCAGCCCCTCGAAATGGCTTCAACTGAAAATGAAGGAGAAAAGGAAGAACAAAGAGCTGGCTGACCCTCAGGTCAGGTTGGCAAGGCAAGATGCTGCTATCCCTCAGTGGGAAGTACTTACCTATTCCACGTGTCTGGGAGGGTCCCTGTTCAGGTGCCATATATGGATACATTACCTACCCCCAATTGCCCATTGAACACTTTTGGTCTCAGTATGCAGAGGAGCTAGGGAGCTGGAACTTCAGTGGCAGTGAGCAAGACCCAGAACACTGTGTTGGAAGACAGCTCCTTGACTGAAGTGGAAGGGCTAGATTGTTGAGAAACCCTGCTACTTAAGGTAGAAGTCTCTGTAGCTCCTCTGAGATTGTGCAAAGTGGAGGACTTCCTTTCCCAGCAGGGTTTCCACTTCTCTGACCTTATTTGAGGTGTCCAACCTGATACAGTCTACCTGAAGTAGGTCATGTAGTCCTTGGCAAACCTACAAGTTCCACTTACCTTTCCCAATAAGAACCTGCCCAGCAAGTACCTGAGATTCTAGCCAATGAATTTAACTCTAGCCAATGAATTACATTCACCCTGAAAACTTCTTCCCACTCTCCAAGGTTTATATATAGCCTTTGTTCACCCTGAATAAAGTGTATTTGCACAAGCTATTTCACTGAAAATCATCTAAGAGAGCTGTTTCTTTATGTATCATCTAAAAGAGCTGTACCACTAAAATCTTCAGAGAAGGCCTTCCCCCTCATCCCCTTCCAGGCACTTCTAGGCCAACTGGAATCCTCAGTCTTTCCAGGCTCCACTTCATACTGAGAGAGAGAACAGAAAGTGCCTCCTCAGCTGGCACCTAACCACACTAGATTATATAGCTCAAGGGGGTAGGGGGTGGGGGGTGGGCAAGGGAGGAAACCAAGCTTATCAGGTAGATAAGCAGTCACGTGATTTCTGAGAAGCCAGTTCTTTCCCAGGGAAATACAGGTTTAACTGGCTTTATCACGATGTGGCCATTGTCTCTATGGAGTTGAGTAGGTTCAAGTTTGATTTGGGTAGGGCGTGGCTCCACTCCTGCTATGCTCCCTGAGAACTTTCTGGAGTTTGGGCATTGCTCTACCATCCCTCATCGGGCTTGGGAACAGAAAAAAAATCAATAGAAATAGGAATAAATATTAAAATCTCAATAAATGACTGTTATCTATCTGCACACTTTTAAAAGATTGGAGAGTAGTCAGGAATCACAAAGCACAGATTGCTACTGACAAGGACACAAACCAACTTACAATGTTGTTTGTAACTCTATATTGAAGTTGAAAGTAAACATTATGAGCCAACAACTTTCTCACCGGCACACCTGACAGAAAGCCCTCTAAGAAGAACTGCAAGGTATATAGATGGATGTTTATTTTAGCTTTGCAGTAATCAAGAGAGAATGTAGCCCAAATGTCTGTCAACTTTAGGAGCTAGAACTTCTGTTGTGTTATACTTTAGGATAATGCATGACAGAAAAAGAAATGCAAATGAATGAGAATTAGAAGTGGATTTTACAGCTATGATTTTTCATGAATGTAGCTAGACATAAATATCATTTTATGTTTGCATTGGGATAAGCAGAATGTTTAATGATATATCCGTTGTTGATAAAACTGAAGGAATGCACAAATATCAAAGCCATAAAAGACAAAATTATGATTGCATTGAAAGTTGAGCATGGAAGACATCATGATTAAGAGGAGGATTTCAGGGGGATTGATGTAAGAGTTGCTGAGGTTCTATTTCTGGAATTAACGGATGTATAGATATTTATTTTTAACACCATTAAACTATGAATTACTGATATTTTCTAGAGAATTATGATATATTGTATACAGCAAATAAGTATATGTAAATTATGATATACAGTATATGTTATATACATGCGTGCAAGGGATATTTGCTTTTCCTTTGCTGTTTCAGTACTCAAAGGGTTCAAATCAGTGTCCTTTACATTACTTATCTATGTTTTCTATTATCTTTGTCCTGAAAAAGACTATTTTCCTACAAGCTAAAAGGGCATTGAATCACCGAAAAACAAGCAAAACTCTAACACAAATTGATTAGATACAAGTTTTGTATGTATGTTTTTGTTGCATTTATATGTGAATTTAGTGTGTGTGTAGCATGAGTATGTATGTGTGTTTTTGTCTTAGCATGTGTGTTGAGGTCAGATGACAACATACAGGAGTTGGTTCTCTCCCTCCACCTGGTTCTTCTACCATGTGGGTTCCAGGGATGAAACTCTTGTTGTCAGGCTTGTCAGCAAATACTTTATTATGCTGAGCTGTCTTCCTAGCCCCATAAATTTTCCATTTTCCTTATAATATTAGAAAATATTTTAATAATCATTTAGAGTAAGTTAGACAGTAATGGTACTCATGCATTACCTCATTTAATCATAGTAATAACCCTTCAGAGTTGGTATTTATTATTATTATTATTTAAAGCTGTAGAAATGAAGGCTGGTCACTGTTAAACTCAATAAACAATAGTCTCAGTTAATTGGAGCCCAATTATTTTAATCCAGATTTAAATACCTCAATCAATGTACAACATTGAATTTTACTAACATGAAAGTGTGGTCCTCTGATATTCAAAACTCAGTCATAGACTGATGACAATCTAATATTATGTTCTAACCTTTAGTGATTTTTTAAAGCTACCAAGATAATGTAGATCCCCTACTGGGTACTGCAACCAATTCAATGGTCTCCTGCTGACTGTATACTGTTATTCAATGCCTTGTAACCATTGTCCATATTCTGTTCTCAGTATTCTGTTAGCATATGATACACATCTGAAGACAGGGGAAAGCTGTTGTCAAAGCCATGGAGTATTACTCCAGTATATCAGAGGATGGGAAGATAAGAAAAACCCCAAGATTTACCCTGGAGAGGAGAACTTCACTCTGTCCACTAGTTAGAGTGCTTTTAGACCTCATCAACCATAGGGCACCTTGGGGGGAGGGAGAAGAGTGCAGAAATCATGAAACACAAGACCTGGTTTGTGAAGGTGGTAGTTTTTAGTACTGCCTAAAAGCTAAATGCATAAGGCTACATGTAAAAATCACTGGAAGTATGAAGCATCATCTTACTTCTTACACTTAGGAATTAGCATGACTCATAGCATATATTTAGTGTTCAATAAATGTTTCTTAGAGTCAAATAACTAACATTCAACACTATTCAATATAAATAAAGAAAAAAGTCCTTGTCCAAATTTTATCTTTAAAATATACTTAATAGACAAAACTCCACTATTATTTTGCAAATGGGTTAAATATTTATTAAGGTTTCCTTCTTGATATGAGTCATAAGTCACAAATTCGTGATATATTATTTAAAATCAGATTTTTTAAAAAGTTTCTGAGATCTGTGACTTTCAAATACATTAATGATTGGGTTCAAAATGATTGGGAGATTAACAGTTTACTAGTAAACTTTCTAGTACTAGAATTGCCATGTATAATAAATGCCATGACCAAAAGCTATGTAGAGAGGAAATTTGTTCTGGTTTACCCCCCCCTTGGCTTACACTTACTTCCAGATTATAATTCATTATTAAGAAAAGGTAGGGCAGAAATTCAAATAGGAATTGAATCACAAACCAAGAAGACTGCTGCATAATGGCTTCTGTGGCTCATGTTCAACTAGCAGTCTTACATAGCACAGGTCCGCCTGCCTAGGAATGGTGCTGCTCATAGCGGGCTGCTCACATCAACCATCAGTCAAGACATTTCTTCATAGAGATAGCCACAGGCCAATCTGATTGAAACAATTCTTCATTTGAAGTTCCCACAGCAACCAGGTGACTCTACGTTGTGTCAAGTTGACAAAACTAACTACAGCAAACAGGCACCTGATAAATATCTGCAACCCAGATTCTCTGTGAATAGCCAATGTCCTAATCTATGTCCTATAAACAATAGATGCAAGATCTTGAGTATAAATTGAATATTTCCCACACAAGTTGTAAAGTATTTCACTAATCTAAATCCTTCCAGAGATGAGATTTGATTTTATTATTTATCAAGTATTTTTATTAAAAGGTAATTGAAGTTTTACTTTTTGTATCTATATATAATGATATATATGATAAACTTTCTGTTTGCTCTTCTTTTAAGCAAAAGATACACCTCAGCTAGTTAACACCTCAGCTAATTATTGTCATATTTCAAACAAAGCAATGCTCATTAAACTTCTAACTACATATAACCTATATTAAGTTATCTTCAGATAGCTTAGAAATGATACCGAAATATTGCCCTGTTTTACTTTTGTATTTTCTTATCTGTATTGTATTGTGTGTAGGAAAACTGGAAAAATTCATTATTTATAATTTAGATTTGGCAGAATGATTGGATAATGAAGTACAGCACGGGTTAATGAGGTTTCTGGCTGTGTTTACTTAAACAGAAATGCCATGCAGCTATACTACTGAAGGTCTATTATTATCAATAAAAGATCAATTTTTGAAATAGGCAAGTGTTCCTTTAAATAAGTTTAACAAAATAGAAAAATAGATATCTGTCACAACCAAAGTTCCACTTACATTCCATGCTGTTATCAAATCAGGTTCTTTCTGAAAATGAACTGTTTTGTATTCATTAAGGTGAGAATCAATCTCTCCATTCATAGGGCTTAGTGAGTGACTTTCACTTCACCTAATATACTGATAGTACTACATGTCTCAACTGCTGGTTTGTTTGTTTGTTTGTTTGTTTGTTTGTTTGTTTGTTTCTGAACTGAAGAGGGCTGTATACTAAGGAAAAAATACCCTACAAGATGCACAGGGATAAAAATGGAGCAGAGATTGAGGGAATGGCCCACCAATAACTGGCCCAACTTGAGATGCATTCATGGGAGAGAGTCAATCTCTGATACTATTAAGGATACTCTACTAGGCTTGCAAGAAGAAGCCTAGCATAACTGTCTTATGAGAGGTTCCACCCAGTAGCTGATAGAAAGAGATATAGAGACCTCCAGCCAAACAGTAGGTATAGCTCAGGGAGTCCTGTGGGAAAAGGGGAGCAAGCTTTGGGAGAGCCAGAGGAATCAATGACATTACAAGAAGACCTACAGAGCCAGCTAACCTGGGCCTGTGGGGGCTCACAGAGAATGAACCACCAACCAAAAAGCATGCAAGGGCTGGACTTAGGCCCCTTATACATACATAAGAGATGTGCAGCATGGTCTCCATGGAGTACCCCTAACAATTGGAGCAGGGGCTGGTTCTGACTCTGTTGCCTACTTTTGGACTCCTTTTCCCTAGCTAAGCCTTATCTGGGCTTAGTGGGAGAGGATGTACAATTTGATGTGCCAGGGTAGGTTGAAACACATGGGGGGGGGCTTTCCTTCTCAGAGGAGGAGGGGAAGGGGTAATGGGATGAAGGATGTGTGAGCATGAAACTGAGAGGATGGGAGGCTGTGTTCAGAATGTAAAGTAAGAAAAGTAAGGGAAAAAAAATACAGTGCCTTCTGGGTTTTGGGTGTAAAGTATCAGGCAATCTGTTAACACTGAACTATTACACTGCTGGTGTGAATGCTCTGTGTGGATTCATATCATTGAACTTCTATAAATATTAGTGGGAAGAAGATGATAAATGACCAAACCATTTTTCCTTGCCCTATAGTCTTTTAAATTAGCCCTACCTAGCTATGTATGGGTCTTGTCTCTCACTTCTTTAATAACTTCCTACTTTCCTCCCTCTATTTTTTCTTCTTTCTACAAATATTTATTGACTTCTACTATGTGTTTAGTGAAAAGCTATATATTTGGACTACTCATTGAACAAAATAGAAAAATAGAGGGTCAGAAAACTCACCATGAGGAATTGACTCCATCAGATTGGCCTATGGGCATGCTTAGGGGATAGGTTTTTGATTTCTAATTGATGGAGAAAGACCCCACCCACTGTGGGTAGTGCCGCATCTGTGCAGTTTGGGTCTGGGTAAGTAATGTAGTGGAGAAGAAGTGTTCAGCAGTGTATCTTCATGGATTCTACTTTAAACTGCTACCCTGAGTTCCTATGACAACCGTAACCAGTAAACCAAATAAAACCTTTCTCCCGAAAGTTACTTTGAGTCACTCTCTAATCACAGGAAGAAAAGGACAAACTAGACCACTTACCTTTGAGAAATTCTAATTCTGCAGGCATAAAACAGTCAGTAAAAACATAAATAATTCAGTACAATAATAGAAGTTATCAGCTGATAAGAAAAAGAATGAATATTATAGAAAGTGGGATCACCATAGATAACCTTTGGAGGACTCTTCATATTAAGATTGGAATAGAGAGGAGCAAAGTAGATATGTTAGGTTGTTACAATATTCAAAAGGTTATCAAAGTTATAGACTGAATGAAAAATAGTACAAATGATGAGGAAGGAGGAACAAATTCTGTATAACATACTTGTTAGGACCACAGATAAAAGGCTTAGGTAGATGGTCCTACTGGTTTACCTGTTTCCATTTTAGAGCATCTGGAGATCAGCTAAGCTTCTGTATTTTCATTTCAAGATGCACCTAAAAGGCTGTGTGGGATTAAATTACACAACCTTTAAACCACTTAGTAAAATGTTTGGGTCCAAAAGTAATGAGTGATAGCTATTATTGTCACTATTATGTAAGGCTTTGTTTTGTCTGCTAGCGTTGGTGACCTAGTTTTTAATATCAGGTAGGATTCTATAGAAAAACAGAAAAGATTGAATAAATATCAAATAAGCATGAACACAAACACACAGGTATACATGCACACACACACACACACACACATTACAAAATCTATTAGGTCAATATAGTTACAACATCTGTGTCAGATCTATGAAGCTGACAACCTGAGAATTGCTCTGGCAACAAGCCATGGGGCTTCAGTAGTAACAATCTGGTGCAGAAAACCTGGGGAGAGCAGAAGAACCACTGATTCTCAGCTGGCAATGGAGGAGACCTGAAAACACTAATTCTAATATCAGCAAAGGAGTGTCCCAATACTGATGATTCTAATTTGTTGTAAGTTGACATTAAAACCATCCTTGTCCTGCTAAACTACTTAATAAAACATGCCTAGAAATCTTGTTGATTTTCTATTCATGTCTGTGTACCACACATTCTTGTCCCGGAGTTTGAGATCTCTAGTAGAGTATATACCAGGACTCCTGAAAAAGAAAACCTGTTTGAGGGTGACATTCTTGTTCACTTTCTTTTTTTCCTTTATCTGAATGACATCTTGCTCTTTAGTTCCATGAACACCACTTTCTTGGGTCCTTGGATTTCTGAAGCTGTACATGTGTCATAATCAGATATGCCTTTGTCTAAAATTATGCTAGCTCCCAGATGTCATACAGTTTGTTTGAATCTCAAGAATGCCTATCTAGTAAACATGGGAATAGCAAGCTAACACAGTCACACAAATAGTTGTGAAGGAAGTAGAGAACCAAGGACAGCTGAATATTAGCTGAGGATGTGGACCTAGCTCAGGGCCTTGGTCTTCTGTGTGATCTTGGGCATTACAATGGTACAGCACCCTTAATAAGTCATCAGGAAAATGTCTTTAATGGTAAATCTAATTCTGTTGGAGCAATTTATGTCTTGTCCAACATTGAATAGATTTTGTTTCATCTTAATACATTTTATTTTGTTATTCATTTTTACAAAATTAAATGAATGAAATAAATGGATGAATGAATGAATGAATGAATGAATGAATGATTACTTGTCACTGTAAAGGTTAGCAACTGAACTGCCACTTATAACTTCTGGAAGAGAGATTATTTTTCTCCAGTTGACATTGGGTACATTAACTACTCCAGACAGGCCTCAGGTGCAGGATTAATTGATCAACTTATAATTGGACACCACAGCTTTTTGTGTCTTTATATTTGATTACAGTTTGTTGGAGTATTTTGTTTTGGGGTACTTTGGAGGGAGGAGAGACTATTGGAGGTTCTTATTGTATTGGGTTTGTTTGGTTTTTGAGACGGAACTTAAAGTTGTGTGGGTAGGGATGGAGAGAAGACCTGGAATAATTTAGGGGAGGGGAAGAATATAATCAAAACATTTAAACTTAAGAAATTGTTTTAAATAATAAAAGTGTAATGAAAAAGAAGTTCATGGTACAACCTATATGGTCTTCATAGTATTTTAAGATGAGGATGTTGTAGAGGTGTTTTCAAAGCATTATAGGGCATTAGTTAAGATGTGTTTTTCCTCATTAATTTATTTATTCACTTTACACCCTAATTGCAGCCCCCCTCTTTCCTCCCCTACCAATCCCACCCTCACATACCCTTGCCCATTCCCCTATTCCCTTTTTCTTAGAGAAGGGGTGGTCCCCCATGGGTACCAACCCACCCTGGTACATCAAGTTGAAGCAGAATTAAGTCCACCCTCTCCCACTGAGGTCAGACAAGGCACCTCAGCTATTGGAAAGGGATCCAAAGACAGGCAACAGAGTCAGAAACATCCCCCTCACTCTACCCCCACTCTAATTGTTAAGGGACTCACATGAAGAATGAGCTGCACATCTACTACGTCTGTATAGGCGCCCTAGGTCTAGCCCTTGGCTACTCTTTGGTTGATGGTTCAGTCTCGGAGGTCCTCCATGGGCCCAGGTTAGTTGACTCTGTAGGTCTTCTTGTGGTGCCCTCGACTCCTCTAGCTCCCTCAATCCTTCCTGTCACTCTTCCACAAAACTCACAAAACTCCACCTATTGTGGAAAGACTTACTTTGTCCCTATTTTAGTGAAATTGTCTTAAGTTTCTCTCTATTTAATTTGATGTTGGCTATTATCTTGCTATATATTGAATTTGTTGTGTTTAGGTATGTGCCTATGTCCCTGATCTCTCCAAGACTTTTAACATGAAGGGGTGTTAGATTTTGTCAAAGACTTTTTCAGTGTCTAATGGGATGATCATATGCATTTCTTCTTTATATTTGTTTATGTGATGGGTTACATTGGCATATTTTCATATATTGAACCACCCCTACATCCCTAAAATGAAACCTACTTGATCATGGTCGATGATGGTTTTGATGTGTTCTTGGTTTCCATCTTCAAGTACTTTATGAAATATTTTTGTGTCAATGTTCAAAAAAAGATTGGTCTGAAATTCTGTTTCTTTGTGGAGTCTTTGTGTGGTTTAGGTATCATGGTAACGGTGGCCTCATAGGATGAGTTTGGCCATGTTCCTCTGCTTTTATTTTGTAGAATAGTTTGAGGAATATTGGCATTAGCTCTTCTTTGAAAGTCTGGTAGAATTCCTTGCTAAAACCATCTGGCCCTGGGCGATTTGGTTGGAGACTTTTAATAACTGCTTCTACTTATGTGGGGGTTGTAAAACTATTTAAACAGTTTGCTTTATCTTGATTTAATTTGGGGAAGTAGTATCTATCTAGAAAATCATACATTTCATTTAGATTTTCTAGTTTTGTGGAATACGGGCTTTTTTGAAGTAAAACCTGATGATTCCTTGGATTTCTTCAGTGTCTGTTATGTATTTTGATTTCTGAGTTAATTTGGATACTGTTTCTCTATCTTTTAGTTAGTTTGGCTAAGGGTTTGTCTATCTTATTGATTTTCTCAAAGAACCAGTTCTTGGTTTTGTTAATTCTCTGTATTGTTCTCTTTCTTTCTAATTTCAGCCCTGAGTTTGATATTTCCTGCCATTTACTCCTCTTGGAGTGTGTTTGCTTCTTTTTGTTCTAGAACATTCAAGTATGCTATTAAATTACGAGTATAAGATATCTCCAGTTTCTTTATGAAGGCACTTAGTGTTACAAACTTTCCTCTTTACACTGCTTTCATTGTGTCCCATAGTTTGAGTATGTTGTGGATTCATTTTCATTGAATTATAAAAAGTCTTTAATTTCTTTCATTATTTCTTCCCTGACTCACTGGCCATTGTGTAGAGAGTCAGTTTCTATGAGTTTGTAGATTTCCTGTTGTTTCTGTTGTTGTTGTCAAGTTTCTTGTATTTGTTGAGGTTTGTTTTGTGGCCATTGACTTTATAGTCAATTTTGGAGAAGGTTTCATGTGTTGCTGAGAAAAAAAAAAAAAAATATATATATATATATATATGTGAAATGTTCTGTAGATATCTGTTAGCTCCATTTGAATCATAACCTCTATTAGTTTCATTATTTCTCTGTTTAATATCTTCTTGATGACCTATCTATTGATAAGAGTGGGATGTTGAAGTCTCCCACTATTAATATGTGGGGTTTGTCGTGCAATTTAAGCTTTAGTAATGTTTCTTTTACAAATATAAGTGGCCTTGTATTCGGGGCACTGATTTTCAGATTGAGACATCATCTTGGTGAATTTTTTCCCTTGACAAGTATGAACTGTTCTTCCCAATGGCTTTTTACTAATTTTTGTTGAAAGTCTATTTTATTACATATTACAATAACTACTCAAGCTTGCCACCTAGTTTCCTTTTCTTGGAAAACTTTTTACCAGCCTGAGGTAGTATCTAACTTTGTTGCTGAGATATGCT
Source organism: Uromys caudimaculatus (assembly GCA_028551405.1). NCBI lineage: Eukaryota > Metazoa > Chordata > Mammalia > Rodentia > Muridae > Uromys > Uromys caudimaculatus. Next base: position 62,943,120 of record CM052701.1, read on the forward strand.
TTTTTTTCTTTATGCAGCAGATCTTTATATGATTAGATTTAAGGTCATTTCCTTTTGTATTGGTTGTGTTAGGATATCCAGGGCTTGCTGTAGTAGGATAGCTACTGCAGGTGCCATATTGCCCTGGTTCTTATTGATTATGTTTTATGCTGGCCTTTAGCCATCTGGTTGATCCTTGATGTTCCTGATGTAGCATGTCTCAAGAAGGCAGGACTAACCTGCACGTTTCTGGTGTGGCAGGCCTTAAGCAGGCAGCCTTGAGCAGGACAATGATATTCAGGAGACAATGCATGTCTGAGGGCTGCTGGGCATGCCACAGAAGGCTTGGTTGGCAAGTGATTGTGGTGGGAAGTGACATAATTTGGATGTTACTTGTGTAACAGGTTTTATGAAGGCTGGTGGAGTGGTGACCAGACAATGGAGGGGTTGGTGCAGCATGCATATCAGGGCAGTTGGACAATGGAGTCTCCAGGGTGGGGGTGGAGGTGAGGACAGCAAGCTGCTCAGTGCAGCTGGTTAAGATATTTTAAGATGAATCCTGGAAGGAAGATATCTAGCTGAAAATCTGCCAGTTTATAAAAATAGCTTCAGATAATAACAACAGCACCATGAGATCCTTCAAACTGCTTTGTGGGTAGGTATAAGGAGTGCACGTGAGTGCTACAGTAAATAAGTTAAAGAACAAACTTCAGTCCTGATGTTTCCATGTTTTTTGAAAAAGATTTTCTTTGTCTTTGATGCTGCATTTGCCAGAAAGTTAGAAAACTGTTTGGTCTCCTCCTTCCATTTCCACATTGAGGCATGTTGGGGTCACTGAGGAATGCATTTTTGTGTCTGGCTTGTACATGAATTCTGAAGATCCACACTCAGTTCCTTAGGGTTGCTCAGCAAGCATTTTTGTACATGGAGCCGCCTCCTCAGCATCTTTAGCCAGTCTTGATTAGCTAGCTTTGAGATTTAATGAGAGCTATTTCCATCACTTTGCAGTCATAGCCTAAGAGTAAACATTTCCCTAGGCTTGCAGTTCAGGAATTATTGTTTGGTCTCAGCATTATTGAACAAAGGTTTAGAAAAGCAGTAAGTTGTGTAAGTTTTAAACAACACATGGTATTCTGTTGGTGTCATTTCTTTCAGGCATAGTATCTTTATCTTTGAAGTGTAAGTTATGAATGAGCATGATAACATGAAAATAATTACATCTGGACATGGTTTAATCAGTATAAAAGATATAATTGCTGAGGTTTTTTCTACAGAGACTTACTGAATAAAACATAGACCAACTCAGAGATCAGCCTTCAAATTACAAACTTGCTAGCCTGTATCCTACCATAGATTGCAGACTAGCTTGAACTATCAATCCATATATCTCAGTAGGAGTATGAAACACAGATCTTTCTGGTTTGGTTTACCATAGCCTATAACCAGCATGCATGTTTATTTAATTTACACTATTAATCAATGTTCATTTTTCCCACAGAATGAAATGAGTTACATAGCATCCAGTGGACTCTTATTCAAAGATGGCAAAAAGCGAATTGATTACATCCTGGTTTATCGGAAAACAAATATACAATATGACAAAAGAAACACATTTGAAAAGAACCTGAGAGCAGAAGGCTTGATGTTGGAGAAGGAGGTAAATGCTTTTCCATTATCATTTTTTGCAGTCTAATATTCTGGAATAAATATTATCAGTGATGTTTTAATATATATGGTCTATGCCATGGAGCTTTATAAAATATGCTCATTTCTCAAGTGTAAAATAAATACATATGCACTGTCCCATTTAAATATGCATTTACTTCTTCCTCTACATATTCCTATACATTTTAAATACTTTTCAAATGGTATGGCTAATTTTGAAGTTTTGAAAACTGAATACATAATGATTATGCCTATTCAAAGTAGGAAGCTATGCATTAAGAAATCTAAAATATCGGGAAACTGTTTGCAAAGCTGCTGAAATGGGAGTTTGATTGCTAGAAGTATAGATACTGGCCTTCACCATCCTCTTTCTTTAATGATTTTATAAGAAGCTTTTCAAAGGAGTAGATTTTTTCTTTAGTACAACAATAAAAAGAGCAAGGCCTCTGGGAAAGAAAACATAGAAAAATAAGAAAAATACAATTTTCATAGTCCTGTGATGCTAAAATTGCCACTTTGCTGATTTTAGTTGATAATTCTGTGATTTAATTTTTTGTAAACATCAGTTTTATTAATTTTTAATTATTAGTATGTAGTGGTTGAGTATGTAAACATGAGAGAATGTATTCTTGGAGACCAGAGTAATACATATGAGGGACTATTCAGTATGCCTCTAAATAACTGAACTTATGTGTACTTACTAAAATTCTTTTAATACCTACAAAACAGCAGAAACACAAAGAGTTAACAATTAGTAAAAATGTATTTATGTTTGCCAAATGACACAGAGGAGGAAAACTGAAACTCTGATTTCAATTTTTATCTTTTTTTTTTCTTATTCTTCCTGAGACCGTTAACTCAGAATATCCCTATCCCCAGTTACTAATCAGACAGAAAGCATTCATTGAGAAAAGCATATCATAGGAAGTTTTTAGTCATTCAATTTCCTGGTGATATCTACTTCACGCAGGTTAGAATGAATACTTCCTAGCAGTTTATACAGTCTATTGAGTACTGGTGACAAATGGTAAGTCATCAAGCTCACATGTCTTCACCTATTTATTCAATATCTAAATAATTGTACAAGCACCGAGCAAACTGATGGAACCCGAATTTTAAAGTAGACCCAACCACTTTGTGTACTGAGCTTACAACCTCCACAGAGAGCAAGCATATACATTGGGTACCATAACAGACATGATCACGGCTTCTTTCTACCCGACAGGCCTTTTCACTTGAGACTTCTTTCTTGTTCCTCCGAATTGCTATAAAGAAAACTATTTCATACCATAGCTCAAAATAGTAATGCTCCACTCTTAAAGGGTGTCTCTTCATTTTTCTGGTCTTTTTTTTGTTTAGATTGGCATACAGCATGACAGAGTCCTCTGATTCCTGTTGCTGTTGCTCCTAGACAGGAGGTGCTCCATTCTAGATTGTATAATTATAGGTTTCCCTACTCACCTTCAATTTGTTAGTCCACACAATAAAGAGCTAGGGAAGCTGAGTCAGTAGGTGAATTCAGACTAACTACCCAGAGGACCTGATACCTCTGTACGCTGTAGTTATTGCATTATAGGTCTTATTTCCTCTTCCCGCTCCAGTGTTCCCATGATAAGATAAATGTTTTGTTGATGATAATCATGGAAAATATAAGGGAGACCCATTTCCACAGATTTCATATTAAAATGTTAAACCTGAGATCGATGCTTTATATTTTTCTCTCTAAAAATCCCTCATTAATTTTGATTTGGATAACACTGGCTTTTATTTCAAAAAGAGGAGATAATTGGTGGGTGGGAGAAGAAAGAAGAAAGGGAGGAGACTTGAGTATAGAGAGAGAACATTTAAATTGTTAGTCGATATTAATGACAAATAATGGATTTCATTATGATGCATTCACACCCACATAATAATTCAAACAAGATGATGAATATAAGGAATGTGACTTGACTGGAAAGGAAGCTATTAGTCAGGTTCTCTAGAAAAACAGAATTGGAATAAGTACATATTTCAAAATGTATTTATTAGGTTGGCTTAAACAGCAGATAGTCCAATGGTGGATATTTGCAAACAGGGAGGTTGCACAGTCAATGGTGCAAGCACCTCAGCTGCCACAAACTGACTGTACAGGACTGCAAAATAGATACCTGGAGAGCCACCAGTCCTCGGTCCAGATTGGAAAGCCAAAGGCTTCTCCTATCATTGAATGACTACAGCAGCAACAACACAGAGTGGACTCATCTGTAAGGGGCTACAGCAGCAGGAGGCAGCATTACTTTTCCTTAGACCTATCCATAGCTGTGTACAGTCACCAGAAGGTGTTTCCCACTCTGCAAAATGGCCTCCTCTACCATGTTTCAAGGATATTCTCTCACAGACCCACTCAGAGGTGACTAGCTTACCTCATTCCAGATCTTATCAAATTAGCAACCAAGGTTAATGGTCACAGAGACCATCTTAGAGAGACAGAGGCAGAATTCTACCCACAGAAAGAAGCAGCAACAAAACTGATTATTGTGTGGGACATGACTAGCTTTTTGAAGGGAGTATAAAGGAGGCAAAGTTAGTAATTGCAGTTCTAAGAAGTACAAACAGAAATGATTAACGTCTACATAATAAATGAAGATTATGACTTAAAAATAAATGCTCTCTCTAGGCTTTAAAATAATATGAAACATGTTTTCATGATAGTATCAAACATGTTTCAATGACAGTATGAAACATGTACTGGAAAAAAGGCAATATGGATAATGGGAATCTTTTTTAAGGAGATAATCCTACAAAATAGTAGGAGAAAAAAACAGACATGTGAAATCCTGATGTGTTAGCTCAGGAGCGTCAGGGAAGATATGGTCATAGAAAACCATACTGAGGGGGAGTCCAAGACCAGAAAGAGGATTTGGAGGCCTTTAGGGAAAGCAGTAAGAGTGGCTTTTCTAAGACAGATATACACTTTGTGCTAGTAAGGAGTAGATGATGAGGTAGATTAGCGAGAGCAGATCATGGACAGTGAGCACCTATCGTTCACCTCCTTGTCTGTGAGAGGTAGGAAAACTGGCGGGAGGAAAACAGACTTCAGTAAGGTTGTTTTTCATTCTATTAAGCTTTCATTTATTATTTTAGATAGGATGCTTGAATGGTTAGGAATAAGATTCAAGAGAGGGGTGGGGAGAATCACAGAGGAAGAAAATACAAGGGTAGAAGTCCAAGAAAGGAGACAAATAGAAAAAGAGATACTGGAGGGAAAATAGTCAAAGAGGAGTAGAAATCAATTAAAATGTATTTAGATCATCCAGCACCAAATAATCATCCTTGACAACATACATGCAAACACACATCTCAGTCGCACTGCACAGAGTTAGCAGGTTATATTTAAGAATAAATTATATATACATATATGCATGTAATAACAATTAATGAAAAAAGCCATGGATTTGAAAGATAGCAAAGGGGGGGGGTATATGGAAGTGCTTGTAAGGAGAAAGGAAGGGGGGCAATGATGTGATTATATTAAAATCTCAAAAATAAGAGAAAAATGTCTTTAGGGAACAGTAAAAGGGAAGATAAAATACTCAGGAAACTCAAAATTCCTAAATTATATATTTGTATTGCTTTTATTTATTCATTTATTATGCGTGTGTTCAGTTTTGTCTCTGTGTCTGTGCACCACAAATATGCCTCAGCATATGTAGAATTCAAAGGAAACTTGTAGAAGTAAGTTCTCTCCTGTTACTTTGTAAGCTCAGTGATCAGACTCATGTAATCAGCCTGACTACAAGCTGCTTTACGCACTGATTCATCTTGTCAGCCCCTTAACTAACATTTTAAATTTAATTTTACAAAAATTTATCTGTCTTGCAATAAATATTTTTCAAAAAAGACCTATGACCCTAATTTTTATAGGGATAAAAGTTTTTACACTTAGCTCATTAGGATTTGATTCATTATTTACAGTTTCATGTATAAATTAACATGTTATGACAAATGGATTATAAGTAAACAAAATTATTTTTCTAAAACAAGTATTCCAGCATTATATCACAAAGCGTTATTATTTGAGGATAGTCAAGACTTGTAAAAATTCCTCGTTTTTGTCTTCTAATGCTGATTAACAAATTGTCACAAATTTGGCATTTCAAAATAAAACCCAATTTGTTCACTCAAAATTTTGTAGGTAAGAAATCTGATTTGAAGTGGTTGAGCACTCAGTTTCTCTACAGAACATGAATAAGCATAAATTGGGTGTTTCCATAATGTCTTTCTTCCTGGACCTTGGAACACTCTGAAGCTTTCAAGATTGTGGCTCAGTTTAATACCTAAGGACTGAGAACCCATTGCTTTGTTAAATTCCTGCCTTTAAAGGGTACCCTCAGTTTTTGCTATATATCCTCCTTGTTTGCAAACAAACCAGTGAGGTATTTTACCTGTATCCTTATGCTACTTTAATCATCTTGCCAGGAAGGGACCAGTCCTAAGGAGAATAATCGACAATATTATTTAAAGACATCAAATATTGCATGTATGATAATAATCTTACTGTGGAGTGCCATATAGCATCTCCACATACCGAGGGATTATGATGGGGAAGTGTAATGCAGAACAGAGATTCTGAGAGCCCTGCCCACAACACTACTATAAAAAGAACATCAGCACCCTTCATTCTTCATCTAAGCAAGAGTCTTACATGATAGATTGTAACTTAAGAATATTTTGAAATAAAATGCTGTGCTAATTTAGGATGCATTAGTATGCAAATATTCATAGCTTTCTGAAATATCAAATCCTACAGTGTGCTAGGGTTAGTGATATAGAACAGTGGTGGAGCCCTTACATACCCTCAGTGTTCAAGGATGTCAGTTCAGTGACCAGTTCTTACCTTTAAAAATGTCTAAAACAACAACAACAAAAATCATTTTCAATATTATGAAGACTTAGAACATTAATTAGTTTTGAAACTTTTTGCTAATGAGTGCTATGGATTTTGTATGCTTGAGTTAAAAATATTCAGGACTTGTTATTAGATGGTTGGAAAACCAGGTTTGTGAAAATATTGCAAGATATGGATTCATTCGTTGAAATGTGGGAAGTTAGGAAATCTAGCCATGCTTTCTAAGTAAGTACGCAGCAGAGCTAAGCACTGAGTTTTGCAGACAGAAGATCTCTAATTACATGTCAGTGTGAGCAGTTTCTAGAGGAAAGCATCCTCAAGATATTGTGCATACCTGAGGGCTGTCTTTCTGCAAAGGAAGGTGGTTTGTCATTGTGAGATTTCTGTCTTGTAACCCAGTTAATAACAGCAGTTTATCTTGCAATAGTGATGAGAAATGCCTTGAGAGACCCTTCTTTTCTGTGTTCTGTATCTAAATCTTGCAAAATGACTTTGTGAAAGCATAACTTCTAAATCACTTTTTCTCTCGGGAGTAAATGTTCTTCCTCTTGGGAATTTTGGATGGAATAATGAAACAATAATGAGAAGTGTGAAGGTTGCAAGTGTTTTGTTCCTCTGCAAAGCCTGCTCTCAGCAGAGGTGAGCAGAAGAGACCCAGATTGGCAGCTTGTGCTTCTAAGGCAGAAGGTGATCTATCTCCCTGACAGCAACAGCTTGTCATCAATAGCATTGCCTCACCTGCTACCTGCAGAGGAGGAAACCAGCCGTCTTCTGTGTTTTCAAATGGAGGTAAAACAAAAGAGACATTAAATTGGGAAGTTATAAAAAATATCAGTTCATACTGATTAAAACAATCTCTCAACATGTATGCATTTAAAGCTAAGACATGGAAATGAGACAGTTCTATCTGTGTGCACTTAGCCTGACACTTTACTCAGTGATGATAGTCACTGCAATGCAAAATCCCTCCTCATAAAGCAGCCCCTTATTTTAGGTGATGAGATTATTTTACATGAAGAGCTTGACAGCAATGAATTAAGAATATGTAAGAGGCAAGCTGTTCATGGTGCTATTTTGGATCTTGACATAGTGCCCCACTGCAGAATAGTCAGGCTTTTCATACTTTTTTTTTCTTGCTTGTGGAGGAATTTTACTCCAGCAACATGGCTACTCTGGCAAGAGATCATATCCAAAGACCTAGGTCTGTGTGATCCTGCTAGAATACAGACATGCCTTTAGCACACACCTTTAACCCCAAGCAATGCTGTCTAATGGAGGGGAAGGCAAAGTGACAAATCAGAGAAAGATTTGATAGAATGAGTCTGAAATTGGATAGGCCCTACTTTCATGAGAACTGACTGGAAAAAGAGGCTACTTAAGAGCAGTTCAGGGAAAGAAGTAGAGTTCAGTTCATGCAGTTCCTTTCAGTTCATTCAGTCACTGCAGTTCAGTTCATAGAGTTAAGAAGCAATTTTTCTAAGCAGAACATTTCAGTCAGAAACAGAGATGAGGTAATTTGAATCCCTCACTTGGAGAGGAGTTTGAGCCAGAAAGCTTAGTTGGACCAGCCAGTCAGAGTTTAAAAAGAACTGGAAAGGATGAGTTTATTCAGAAGCAGATCTTGGAGGCTGAAAACATTTTAGGTTTAGGTTAGCAGATGGAAACAGGAGGCTGAGACCTTCAAGGTACAGATTTGCAGATTAGAGTGTATGGAGACTAGAAGCTTCTAGGCCTAGGCCTAGGGATAGTTAGAAATGTTCAGAGCTCAGCCCAACACATCTATTCGAAAAGCTTGGGTACAGCTCTAATCTCATTCCTTCACCATAGGAAATAAAAGAGACATTCACACTTGCCTGGTATGTTAAGCAGAATGTAGACTCAAAATAAGTTAGCCACAAGACATATGTAACTTCAACTTTCAAGAAACTTTAGGAGAAGAATCATGTGCTTAGTCTACACAATTAGTACTAAACAAACCCAGCTATGTTGCAAGACCCTATCTGAAAATAATTGAACACAATAAAATAGTAATAATAAATAAACATAATGATAATAGTAGCAGTAATACTAGTTGTAAATAAAATGAAATCTACACAATTAGTTCTAAACAAGCCCAGGCTACACCGTAAGACCATATCTGAAAATAATCAAATATAATAAAATAATAATAATAAATAAACATAATGATAATAGTAGTAATAATACAAGTAATAAATAAAATGGAAGTTCATTCATTCATCTTTCAGTGTCATGTGACACGGAATTAGATACATAGATATTCGTGTACAGCTTCTTTTATCACATAATAGAAAGGAAAAACACCATAGGAAAGAGAGAAAATTGACCTGAGAAGACTTAGAGGCAGGAAGTAGGAGTGCGTGCGATGAAGTGGCGTGAATGAGGCATAGAGCAGACTGTTTATGCAATGGATCGTGTCTAAGGGGTAGCTGGGAACAAAGGTAAATATCTAATGCCTATACAAATATAATTTTCATAGATTATATTCAATTTACATTATCAGAGAAAATATTTAGCTGTTTAATTTGTATCTTGTTTCAACCCACTGTACATCACAGGCCTTGGGTGGTATTGTTTTGCTTTGCTTTGCATTTTGCCTTTGTTTGTTTGTTTGTTTCCAAATCATAAATTATTGCTGATTTTATGCTTATATTACCACTAATCCTAGAATCAAATGTGTTCAAAACCAAGGCAGAAGCTCCATCACAGAGGGGCTAGATACTTAAAGGGGAGCAAAAAGAGAAGCAGATCCTAGGGGCGCTGTATGATTCATCTTTGTTTTAAACACCAGTTTGAGAAGTATACTGTCACCTGACCATCAGATCCAGTCAGGAGCAGGTACTTGACAGTCAGTCAACAACTCCCCTCCTTCAACTCAAATACAAAGAACTTTCCTTTCTCAGGGAAAAATTTTTCTGAAAATCAGAGGGCCAACTAATTTTTCAAACACCATAGATATAGCAAATGGTACAGATGGAATTCATTCTTGAGTATCTATGATCTAAATAGCCTACTTTTGCTACATAGCCATGTAATTCTAAATGGGTAGTCAGGAATAAAGGAAGGCAAGCTGTGGTGTATAAGCAAAAGACTGACTGATATAATTACAATAGCAAGCATCTTAATTTCAAAAATAGGAGTATTTTTTAACAGTTGAAAATAATTTTATACAGATAAGGCCAAAAAAGTATACTAGAACAAAAATGTGTCTTTTCATTTGTTCTGGGAATAAGAATCATTTTAGTAGAGGGTTTAAGTTTTCTATCTTAAAATTTTATTTACTTATTTACTTTGCATGGTGCTGAGGTTCATATACAGACCTGTAACATGCTAAGCTGGTCTCACATTAGCCTATGGGAGTTGTAGTTGCAAACATTTTTATTATTTCTGTCATGCCTAATTAGAGACCTTTCCATTAATTCTGGACACTGATTACAAAGAGCCTGGTAATATCAAAATCATAGTCTCCTCTTTTACCTTGATAAATGACAGATATCTAAAGGGATTATAAATATACGTAAGTTGTTGCCTGACTAAGTGGTGCTTGTAAAAAACTTGTATGCCATTTGCAACACTAATAGATTCACCAATTTTTTGTGTGTAATGTCAATAATTATAGAAGAAATAAGGTATGAATTTGAGAGGGAGGGGCAATCAAGGAGTTGGATGGGGAGAGGAGAGATGGAAATGTTATAAATGCATGAATTATCAAAAATAACAAAAATTATAGTCATTTTTTCCAAGCATAGATAATATGCTTAATGCTGGACTATATGTGGAGATCTGTAGAAACTTAAAATCCTATGTCTGCCTCTGGCATGGACAGTTACAATTCTAACACATTTACCTTTAAACAGAAACAAATGTATTTTAAGCAGAAAGTGTGCTTCAGAAATTTTGCTGGCATGAGAGTGCGTTTTATTGTTTTTCCTGTGATTTGCACAATGCTAGCCCTAAACTTACAAATGAGACAGTCCATCGTGCTGAGGGTATCTTATCATTTAAAAAGCACATTTTCCTCACAATACAATCATTGACCCAGCAAACAGTTGGGGGATTTGACAGTTACTTCAAATTTTGGTAGAATGTTCCAGAAGGATTTGTAGGTGTGTCCTTGTTAGAAGAGGTATGTCACTTTTGATGTTTCAAAACATACTCTGTGTATCTCCCTATCCCTGTTTCTTTAAATGATGTGGGTGGGCTCTCAGCTGATGTTCCTGCCCCTGACACAATGTCTTTGTTCCCATTATGGACTTTAACACTCTGGAACTTTTAAGCATAATTAAATGTTTTCTTTATTTAAAAAAAGTGTGGCAGAAGAATATATGAATTAATTTAAGATTTTTTGATGATTTTTAATGTTTTATGCACTCTCTAAGTGAAAAGGGGTTCTTGATTACCTGTCTGTGAAGAATAACGTGAAACATTTAGCTTTCACATTATTACTTTTCTGAATGGTAAATCAATATAAGAATGATCAATATAAGAAAGTTTACTAATAGATAATGATGTCTTTTCCTTATTCAGTGAGCAAGGACTCATTAGCCCTTGCACTTGGTAAGGAACTCTGACATCACAGTTTTACAAAAGGAAATATTTTTATTGAAGATCTGGCATCAAGAAAGCATCAAATGTGTCCTCTCCTTTGGCTCGGACTTGGGAATCCACAGGGGCAGTGAAGAGAGAAGCTTACTGTTGATCTGAACGAAAAGGATTAATGCTACTTTATTCAGGCAGAGATAAATACCAAGCCTATTCATGGGTCACATGTTTCTTTCTAGGGGAGTTATTATGTTTTGTGTGGGAATTTGGAGTTTGTTTTATCGAGACACATTTGGGAAGAGTGGATTTCTTTTTGTGGATGTCCATCAGACTTCAACTCAAGTTTGAGTGGACTCCGATGAGACATTTCTCTAAAACTTAAGGAAACTTTCATATTTAAAAAGTTTGTTTATGGGTGCATATATATTTATAATTCCTGGTGGCATTTATTATTTTAAATACATTCTACGAAGAATTTTCAACAATATAATTTCCCTTTATATAAATGAGAATGATTCATGCACAGTCACAGAGATAATCTTTCCTCCTTGGAAATAAAAGAATGATAGAATGCCATCAGTTCTGATTCTAATGGTATCTCTACCATACTTTTGCAGCCAGCAATAGCAAATCCTGACATCATGTTTATTAAAATTCACATTCCATGGGATACACTGTGCAAGTATGCAGAGAGGCTGAACATCAGGGTGCCCTTCAGGTACTTTTATGTATTATTTCATTTTCTCTCAATATGATTAGAATGAGTCTGTCTTTTGTAACACCTAACAGCCATAAATGTGGTCCTTTATTCAGAGAAAATTATTTCTCTTTTAAATTTTAGACTATATTAGACAGTTTTCCCCCCAGATTGTTTGAATAATGTGGTAAGCATTCTGAGTCCCTGGACATGCAATATCATTTCAAGGCAGATTTGCCTAGAAATGAGGTGAAATAATTATATTCAGATTTTAACTTTAAACAACTCCCAATATCAATCCCAGTTCTTATCTCATGGGAATGTAATATAACTCTGATAATGGTTAGCAAGAACTGTTTTTCAGACTAGATCACCCATGATAGTTTCTGGGCTCTGTCCTCAATATCAATCAGTAAGGAATAAAAATAGATCACTTTCTTTCAAGGGTTTTCAGTTTTTGGTAGCCTAGCCGAGGTATCTAGGATTCAATGTAGAATGTACCAATTCCTCCATCATGCCCCAGTGTAGCATTCAGGGTGCACACACTCTATGCAGAGTGTTAACTCATATTGACAATGGAAGTGTTTCTTTGAAAGTGGAGTTCCACAGATCCCATCAGATGCTAAGAAGGAGTAAAATGTCCAGAGAGTATGAGATGGCAAGTAAAGGTAGCTTGGTAAGTGTACACTGAGCTCAATTAAAATATGATGAAAATTTTCTTAGTTGGTAGTGTGCAGGAAGCCAAACCTGTAACACACTGAAAAGCCTTATGCCAACCCTCAAGAATATTCGAGATAAAGGAAGAGATTTTGACACAAGTGTCTACAGACATCTGAAACATCTCAAGCCATGAAAGATGCAACCTCAATCACATGCAGAAATAAGCAGCTGAATATTATTTACATTGAATTATTATTATATTAGGTGTTTAAGTTAACTAGAAATGAGTTTAAATGTACATGGGGATATCTGTAGGTTAGATACAAATATTATGCCAATGGTAAATATAACTGTGTAAATATCCAAACAGTACTATATATGGAGTGTATGCTAGAACTAATTCCTTTAGAATATAGAGGAATTACTGTATAAAATCATTATCATTCATTATCATCATCATTAGCAAAAGGCATATAGATTTTTCAAGAACAAGACTTTTGTTGCATTAATTATTCATTCTAAATTATCCACTAAAACATTACTTGTGAAACTTACTACATTCAACAAAGAGAAGCTAAAACTTTGAGTGAGCAAGATGACTTATCACGTAAAGGTACTGGATGCTGAATCTGAGGATATGAATTTGGCCCCTAGTTCCCACATGGTGGAAGAAAAGAACTTCTCTTTCATCTCCGCATAGGTGCTTAGTACCCACGTGCTTACACACACAGCAACAAATAAACAATTAGACACACAGATAAATAATAAATAAATGCAACTCAATAGTACTTTATTTGAATATAAAGAGACAAAATCCTGCAAATTTCAAATCAGTACTAATGTGTACATGCCAGCTTTTGTCTATGTTTGAAAACAATGAACATAATTAAAATGCAAATTTAGTGTATTCAAAGCAAGTATTGAAATTTTATATCTGACTTTAGTATTAGAATATAACAAGAACATTTTAAATCTTTCCAAAGATTATAGCTTGTGTTTTACTCTAGAAAACAAAACAAAACAAAACAAAACAAAACAAAAACCACAGTACTTGAATATAAAGGGTGTTTACTAGATTGACTTCCATGATACAGTCTGGACAGTACACCAATGCCTAGCTCACATTGAGAAAGCTGACAACCTGGCAGATGGTCAATCCACAGAACAAGGGGACACAGCAGTGCAAATCTGATGCTTAAGGCTTGAAAGATTCCTGGAGAGCCACTAGTCTTCATCTGTATTGCCAGTCTGAAGAAACTAGATTCTAATGTCTGTGGAGGATGGCAGCAACAACATTAACAGCACAGATGAACTTGCCAGCAGGAATGTGAAGGCAGACAGGCAAAAACAAAGCTTCCTTCTTTGACTTCCTTGATTTGAGCTGCCAGCCAAAGCACCACCAACATTTATGGTGGATCTGCCAGGTCATATAACCTGATAAAGAGATCCCCTCATAGCAATGTACAGAAGTTGCCTTGTATTAGATTTCAGATCTTTTCAAGTTGACAAGCAAGATAGGCCATCATAACCTGTGACTAAAATTAAATATGACAATCTCAAAGAGTTTCTTAAACATTCATAGCTACATCATAACTGATGACTAATTACTAATTATGCCCCCAAGGATTCAGTGAGCTTCTGAAATTTTAATGGTAAAGATAGAGGGGCATTTTGGAAGGCCCAAAATATCAGATTCCTGAGTTCCAATAAGACAAGTTAACCATTTTACCTCTGAAACCAAGCGTGTTACACTTCTTCTTTATAAATCTCTTTCCTAAACTCAAGACTATTTGTTACTGAACCTAACCAGATCTGTCTACATGGCCATGGATGTGGAACTATCCACTGGTAGGTTCAACAATAGATAAAGAATTGAATTAAGACAATTATCCCTTCTTTTTCAGCATCAATCAATAGTTAGTAGTCCCCTAGAGAGAGGTAGGCCCCATGAATCTCTCCCTATCCATGAATGAATGTTGACATGTTTAGTTGAATAAAGACCTATTCATGCAACAATAGTTACATTCATGATTGCAATCACTGTACCAGGTCCAGAAGATAGTATTTCATAGCTTTTGCCTCTATCTTCTGATTGTTAACATTCTTCATGCTTCCTTTTCCATGATGTTCCCTGATCTCTAAAGAGGTTGGAATAAATGTTTTCTTCAGGTATGAACATTTATTCTCAGCCCTTTGTGCTGCCCTGAGCTATGCATTCATAGTTATTCATTGCCAATCTACTGGATCATCTGGGGGACATGTCTGTGAATTGTTTTCTTGATTAATGGCTGACGTGGGAGGACTGAGCCCAATGTAGACAGTGTCATCTTTGGGCAGGTGGTCCAGGTTTGTATAAGAAAGCAAAAAGAGCAAGCTGTAGGAAGCAAGTCCATAAGTAGTGGTCCTCTTTGGCTTATGCTTCAGTTCCTGTCTTCAGGTTCCTGCCTTGAGTTCCTGCTCCACTTCCCTGAAATGAGGAAATGTTACATCGAAGTATATGATGAAATGAACTTTTTCTTCCCAAGTTTCCATTTGCTTAGTGTTTTGTCATAGCAACAGAAAAACAAACTAGGACAATTACAAATACATTTAGAAAGATGTATGGATAGATTGGATTGATGACTTTATACAACACATAAGTAAATAATCCAGTAAATATGAGTTACAGAAGGCAGACTTTCAAATAATTAAAAATAATGTATACAACATAATTTGTGCATTTTAAAATGTTTTGTTTTATTTCATATTGTGTGTGTCTGTGTGTGTGTGTTTGTGTGTGTGTTAAATTGTCATTATACTTCTGAAATTAAAGGCACATCAATTTTTTGGCCTTCATACTATAACATAATGGCTTAATTTCAAATGTCTTTATTTACTAAGTGTATGAAAGTGGAATGTCTGTATCTTAACATTTTTAAATACTCTCACTTTCTGGCATAACTGCATTTTACTCAGATAATTTCTATTTTTCATTTTTCCTTTTCAGGAAAAAATGTTACTATACTGACCAGAAGAACAAATCAATGAGCAGGTTGGTGAAAGATATATATTTTTATTATCAACTTGTAATTTACAAAAACAAAGAAGAATATATTTGCTTATCTATATTATCAGTTATAAATTTTAGGGAAGAAAATTATGTTGATTTACTGAAACAATTTTTAATATGGCTTCTCTCTCTCTTTCTCTCTCTCTCTCTCTCTGTTTCTCTTTCTCTCTCTCTCTCTCTCTCTCTCTCTCTCTTTCTCTCTCTCTCTCTCTCTCTCTCTCTCACACACACACACACACACACAAATAATAATAATTTCTATATTATTTTTCATGGCCAATCTAGAGTGTCTTCAAGATACAATACTAAACAAGGGATATTTGAACTGTAAGTTAGTATCTAAAGAATTTTTAGTTTTAAAAATGGTTATCAAATTGGAGCCACTGGTTATATGATAAACTCCCAGACTATGAGAATAATATACTTGGAAATCCCTTTGTACTGTGAATCTAGTCTTCTTATCTCACAGTGGAATAAAGACTAGCTTCTGGCAGAGAACGGTTGCTTCCCAAGATATCCTGAAACTTTGAGTAGCAGCTCTATTCTTTATCTATAACTCTAACCTGATTTTGTTAACCAACTATGAAAATAAATAATTTCCATGAGCTTCATCTCAGATATCTGCACTTCATCCACTGTGGTTAGAGTAGCTATAGAAAAGAATTAGCCCCAATATGGAGACAGAGGAGCTCTTCTATCTGAATCTCCTTAACTCTATTTAAATGGAAGAAATGCATTTCCACTCAAAGAAGGTTCAACAACAAAATAAAGCTTCATATTGATAACTATTTTTTAATTTTTTAAAAACAATCAATTGGCAAAAACAAACCACTTCAGTATCAGTGTAGCAGTGTACTCCATGAGTAATAGTATAGACCAGAATGTTCAGAATTATGCAAACCCCAGAGAAATGTACAGTATAAAATCATCTTAGTAAAAGATTTGTAACTATTACTTTATCAAAGAAAATTAATGAACATAATTTTAAACTTTATAAATTGTGATGGGAGAATATTTTTTAAACTTTATGTCTATTTTAAGTAACATGTTTTTGTCTGGGTCTATTTTAGCTGTTCCAGAATTAATTTTTCAAATGTGTCATTAGTAGTAGTAGACTTACTCTTAAATCATCATTTTTCAGAGTTTTGATAAATGATAAAATTTGAATATTAAAATCTATTAAAAGTATTGTACACAAATAACATAGTTTAATTTTGAAGGTAACTTAAAATTCAAATGAACCATATGCATTAGCATATCAAAATCTAAAGAGACAGTTTTGAAACATGATAACAATTTTAAAGTGGTCTTCGGTCCATGGTGCTCAGCTTTTCAAGTAAACTAAGAAAATGAACACTGTATCATGTTGTTTTGTGATATTGTATGTTGAATATTTTTGTTTAAATTCATAAAATTTAGGTATTTGAAATATTAAGTAAACCTGTCCCCTAACATTTAATTTCTTGCAAACAGTTTTCTTTGTTTTTCTATTTTATGGAGTTCAGTTGTGAAGGGTATGGATCAAAAAGTAAAGGGCTTATAAGAATATACAGCATCAGCATCTAATGAAAGGAAAAATTCTCTGCTGTTTACTTATAGCTATTTACATTTTCACTTAAGAAAAATTGATTCTGATTTTTCTTTCAATTTGAATTCTGAGAAAAAAATGTGAATGTTGCATATACAAGAGCCAGGCATAAATGATCAATGTTTACAATATTTTTAGGCACAGTCAGTTAAAATAGTGCAATGTGTACATTTTATATTAAATTTGCACATTTTATTAGTGCTTTTTCTTTCTTGCAATAAAAAAAAAAAATAGTGCATGGAGAATTCTGGCCAGTAAACACTAGGGATGTATAATGTGTGAGCATTCACTTGCTTCTGGCGATCAACATATCTCTAGGTGCCATTAGAGAAAATAACTAAGGCATTGTAATTTCAGAAATTTAATTTTTATTTACAAAACATTTTTATATTCTAATATTAAAACATCATCAAAATAACCTGCAAGGAAGACAGAACAGAAGTAGCCAGTGTTGTAGATGGGAGGAAGTGACAGACTCTCCCGTGGTCCCCATCCACGGTCCCATCCAGAACTTTCACAGATGTTTCAGCAGTTTGCATTTTAGCCATATTCTCTGAGCCATTTGATCTATATTTTTAACTTCCATAGAATTGTCTTACCTTCCACCCATATTTTAATAAAGGGCACTAAAAATATGTTAGCAATAATCTTCATCTTTTATCGGAAAACTCATTAAGATGTCCGATATGATAAATATGTATGGGTGTTGATAATGTGATAAATTGTGTTGGTGCCAATGTTTGGAGCAGCATAAACAGTAACACAACATTCATTTTCTACCTTATTACAGTGACTATTTGAACACATACTGCATCATTTCTACTATCTGTTTGGTTCTCAAGATGTTCATTTAATAATGGAAAAACTAAATAAGGAACAATGAAATAAATTAACCAGGCTCTGGAATCTGGTTCCAAATCCAGGGTGGACGACATTCCACCATCTGAGACTATTTTTCCTTCTCAGAAAATGTTTGTGAAAGTCTAAGTGTAATAGTGTTTGTTTTCTGTTAACAACAGAAGGTGAAGATCTTAAGGTCCATCTATAAATGTTACACATTTGCTTATTTCTAGGTTGTTTTAATTCAGCCAGAGATCATGGGCCACTAGGTGCTACAGTTCATCTACATTATCTACATGTCCTTGGAGTTGCTCTTTGGTTTGTTCTTACCCCTTGCTGCTGTAGGACAAATGGGATCACTTCCTGTCCTTAGAGCTGAAAACATGAGCTCAAGCATTGAACTGTGTTGTCTAGTTTCAGAAACTGGCAAATCTAGCTCTCATTGTTCGTCTAATATGCGTGTTCCATTGCCTTTTAAAAGTAAGGTTGAATTTTAAATGGCTAGAGAGTTTGATCTCTATTATTGCTTTCTCCATGTCTTTGCATTGACCTTAGGATACAATTATATTTTATTAACTCAAAGGCTTTCTTTATAATGAGAATCAGCAAACTGAACACCTCAGAAACTGCTTGTTAGTTTATGTTTAAAATAAATGTTGTAGTCCCTCAAAACTGAACATAATTTCCATCCCAGTGATGGTATGACTTGGTAAGAAATCATTAAGCTTTTTACATCCTAAGCTTTTCAACAGGATTTAATTCATCCTTAAAATTCCTCATGGTAATTTTACCATCATAAGCTTGTTTGAGCAAATTCTTAAAATAAAATATTTGTTGTTTGCCCTTTGCTATCTTAATGTTTTTCTTAAGTTCAAAATCTGACAAAGCTCATGTTATGATAGATTATATTTGTGTCTAGAGATATTCTTCCTGATACTTTGTCTTCTCTATCACAGAAGACACCAAAAATCCCCGGCAGCACTCCATTATCACTGTGGAAACACTGCATGGTATTTTTAAATGAAAACATTGTTGTTATAGTAACAGAATTTAATATGGACGGTCAGTCCTCTGTTTTGATTTTTTTTTACTCTGTAAAAGAAAACTGATAAAAATGATTCAATTAGCATACACATATAACATTCATTTACATGCAATTTCAAACTTTTATAAAGAGTCAGTAAGTAATTTATGTTTACAAGTGTGCCATATATACAGCTTTAAGAAGTATATCATACTTCCTTTTAAAAATAAAAAAAATGCTTCTTCCTATAAACCCTTTTATGTAAGATAGTTTAAAATATTTTATACAGAGATATTATTTCTCTGAAAGAGTTTAAACCTATGCAGGACTTATTTTACTATTTATTTCTAGGTGTGAAGGCAGAAGTGTGTGTGACTGTGTCTGTGTATGAATGTATACACATTTTTATAGTGAACATGTGTATGTGGGGTAGGTGTGAGTATGTGTGCAATATAGGTGTAGGTCTATGTGTTTATATGTGTGTACATTTATGTACACACACTTATGGCATGTGTGAGTTGTATGTTAAAATGTGTATATGTGTATACATGTGTATGTGTATGGATGTGTATTTGTACATGTGTGTATGTATATATCTGTGTATGAGTGTGCATATTACATGCATAAATATACATGTGTGTACATGCATATGCGTGTACATATGTGTACATATATAGGTGTGTGTGCATGTGTATATATGCATGTGTATATGCGTGCACATGTGTATTGTGTGTAAATTGTATGTGTATATGTGTATGTGTGTTTATGTGTACATTTGTGTATATATGTGTATATGTGTGCATATGTGTATTGTGTGTAAATTGTATGTGTATATGTGTATGTGTGTTTATGTGTACATTTGTGTATATATGTGTATATGTGTGCATATGTGTATACATGTATATATGAGTGTACATATGTGTGCATGAGTGTTATGTGTGTGTGGTATATGTATGTGGCATGTGTGTGCACGGTAGGTATGTATTACCTGGAATCTTTTTTTCTCTAATACTTAAATAAACTATAACAGAAAATTAACAGAGCTTTGGAAAACAACTTTATTTAGTTCTGAAATTTGACTTCATTCCAGGGTACAAAACTATTTCAAAAGAATCAAAAAATGGATGTCTCAAAACCCTATGGTCCTTGACAAGTCAGCGTTTCCAGAGCTGGAGGAGTCAGACTGCTACACTGGCCCTTTCAGCAGAGCCAGGATCCACCAGTGAGTACTCATCTCTTTTCTATGTCCTGCTTTTGTAGTTTTCATTTTCTTGAGCTTATTTATAGAAGACAAATAACTGGAGCTGTTCCCATTGGCTACAAAATAGGTCAGAGAATGCATCATTGTATTAGAGTTTATGTTTAACTTAGAACCAGCACTAAGTGAACATTTGATTCTATATAAATTTCATGACTCAAATGTTGTCAAGTAATAATTAAATATTAATCTATAGACTGGTAATCTAAATATTCATTAGAAGTAATAACTGTGGGATGCTGGGATGGCTCAAGAGTTAAAAGCGCCTGATACTTTCAAAAGAGTAGTATCTGGCAGACACATGGAGGCTCATGACTGCCTGTGACTCCAGTTACAGGGAGCCCAGAGCTCACACATGGAGACTCACAGCTGTCTGATTCCAGTTTCAGGAGACCCATAGCACACACTTGGAAGCTCATGACTCCCTGTGACTCCAGCTCCAGGGGATCCACAGCATACACTTGGAGGCTCAAGACTCCCTGTGATGCCAGTTACAGGGGATTCAACAACATCTCTGGCTTCTGCAAGCACCAGTCACATATGTGTTATACATCTATTCATGTAAGGAAACACTCATACACATAAAATAAATCTTTAAAAAACTAATTATGGTAGAAAATAATTCTTAAAATAATAATGTCAGCAATAATAGGACTACTTTTAACAATAATACTAATTAATTTAGCAATTAAGCAATTTGGTTTAATCTTATTAAACTAAAGAAATTGAGAATTTCTTTAGGAAAGGCTACTTGTCTCTACTTTTCTTGTCTTTCTCTTTCCATCTCCCTCTCTGCCAAACCTTTTTCTTTCTCCTTGACTTCTTTCATATCTGTTTATTTGCCCATGCTTTCATTCCACTATTTTTATTGAGGTTCTACAGCTCATTAATAAAATTATGAAGTTCATTACGATATATGTCCTGCCTTCTGTCTTTATGGTCCTCTTGGACAAATGGTACAGAAAAGAAAGTAGATGTAACTCTAAATAAAACAAGGTGAGCACAGAGATAGAGAAATATACGATATATGGTATAAGACCAAGGCTGGAGATGCACATAAAACCATCCTTTCCAATTCCAGCTCTGGAGAGATGAAGGTAAGACAGAACATGGACTCCCACGAATAGAGAGCTCACAACCCAGGGGCCTTCATTAGCTTTCTGTTGAATCTTCACAGAATCTTAAAGATATGCTTGCACCAAACAAAGTGAAATGAAATGGTCTTCTCATTCTTTGAAAACCAAAGGAACCATCTCAGTCTTTGAAAAACATCAATCAGCCCATGAAAACATCTGGTTTATGCCTCCACAGTAGAGTTCCACTGATACTTATCATAAAATTCAGTTTAGGATCATTTTCACTGTAGGCTGCCATGATGCTGTCACTGCCTCTTCTGCAGGCCTCACATAATGCAGCTACACAAGCCTTGGGTCCATGGTCCAGCTGCTCTGGTGGAGCTCCAGCGGAATCATTACTGCTTTTCTCTTTTCCTGACCTATACCCCTGAGCTTTACAGGGTGTTTTCCTTCCAACTAGTCTGCCTCTATTAAACACCATTATCTAAGAAAAATCCTATCACAAAATTCTTGCCATTGCCTCTCGCCCCAATCGCCAGGATTTATTTATTTACTTGTTTACTTATACTGTCTGCGTAATTACTCCGTAATACAACCTCCCACAAACTGAGCCTGTCTGCCTAAAAAATTGGTAGGTTTAAATCTTTCTGCTGCCTATAGTAACCAATACTCTGAATTCAGTATATCTGAATACAGAGAAGACACACATATTATTAAATACTGAGGAACTCAACGTATAATAATAGGGGCAGCTGTGAAGATTGAGATAAACAAGGCTGGGTAAAATCTGTACACTATGAAAGACACAGATGAGATGTCATGGGGAAGAGTGGGCCATATTCAATGAAAATGATCTGGGGAACCTTTTTGAAAGAGGAAAGCCTCTTTAGGAATGTGAAGACATTATTGATAATGGGAAAGAGGAGTAATTGTTACAGGAGAAGCAAAACATCCAAAGACAAGAAAGTCAGGAAAGCAGGACATTTTAAAGGTGATAGTAATTATACAATTCATTATGCAATCAGACATAAGAACCAGAGCTATAGAAATAAGACTGGGGTGGTAGGTTGAAGCACACGTATAGACAGACACTGTAGGAAAGTAAGAAGGATAATCATATCCTTTAATGGATGACGCTGCCATACTGCAAGTAGGGCAATATGCTCACATTACAGTTAGCTGTAAAATCATGTGAAAATTGAAGTTAGGAAGATGACCATCTCACAGTCCAGGCCAAAAACCCTGACACTCAGGAAAAAGGAAATTGTGCTGTGGAGACAGGTGGTTTAACAGGAAAGTTACTTACCTTGGTAACTCTTTGAATATGTGGGATTAGGAGGAAGCAAGGGGTAGAATAATTAATATTCTCAGATGAAATGTCTGACAAAAGATGGCTTATCATACACAGAGCTCAAGGGTTTAAACGCAGAGAGTCACTATCCAGTGAGATCCAGTTTATTCCACTGGTTGGAGAGCCCCAGTACATTATAAACTTTTAAACAGATCCATTCTTTCATTGTGAAATCCCCCTATGCTTTTTGTATCATCTACATTTTCAGGGGTCCTTGCCTTTCTTCCAACACGGACACATTTTAGGGTATCAGGGGGAAAGGAGAAATATAGGATATCACTAAACTCTGAAGACTAGATAAGCTAGAATGGAAAGTGCCCACATGGGGGATAACATCAATTTTTAATTCACTATACTTGGAGCTACATTGCTTGAGGTACCACAAACACCAGCCAGTAAATGATGGACTTTCTTTTATTCTGTTATGAGCAAGGCACGTAAGAATACCAAGACCTCTTTACAAACTGAAAGAGGATGCTAAAATGAATATTTGATCATTCTCTTTACTTTCTATTATCTGACAGTTGATCTTGTTAAAGAAGACAACTTCTCCGTCATCCTAGAATAGTTTACATGTATTATCTTTAATTATAGAGACAGATGGTGGATACCCAGAAATTGATAATTGTGACTACATTTTGTGTTCTGCTCTGAATATTAAAACCAATCCCTTTGTTCTAACAGCTTTATAATAAACAATAAGGACACCTTCTTCAGCAATGCTACTCGAAGCAGGATAGTTTATCACATGCTGGAACGCACCAAATATGAAAATGGAATATCAAAAGTGGGTAAGAACATTATTTTACAGACTTAGTTTAAAATAGAAAAAAGTTACATACATAATAACTGAAGTTTTTACCTTTCTCATTCAGTATGAAATGCTTAACACATTAGAAACAGATTCTATAAATATTTTGTGTTGCTAATTTTCATTAAAAATATATTTTGAGGGCATTGCTCAATGTATCAAAATGTGAAACGTATAAATGGATAACAACAAAATGTATCCAAAAGTAATAGCTGTTTTAAATGAAAATAGGGCTAGAAAGACTGACTGTGACATTTTATGAGCTTTACACTTAGCATAAGCCAATGCTTTTCGATGCAACAGTCTTTCCTGT
This sequence comes from Uromys caudimaculatus, assembly GCA_028551405.1. Classification (NCBI taxonomy): domain Eukaryota; kingdom Metazoa; phylum Chordata; class Mammalia; order Rodentia; family Muridae; genus Uromys; species Uromys caudimaculatus. The sequence continues at coordinate 62,966,879 of CM052701.1, forward strand.
CAAATGATAAGAGTAGGGAAGTCTTCTTTGACTAAATTTCACTGTATTCAAAAGCTGGTGAAAAGGGTCTTCTTGGTTCATGTTGTCCCAACAAGTGGGAATTAACAATTCACCACACATCACATTGAGATACAGCAGAATGAAACCTTGTGCTGATAATGCTTGCAAATAGTACTACACACATAGGCTGAGTACCAGTCTCTTTCTCAGAATTACTGTCCCTGTGGTTGACATGGCTATGGATGTCATTTGAATTACTTTAATTCTTAAAATAATTTTGTGCCCCATGTGAGTTTATATATGCTTTAAAGAAAAACTTTTATTGAAATTGACTCTGATTTTTCATCTCTCTTTAGGTATCCGTAAGCTTATCAATAATGGTTCATACATAGCAGCATTCCCCCCACACGAGGTAATTTTGAATGATATTTTCCATTTAGTAAAGTAAAAGAATTTCATTCTCTGGGACTGTATTGGTTACTTTCTATTGCTGTGATCAAACACCATGACAGACAACGTATGGAGGGAAAGGTTTATTTGGGCTTCAGCTACTAGAGGGCTAGAGTCCATGATGGGGGCAGCATGGCAGCAAGCAGCAGGGATGGTGACTGGAGCAGCAAGAGGAGAGTTCACATCTTGAGCAGCATCACCAAGCAGAGAAAGGAACTAGGAAGAGGCTATAGGCTCTCCAGGCCCAGCCCCAGTCCTACCCACATTGACGTACTCCCCCCTCCTGACACATCTCCTCGACCTCCCCAGAACTGCATGAATATCATATAGAAAATTTGAAAAAAAAAAAGTTGTAACTACTTAAAATTTGAAATATCAGATATGAATTTTCAGAACCCTAGGATTAAACACATAGGTGGTTTCAAAGGTTATAACACCATGCTTTTAAGTAAACATTTATTCTTTTTACATCTGTAAGTGAAAAAAAACTTTATAACTCTAGTTCACTTCTTAAAGCAGAATGATATTCAGTCTCTCAATTAAAGATTACAAGAATTTTGTCAGGTTGGAGAGATGTCTCAGCAGCTAAAAGCACTGGCTGCTCTTCCAGAGGTCCTGAATTCAATTCCCAGCAACCACATGGTGGCTCACAACCATCTGTAATGGGATCTGATGCCCTCTTCTGGTGTGTCTGAAGACAGCTGAAGTGTACTCATATAAATAAAATAAATAAGTCTTTTAAAAAATTTTTTTAAAAAAAATTTGTCATTGATAGTAATTTTTAATTAAGATTCCTGAATTCCAAAGGGTAAAATATATACTCTCATTTACTTATATAAAATTGGCCTAAATTATTTGAAAAGATTATTTAAAACATTATTTTCATATAACTATCATATTTTCAATGACAATGGCATTTACCATTCTAGTGGTGAGCTTGAGTATATAATCATGATTGTTTTCATTAAGATGGTAAATTACCTTCTTAAATAAACACTAGTCTTTATTCAGTTCAAACTTCAGTAAAAAGATGGACTACAATCAATGTTATTGTATGTGTCGCAGGGAGCCTACAAGAGTAGCCTTCCCATCAAAACCCACGGACCTCAGAATAACAGACATCTGTTGTATGAGCGCTGGGCACGCTGGGGAATGTGGTACAAGCATCAGCCTCTGGACTTAATCAGGTACTGCAGATGGGCTGGTGGGTAATAAGCAGCAAACTGATCTTTGTCATTTGTCTAGCCTTGGAATTATTTGTTATCACAATGATATCAGTTAGGAAACAATCTGCAGAAAAGAAATCACTGCATGATTCTTCAAGGTAAGGAACTCAATGCATGAAATTAGCTGTAGGGTAGATAGGCTTTAAGTCAATCAGAGGTTGTTAACAGCATAAAATGACAAGTAAGTACATTTAATGGCAAAGGGGAAATGACATTATTACACAGTCCAAGCACCCGGTATTGGTGAATACCAGGGAAAAGGAAATGATTCTGGGTGTTGGATTTCTCCTACCTCCAAGTCTTCCAGTATTTCCTTGCCCAACTTCATCATAAGCATTTTACAGAGGAGCCAGAACAATTAACTACCATAAAAATCAAAATAAAGAGAAGCACTCAACAGTTATAAGGGCAGACAGGAAAACAGCCAACACAGCACCTGTGTATGCATGGAAGACTATCAGTATTCACAAGTGATTAGTTCCAGAAATAGTTGATATTCTATATTATTTAGGGATGAATGGCAAGAAAAACAGAACTTGCATGTTTAGTGTAGACACAACTATTTTCCTTTTTTTGACACAACTATTCAATCTATGGATACTTGAAGCTGTAGACAGATCTTAGTAATAGACAGGACCGGCTACATTGCCTTGCAAAAGGTATTTTCTTGTGAATAGTTGCTCTTTATCTATCTATCATCCATCTATTTATCTATTATCTATCTATCATCTATAATTTATCATCTATCCATCTATCATATATGTATTTTGGGACAGTGTCTCACTATGTAACACTGAATGGCCTAGAACTCATCGTGTAAACAAGGCTGACTTTAAATTGACAAAATCTACCTACCTCTGCTGGTATTAAAAGCAAATATTACCATGCCTGGCTTCAGTTTTAATTTGGGGATAGTTACATTTCATTTTCATGATTTATTTTATTGCAGAAAACATTGTTCATGTAAAAAGTATGAAAGGCATAGTACTCTTCTGATTCTCTAGCTAATGTTGTATACATATAGAATAAAAGAAAAGTACATTCATATTATTAGGCTGTATGTGTTGATACTTCTATCTGTTTTTAGAATATAAATACAAAGTAGTTCACATTTATATCACTCACTGTGTCAGCGGGAAGCAGAACACTGAAGGGTACTTGAAGAGAATTAAATAAAGAAGTCTATACAGAAGTGGGAGGTAGGATCATGAGAGCCAACACATAATGACATGCTCAGGGAATAGTAAAAACTAGAAGCAACTATTAAACCAGTTATTAAAAGATGCAAGAGGAGGAAGGACTTGCAAGAATCAATTAATGTCTAACTATGGAAAGACATTCCAGATACAAGCTGTGACATGAGGAGGAAAGCACTTGTAGACAAACCATGACCCAAGAGAAAGAAAGCCACCTACCAGATACATCTTGAAACCACCAAACCTGTCTGGAAGCCAGTATTTTTAAAAAGAGTGGATAAGGGTTCACAGAGGTGAATTCTGTGGGACACAAGGTAGTAAGTGGAATAAGCATTTGGAAATATACAGGATAAATACACAGAAAATGTTATTAGTTGATTATATTCACAATCATAATACTTTAATTCTTAATTCTGTCAACCATGATAAATTCTATCATTCTAATTTATACAGGTAGAAATGTTATTGTTTTGAAGACTCATGGATGCAATATAGTGAGATATGCTGCCTCACCAAAAAAATAATTATTAGGAACCACAGTGATAGTTTTTGAGAAGCATTTCAGTGGGAGTTACTATTCCTATCTACAGGCAGCATTGCTATTGTTGTGTCAGGTAATTTAAGCAAACATTGTATGTTTTGAATAAATGGAGTGGGTGAAGAAAGAACAATTGAGTAGATCTTAGAACTGCCTCATTAATCTGCCACTTCCATTTCAACTGAAGACTAATAAAGTGTAGTCATTCCTTTGGCTTCTTTTACTTTTCTAATAGTGGCTGCTAGTGAAGTAATGCACAGCTTAACCTTCAAGAAGCTTAACCCGTTTTGGAGGTGATGAGGAATTGAAAAATAAGGAGAGTTATTAGAAGGTGTCATGACTGATGACACTAATCAGGGTGTGGTTCAGAGTAGCGTGGGAACAAGAGCAAGACACCTTAGAAGGGTTGGAGAGCAAGTCAGGAAAGGCTTCCTGGAAGAAGCAATCTAGAGAAAAAGACCAATGCCAGTTACAGGAGGAAAGAATTTTTTTTAATTTTAGTTAGTAACCAGTGATAATCAAAGGAAACATGCTTCAGACAAGCAGGATAGGGCTTTGGTGGAAGAAGACAAGATGTAACACTGCAGCTATGGCATAAGCATGTCAGACCAGGTGTGTCAGTGGAGATCCATTTACCCTGAACTGAGAATCCAATCAAAGGGCCAAATGATCTTTCTTCCTTTTTATTTTTTATTTCTCAAAAAATAGCTTTGTTAGGGAAAAACTAAAAAGGTAGATAAGAAGGATAGAGAAGGGCCAGGATTGAGTTATAAAAACCATTTTAAGAAAGTTGGAATAGAAGTAGATACTTTTGAAAAGTTGATCTTGTATTGTTCCTATAGTGACCAAGTTTACAGGAAAGCATCATTGACAAAATGAGATTCACATAACAGTCAGGAGTGTGTTGCTGACAAGCTCCTGGGCTGGTAGCCTTGGCGTTCCTCTGAAACCCTCACTGCTTGTGGTATTGGAGTTTGTCAAGTCATTTATATCACATTAATTTAAACTAATGACTGGCTTTCTGTGCAGGCTGTACTTTGGTGAGAAGATTGGCTTATACTTTGCCTGGCTGGGATGGTATACTGGAATGCTGATTCCTGCTGCAGTGGTCGGCCTGTGTGTTTTCTTCTACGGATTAGTTACAATGAATGAAAGTCAAGTAAGGTGAGCCTTGTCCAAAGTATTGGACCTGCTCTGTGAAAGGGCAAATGCCTGTGAATGATGGAGGTAAATAATAGTACTGCTGTGTGTGTTTTGTTTTGTTTATAGTCTGTAGGTATAGATAGTCTGTTTATAGTCAGAAGATATATTAAAATGCCATTTTGATGTTTTATATGCAAATTCTTTTGGATATGTTCCAAGAGTTCTTATCACTTTGCAAAAAATATCATCAAAGTGGTATTTCACAAGAAAACCTTACATCAAAAATGTGACTATCTTTTAAAAAATAGAGAGATATAATATTAGACATGGCAAAGAATTATTCTTAGGAATAATGCATTATTTTTCATCATTGAATTTAACTCTATATGATCAATTCACATGGAATTTAACGCTATATGATCAAATTCAAAATACAAAGAATCCCTGTGGAGTTAACAACCTTACTCTTTCCAGAGGGCCTGAGTGGTTTAACCACATGTAACTCTAGCTCCAGTGGCCGCCAAAGATGTCTACATACATATGATACATATGCATACACTCAGGCCTACACACAAATAAAATAATTAACAAACCTTTAAAAAAGACAGACACCCTTTATCCAAGCTCAGTATTTTGTTCTCTCTTTTTGTCAATATTTTTACAATGATCTTGCTACTAGGAAGTACTTATTAATAGCTAATTCTAATATAAAATTATATAGGATCATAAATATTCCTTTCCCTGTATTTCTCTTTAAAATATTAACATATGTATAGCATTTTTGACTGGGAACAAAGTATCTCCATTGCACCCGAGTTCAATAACCAAATTTTTTGATTTGAAATCTCTGAACTTGCTTAGGTTTCCAAGACATGCACTGAAGATCAAAACCATATGATCCAGTCTTAGGTTTGTTTCAGTGCTATACACAGTAACTCTTGACTCTGAGAGGTAACACCATTAAACACCCTTCTTCTCTGATCCTTTGGGGATTTTCCTATATACTATTTGGTTAGTGAGCTCTTGGCCTCAGAGAATAGGTTCTTGAAAGGAAAACTCTTCTTTTGCAATGAATTAACAAATAGAATCTTGTTCTTTTCTAATGAGAGACAAAAAGGAAATAGATCTGGAGGGGAGAGCAAGTTAGGAGAAGTGGAAGGGGAAACTATAGTAAGGATATAAAGGATATATAGTATGAGAAAAGAATGTTTTCAACAGAGAGGGGGGGAGGGAGGGGAGGAGGAGGAGGAAGGAAGAAAGACAAAAAGAAAGAAGAAAGAAAAAAAATGACTACTCAGTAGTTACTGTTCAGATTGGATCCATGAAGAACATTCCCATAATTTCTAAACTTCATGTAGTTTTGTGATAAGATATAGAAGCTTCTCTCAATCAAAGCAAACTTAAAATATGAAAAAGAGTAGAAATATGTACAAGTAGTAATAAATGTACTGTTTCTGTTAATGTTGTACCAGTGAGGGGACCTAGGTTTTTTTATATGAAATAAGTATTTTTTTTTTTTTAGCTTTAGTACAAGGAGTATTTTAAAGGCATTAACAAAGTCTTCATTCTGTGCCTTTGGGTGTTATATTACCACTACTGCAGTCACAGTATAATTAAGATCTTGTTAGACTTTCTATTCTAAACCAAGATAAGCAGCACTGAATATCTTGACTTTCAGAATTTTGAAACTGAAATTTTCCATTCAAGGTGCCAGACATGGTCGAGTCCTGGCTGCTATTTTTGTGGGCAAGAAGGGAAAAGACTGAGTTTTGCTTTGTGTTGATTCATGCTACTCTCTTATTAAGCTCCTTTTTGTTTGTTATAAAGTAGTGAAATGACAAAAGCTAGAGATATGGATCCGTTTATCATAGATCTACAAGTTATACACAACCAAAATGTCATCATATTTGTGTGTGTGTGTGTTTGGTCTTTATTTTTTGCTTTTATTTAAAAATATACTTTTTTCTCACACCATGATTACAGTTTTCCCTCTTCACTCCTCCATGTTCTTCTCAACCTCTGTTTCCTCTGATCCATGCAATTCCTCTTAGAAAATTAACAGACTTCTAAGGGCTAATACATTTTATTATAACATAATGATATATATAATAAGATAGAGTAAAAACTAATATAATAAGACAATATGAGACAAGCAAAAACAGGAGGAATGAGGAAAAAATCTCAAGAAAAGGCCTAAGAATGATCCTGCTGATGTAGAGAGAGTCGTTTCTCTTGGTGCCTCTCACCCCCTTTAACTCCTCCATCTTTCCACCTCCTCTTCCACATTGTTCTCCGTGATCTGAGGGGAGATTTGATGAAGATATCCCACTTAGGTCTGAGTGCTCCAAGGTTTCTCACTTTGCATATTGTCCAGTTGATGATCTTTCTGTATTTGTTCTCATTTGCTGTAGAAGGAAGTTTCTCTGATGATGGCTGGGTAAGGCACCGATCTGTGAGCGTGGCAGAATATCATTAGAAGTCATTTGATTGCTGCATTGTTTTTTTTTTTCAGAACAGTAGTATTTTGTCCCTGGGCTATCTAATCTCAGGAGTTTGGTCACCCAAGCAGTGTCAGGTATGGGTTCCATTTCATGGAATGGGCCTTAAGTCAAATCAGATATTGGTTGGTTACTTCCACCAGCTTTGTGCCACATCGCACTAGCATATGCAGGCAGGATACCACTGTGGATCAAAGGCTTTGTGATTGGGACAGTGTTTACTTTTCTCCTTTGATAGCATGTGAGTACTTTCCTATAGATATTGTATTACACAATGAAGCCTTGCTATCAGATTGTAGAGAGAAATATATTGTCTTGGCAACAGACTGGGATGTTTTGGAGTTCCTATGGAACCACTTTACCAACAACATAATTCGATATAACCTAATGCCAGTTCTGGAAGGTTCATTTGGTGACAAGAGATAAATATAGCCCACCAAGTTATTTGGTTATTTCATTTAGATTGCCTTTATATATGTAATAAATTTCCATACTACCCCTCAAATAACTCATAATTTTAGCTGTCTCTTCCCACATTCCTCCCTTAATTCCGATCTTCACTTCTCCCCAGTCAATTCCCTTATTTCAGTCTCCCACCAACATATATCTATTACTATCTATTCTGTTTCTGTTTCCTATCTGTACCCCTAACCCCTTAAATTATACCTAACCTCTGGGTTTCTACAGATTATACTTGGGTATCATTGACTTAACACCTAGTATTCACATATAAGTGAATACATATTGTATTTGTCCTTCTGGGTCACTCAAGATGATTTTTTTACAGTTCAATATATTTACCTGCAGTTTTCATGATTTCCTGTTTATAATGGCTGAGCAATATTCCATTATATAAATGTACCACATTTTCTTTATCCCTTCTTCTATTGAGAGATACCTAGGTTGTTTCTAATTTCTGAATATTATGAATAGAGTAGCAATGAAGGTGGTTGAATAAATGTCTCTGTAATTGTATGAAGTATACTTTGAACCTATGCCCAAGAATGGTATAGCTGGATAATGAAGTAGATTCCCATCTTCTTGAGGAACTCCCACACTGATTTCCATAATGGCTGTATAATTTTTCACTTCCACCATCAATGGATAAGTGTCCCCGTTACTCCACATCCTCTTCAGCATAATTTGTAACTTGTTTTTTTTTTTTTTTTTTTTTTATCTTTGCCATTTTGAGGTTTAGATGACATCTCAAATAAATTTTGATTTTCATTTCCTCATGACTAAGGATGTTGAACATTCATTTCTTTAAGTGTTTCACAGCCATTTGATTTTCCTTTATTGAAAATTCTCTCTTTAGACCTATATCCCATTTTTTAATTAAGTTCTTTGCTTTCGTGATATTTAATTTTTTGTATTCTTTATTCCTTTAGAATATTAGCCCTCTATCAAATGAGGAGTTCACGAAAATCTTTCCCCATTGTATGGTTTGCTATTTTGTTTGAATGACAGTGTCCTTTTCTGTGCTTCTTATTTCATTTAGTGCCATTTATTAACTGTTGATTTTAGTTCTTCTGCTAACAATGTTCTGTTCAGAAAGTCATCCCCTGTGCCTATAAGTTCTACGCTAGCCCTCACTTTCTCTTCTATCAGGATCAATGTATCTGGTTTTATGTTGAAAGCTTTGATCCATTTGGAGTTGAATATTGTAGGGTGTTAGGTAAGGATGTATTTGGAATCTTCTACATGCAGCTGTCCAATTTTACTAGCACCATTTATTGAAAATCCTATCCTTTTCCAGGGTATGTTTCTGGCTGCTTTATCAAAAATAAGGTGTCAAAAACTGTATTATCTTCATTGATAACTACGTCTATTTTTGTGCTAATACCATGCTGTTTTTATTACAATATTAAGGCAGGGATGGTGATACCTCTAGCACTTCTTTCAATATGCAGTATTGTTATAGCTATCTTGGGTATTTTATGCTTACATATAAAGATGAAATATTGTCATTACAAGATCTGTGAAAAATTGAATTGGAATTTTCTTTTTTAAAAAATATTTATTTATTTATTTAATGTATATGAGTACACTGTACTCGCTATCTTCAGACACACCAGAAGAAGGCACTACATGCCATTGCAGATGGTTGTGAGCCACCATGTGGTTGCTGGGAATTGAATTCAGGACCTCTGGAAGAACAATCAGTGTTCTTAACTGTTGAGCTATCTCTGGAGAGATGGGGCTCTGGCCCCTGAATGGAATTTTCATTGGTATTGAACTGAATCAGTAGATTATCTTCATTGGGATGGCCATTTTTACTATATTAATCCTATCAATCCATAAGATGGGAAAACTTTTTGTCCTCTGATATCTTTTTTAATTTCTTTCTTCAATGCCTTAAACATTTGGTTGTTTTTTTTTCAATTGTTTTGTTTTGTTTTTGTCATGTGGGTCTGTTACTTTTTTGGTTAAAGTTACCCCAAGACAATTTATTATTATTTGAAACTATTATGAAAGATATTGTTTTTCTGATTCCTTACTCAGTACATTTGCCATTTGTAATTTTATGAGTTAATTTTCTGTTTAGCTAATTTGCTGAAAGTGCTTATCTGCTTAAGGATTTCCTTGGTGAAATTTTGAGGGTAATTTATTTATATTATCATATCATCTACAAATACTGATATTTTGGCTTCTTCCTTAAAATTTGTATATCCTTGATCTCTTTCAGTTGTCTTATTGCTATGGCTAAGATTTTAAGATACATTGAATAGGTATGGAGAAAATGGGCTACCTTGTCTTGTGCGTGATTTTAATGGAATTACTTTGAGTTTCTCTCCATGTAAGTTGATGTTCGGTATCCCTAATCTTTCTACTACCTTTTCCCTGAAAGGGTATTGGATTTTATCAAAGGCCTTTTCTGCATCTAAGAAGATGATCATGTACTTCTTGTCTTTTAGTTTGTTTATATGGCGAGTTGTGTTTATGGACATATATATTGAATCATTCTTGCATCTCTGAGATGAAGACTACTTGATCATGGTGGATGATTCTTTTGATATATTTTTGGGTTTGGGTTGCAAGTATTTTATTGAGTATTTGCATCTGAGTTTATAAAGGAAATTGATCTGTAATTCTCTTTCTTTGTTAGGCCTTTATGTAGTTTGCATATCAGGTAACTGTGGACTTGTAAAATGAATTGGGTAATGTTCCTTCTGTTTATATTTTGTGGTGTTTAAAATAACTATTTTTTGAATGTCTGGTAGAATTCTGTGCTAAAACTATTCGCTCCTAAAACTTTGTTAGGGGTAGGCAGGGAGACTTTTAATATCACTAGAAGCTATAATCTGTCTTCATTGCTTATCTGATCATGATTTAACTTTGGTTAGTGGTATGTATCAAGAGAATTATTCAGTTCTTTTAGACTTTCCAACTTGGTGGAGTGTAGGTTTTGACAGTTTAGGATTTTGAAGCATGTGCTTGTGATTCTTTGAATTTTATCAGTATCAGTTGTTATATTCCACTTTTCATTTTTATGCCACTCCTCGGAAAGAAACAATTCTATAAGGTGTTTTCTGGCACGCATTACACATGTGTGTGCAGGCACGCACACGCACAAACACACACACATACATACACCCACACACACATAATTAAAAAGTAATACTTTAAAAATCAATAATAATTGTATCATAGGGCATGATAGCACACATGTGTAATCCCAGCACTGGGAGGTGGAAGCAGCAGGATTGGGAGTTCAAAACCAGTCTCAGGCTAAACAGGAGGCTGAAGCCAGCCTGAGCTAGATGAGACCAGTCTGATGAAACAAACAAAAAGATTTAGTATGTTTTAATACAATGTATCAAATTAAACTTTAAGCAAATTACGGAAATTGAATTTTATGATTATGACACTAAAATAAAACCCCTTGTAATGATTTAAATTCTGGACATGGTAACTTGATAATAAAGACTTTCTATCATGGCAAAATAAAAAAGATGATGTACTACAGAGCAATCTTAAACTTTTACTTTGTATGAGATCCAATGTAGGTTGAATTGTGAGTCATTTGTGAAATACAAATGAGCTATTATTGATCCATTTTCACTAAAATTTTCTTCAAGAACTATGTAAATTTTTCTTGATTTTAAAAGTTGTAGGATAACTAAAATGATATGTTGGGTTTTCTTGCTTTTGATGCTAAAAAATGTATATTTTACCATTTCTTCCTACTTCATGTAAACATCCTAATTACTAGAAAAATGAACATGGGAGAAGTACAGTGTGGTGTGTGGGATGCGTTGTGTTATCAGCATTAATCCCTCACTTTCGGTGGACAGATTCTCCTCAATTTGAAATGAATTTGACTCTGTTTCACTTATGTTATAATTAATGGAACAGTAGACCCACAATCAGCAAATTCTTCAAGTTTCCATGGTATTCTTCCAAGTCTATGGTCTTGAGCGTAACCTTGAACTAACCACTGAAGCTGAATATGTGCTTATGTTTCCTGTGCTTAGCTGAGATAATTGGCATTACCTGAGATTGGTGAAGACTCAGCAGGTCAAGGCGTATCAATTCTTCTCTTCTTGAAGTGCTGTTAATGCATTACATCATTGCTTACTATTTATTCTCATTTTGAACTGAGGTTGTAAAGACCTTGTATTCAAATACAATTTTTTTTTTGCCTTTGACTATATACATGCTTGTAAAGCAGCAAATCTACTGCAAATTTAAATTAACAGTTTCATTTCAAAATATGTTTTCCAAAGCCTTTAAATTCTTTTCAATATTTTAAAAGCAGGTATACTTAAAAACAATTTACTGGAGAAATGCAAGGTTAAGAGTGACCATAGATGGCAAATAAAATAACAAAACATTCTAAAATGAGGTTGTTGTGAACTCTGAGTAGATAGATAAAGCTTTTTGGAAATTGGTAATGATTCCTTCCTTTTATCATAAAGCGATTTATAATGTATGTATATTGGATTATTTAATGGGTATACAATGAATGTGATAAATTATAAAATCACATCCTATTTGAAATTATATTTACATGGAGATTATGTTATATTATCATGACAAACACCCTCTCTCCCTCTCCCCCACCTCTCTCCCTCTCCCCCACCTCTCTCTCTCTCTCTCTCTCTCTCTCTCTCTCTCTCTCTCTCTCACACACACACACACACACACACACACACACACACACACACACACGAGAGAGAGAGAGAGAGAGAGAGACAGAGAGAGACAGAGAGAGACAGAGAGATCCTTTAATTCTTAGAGAGCATTTTGCATAAGATTATGTACTGAAGTATATGTTATAGACTTACATATCAGTAGTCTTGAGAAATCAGAATAGTCGGGTATGACTCTATATTGGCCCATTCTAAGATGGTAAAATTACTGAATACTTCAGAGATTTGCTACCTAAGATAATTCTGTGTGTTGTGAGAGACCATGGATTAAAATGTCTTTATTTTAAAATAAAGTATTATACAAGCAAATATATGGCCTATTATTATTATATTCTTTTGGCACAGTTTTCGAAAATTGAAGAAACAAACAAAAAAACCTTTCTATCATAAGTATTCTAAGATATTTATGTGAAAGCCATCATCCAACTCTATCCTGATTGCTTTCTAATTTTTTTGTTCCTCTGCATTGCAAATATAGCATATAGCGAATATAGTTCCCAGTACTGTATTTGCTAGGAGCTAAGACAGAGAACTAAGTGAATACATGCTTCCCCCCCCCTTTGATTTTTCAAGCCAAGAAATTTGTAAAGCCACTGAAGTCTTCATGTGCCCTCTGTGTGACAAGAATTGCTCACTGCAAAGACTCAACGACAGCTGCATCTATGCCAAGGTGAGTGGGGGCCACCATAGCCTCTGCCCAAAGCTCCCAGTTTTTTAAGAATTAGACAGTGGAAAGTTCCCCAGTAAATTGCTTTTCTGCCAAAATTAATTGTCTCCAAAAATTTCAACATTATTAGTGTCATTGACAACTGAGAAAAAAATCAGTCTGTTGCAATTAAAAAGAGGATATATTTAATATCTTTTTCTTTCTGTGTTATTATAACTGATACCTGACACCCTGGGCACAAACTTCCACTTGACATTACATCTGATTCATTTTATGAAAATGACTATATTCATGGCTGATGATTCAATTTGTATCTGTCATGAGTTTATTAAGTTAAAATGTTTCTAATAGGAAATATAATGTCATTTCTCAAAGTCCCATATTGCTGTCTATGTGGGATACCTGATGGACCTTTAAACTCTTGAAGAGCAAGTCTTTCCTCAGAGAAATTAAATAAGAACCTTTAGGTGAGAATCTACATGTCACCACATCACACAATTTCTAAAAGTTTCTAGATGAACACAAGTGTAAAAAAACACTAGTTCTTATAGTTTTTATTTTAAGAGATTTATTGAAAAATAATTATTATGTAGTAAGCTAGATGGGACACATGTAAACAATAAAAAATGATGCATTTTGTTAAGGCCTATGCATCTGTGAAGCACATCACTACAGTGAAGATAATGGGCATGTCTGTCACCTCCAAGGCTGCTTCACTCCCTCTTACCTCCACCCCCATTCTTCCCAGTTCTCCCACACACACCTCATACAAGTCCTCTGTTTAGGTAACCAATTACAATGGGACATCACTGATAAGCACACGTTTGTTGATTCATGTATATGGCATTAAATAGTAGTTTTTCTGACTTCTTTTGTATACTGTGACATTTTTGAAAGTCATCTTATAATGTGACTTTTATCAACAGAACATTCTTGAATATTGAGGATACTATTTCATTTTCTCTATATCAAAGTTTGTTGTTTGTTTACATGTTAATGCATTTCTGATTTTAAACAAAACTTCTAAGAGCACTGCTTTCTATGTCTTCTGATTGACAATTGTTATTTTTCTTTGGGCAATACCTAGAAGTAGACTAGTCAGCATATGTAATAGCTTTATTGTTAGTTTATTAGTCCAGTTTATCTTATTGCAATGATTTGCCTGAAGGTAGTCACCTATTTAAGAAAAGAGAGTTATTGTAGTTCATGAATATGGAGGTATGATATCCCAGGGTATTATCTGTTTAAGGTCTTCTTGCTGACAGAGCCCTAATGTAATGCAGAGCAGACATATATGCTGAGACAGGCATGGTGAGAATTTTATAAAATCTAAAGTTCCATCGTAAGGGCTGGACTCCTCTCATGACTCCTACAATCTTAATCACTGCTCAGAGCCTCCAACTCTAAGCATTGAAGTCATATTGCCCTTCCATCAGTTACCTTAAAATTAGGTAGTCAAACACTGTCCATAATGACCCTTGCAAAGCAGCTGAACAAACATCCAAATTGGTTAAACTACATCATAGATCATGCCTATTGGTGTCTTGTCCTAGAGTTGTTTCCCACACAGTCACTGAGCCTCAGTGTATCAATCTTTGTAAATTATAATGACTCTGGTAGATGGCTAGAAATATATCATTATTGTTTAGTTACTTAAAAATCATCTGATGTCTGGCAAAGGCGGTTTTGCTCTCAAAATATTAAACTTGGATCACTGCAGTGCTCTGTCTAAATCTAATTGTTCTTAATAACAAAAGAAATATCTTCCTGTGTACTCTACTAAGGAACAAAGAATAATGAGGAACTCTAAAGTGGCTAATAGAAGTGGGTGCATGGGGATGGCTGGTCCATTCTTGGTTTTGTCCTTGACCTCAGATAGTTTCCTTACATACTTGCACATTTGTTGCACAAATATCACTAAATTACTTATGCAAAATATTTTAATTCCTATAGTTCTTTGTATATCTTGAACTTTTGTAGGACAGTAATCTCAAGTAAACATAATACCTTATTTCTTTCCCCATCTATCTTGTTGCTGTGCCTACTTTGTACATTTTTGATGTTTCTAACATAGGGGTAAAACTGATCTGTATTGGTCTATCTTGTCTAAAAGTAGAGTTCTCCATACAATTAATTTTGACAGGGTTGAGTGTAATACCAATAACTGATCCCTTTATCACAAACCATATTTATTAAAGTTAGCTTCTGACTTCTTTATCTTGAAAAATCAGCATGAACAACACTGTGTGATTACTGTAGAAACACGTTTACTTTTGAGTTTGAGTTTGAGAAGGTCCAATGAGATGATACAGACTGAGACATATGTATCGTGTTCTGCAGCCGTATTTTTGCATCACTTTTGGAATAATTCCAGTGTAGCACATATAGATGATGTGGATTAGATGTATTAAAGGCAGATAGGAAGATGAATAAGTGGATATACACATATACACGTCAGTCTGTTATGAAGGTATGAAATGTCATTAAATTACAAAATATGATAGCCTCAGGGATTTCAAAGGTCTAGATATATGTTGCTTCTATTACTTCTAAATTGTCTTGGAACAATCCAATAATACCAAGACTAACACTGAAGAAAAAAAAAATCCATATAGGACAGAGTTAAAAAACAGAGAATCTACTCAAGAAAGTTTAAATCTAGGAAGCCTTTGCTAATATTCAATATGAATATAGCATGAAGACAGTTCAGAATTCACTTGAAAACTTAGAAGGAATGTATAAGGAGAAACATACAAAATAAAATATTGTCTCACACAACAACACAAGAACTAAGTCCCATCTATACAAAATATTTAAGGTCCTGCATTTTCTAGCTAACATTAAATATAGCTACTTGTTTTATACCTGTAATTCTGTGATTATATATTCTATAATTGATGGAGGAAAATGAATCCACATTTTATGTGTTAAGCAGTCTAGGTTTTTGTCACTAATCACAGGACACGGTGCAATGTCACTACAGTTCCTCATGGAATCCATCCATTCCTGAGACTGAGGAGAAAAAATTAAACCCTTCTATATTTTATTTTTAAAATGCACATGTATTTACATGTGCATGTCTTTTATCATATGCCAAAAGTTTTATATACATATATGCATATGTGCACACCAGCATTTTCTACAATTGACTGCTTTGATTTTACTAATAAAACTACAGAAATTAACATATTTAACTAAATAATTCAGATATTTGTGCATTGATTCAAAGACACAACACTATATTATCAATTCATGATGCTAGAATTGTTCTCAAAACAAAAATAATGAAATAGAGGCACTCAATACTTTGTGCAACTGCAAAAACATCTCAATCCTTTAAGCTAAGTTCATTCCTTATGTTCCCCTAGGATTATTAAACTTTACCTCTTTAGAAATCATTCATTGAATATTAATATGTGACTCAAACTAATACTAACTGTAAAACCGTATCCAAAATAGGAGAGACAGTAGACTTTCATTTAAGAAATTTCAAGACGTGATAATGCAGAGGGAATATATTTGCACACACACACACACACACACACACACACAAACACATGCACACACACACACACACACACACACACACACACACACACGTATCCCAACATTTGATAATTTAGAATCAGTTAATCAAGGATAAGACATAGAAATCTACCTGCTGAGCCAGTCCATC
The DNA here is from genome assembly GCA_028551405.1 of Uromys caudimaculatus. Lineage (NCBI taxonomy): Eukaryota > Metazoa > Chordata > Mammalia > Rodentia > Muridae > Uromys > Uromys caudimaculatus. Next base: position 62,983,426 of record CM052701.1, read on the forward strand.
TGTGGTGATGATTCTGAGGAGCACATTTTAAGATAATTGTGTAGACGAGCACTAAACCAAGTTTCTAGGTTTGTGTTTGGTGTTTGGTATATGTTGCAATCAGGTATATTGAATATAGACCACTAAGCATTATCTCTCTTACCGAAGAGTTAGCAAATAAGCAGTGAGAAAGAATTCCATTCCAGCATAAATCCCAATATACCTTCAGTGATAGCCCAGTCTATATGATTGGATTAGCTCAGAAGATCCCTGCTCATTTACTGTAGTCTGGATTTGTGAGTGTGTCAGTATCAGGGCATCATGCTGTTCCAAACCTACTAAGCAGTGTAAGAGGAGATCCAGTAGCTACAGCAGAGGAGACTCAGACTCAAGTTTCCAATCTCATAAAAAGTGGGTGTCCTTAAACAACACCCGCATTCATCAATGGCTAACCATGCTCAGCTTTCAAAGCTAAATCAGACAGCAACCACCATGGAGAATTTATGCTGTTCAGTCAGTAAAGCCTCCCCTTCTTACCTTACCCTCTGCACATTAACATTGTAAAATAAAATGGATGTTAATATATCTTTTTTAGTCATAAAGACAAGCTATTTTCTAATTTAAAAGTCATTGCAAATGTGCATTCTCAAGAAGAGCAAACCTCTATTGTTTTTAGAAAAGTCTGTTATGCTCCTTGAATTTTTTAAAAATGTAATCTAATGTTTTCTTTGATATAGTAAATGGTCTTTGGTGTTAGTCATGTAAATGCTCATGCTTTTCCTGCCAATTACCTCAGACCTAATCTTGAACCCTCCACAGTGGGTTCAATTACCTTCTCCCAGTATTCTGCATTTTAACTGAGCGTCTTTTCTGTCAGTATCATTAGGTAACTAGTAATCTGCTATAGTCCCGGCTAATTGTTTGTCTCTGTGAACGCCAATATCCTGTTACCTCTCATATCATAATAAGTTGTAAATATAACAAAACTATTTTCACAATCTTATACTCCGGCTTACTGCACATTTTGAAGTATTCTCTGGTCCTCATTTTAGTTTTATCTCCTGTTACATGTGAATGATCCACAATTAAAATATGCATATATGAATTTTATATATATCCACTATAATTGAGCTAAATGACTCTAAGCTGTTAACATTCAATTTTGAACTCAGACATGACTAAAAGGTTTATATGAGGACTTTTTAAAGTATAATGAAAATCACTTTAAAAGCAAACACTGCAGAAACCATAGCAAATCCCATACACGAAGCATGGGTTTTTTTTGTTTTGTTTTGTTTTTTGTTTTTTTGTTAACTATAGCCTTTTACCTAGTTTTCTCAAAGCATGGCTGTCTCTGAAGCGGGGGAAACCTCATTTCTTGGTGACCTTTAATTCCTGATAGGTAAAGTCTCTGTAGCACTCTGAGAGGCTGTTCCTCTACCAAGTCTGTTTAAAAGGGGAAACTGACAGCTGTTGAACTACTGAGACAGCTCAGGTCTCTGCTGGATGCTGCTGGAAACAAAGAGACTGGATTCCCCTGCTGGGTGTAATTTTATGAGCTCTGTGGGGGAATTTTTCTATGATCCTTGTCTCTGCTGTCCATAGTGATTATTCTTAAAAGCAACATACAATATTTTTAGAAATCTCCAGCCTTAGCCAAAATAAATATTTTAGAACCATAAAGGATATTTTGTACTTACAATCTTTAAGATTTATCTTTCTTGTTTCTTTTCTGTGCTGTGCTGGGGATCCGAAGGCTTGCCTGTACATTCTAGACAGGCTGTCTTCCACTGAACTAAGCACCATGCATGAGGTTTTAAGTAGGCTAAAGTTAAAATATACATTAGTGTGATTGTAATGTTCCCACCAAGAACCCTCTTGACTCTAGACTGGCAAGGGGATGCAGTTCTACTCCAGCATCCCTTACAAGAACGTCTGTTAACCTACAATTTGCCTTATACGCCTTGGGAAAGAATGACTCTCAGTTTCTCTATACACTACCCTGCCTTATTGGCAGCTTCATTTTCTGTGATTTTTATTTACCTCTGGTCAACTGCACCTTGAAAATATTAAATGACAGAATCCAGTAATAAATTATTTGTAGGTTTTAGACTCTGCTTCATCATATCCTGTGAATCATCTCTTCGCAGAGCCATGTAGTATATGACACCCACCTGCCATCTACACAGAAGCCCTCAGGCAACAGATCTATATTCCCAGGATCAGACTTGTGGTCTAGTAACTCTTGCCGCGTAGCTAATGCAACCTCACAATGCTTCCTTCAGTCACCTCACATCATCTGAACATGTAGACACACCTCCTCCCATCATCTACACAGGTAGGGGGAGTAAGGGAGGAAGTCCACATCCACCGTATGTTGTTTAACTCCCCAATCCTATCTTTGGCTACTGTTATTAATTCTTTATTGTGACAGATTATATATATATACACATATACATGCATATATATATGTATGTATATTTATATATATGTGTGTGTATGTACATGTACAGGTATATGAGGTATATGTATATGTATCTGATGTCTATATCTATGTCTATGTCTATGTATATATTAGCTTTAGTAAACAAGCTTGGCACAGTGTGCAATGCTAGGCACTCACTGAAGTCCTTGCAACCTCTTCTCCATGAATATTCAGAGGTTGGATGTAATTTCTATAGTATTTATGTGTATGCCAAGTGTTGACTTTCACTAAACTGGAGGCAAGGTTTTGTGCAAGTAGAAAGAAGCATCAATAAATCAGACTTTATTAATTCTGAATTTTATTAAAATCTATCAATCCTTGCAATTCTAAAAATTATATTCTATAACATTGAATAACTTTACATCCTTTATCAAGCTTTAATAAGGTAACAGCTGATTAAAAATATGCTTAATGATTTATGAAACATTTTAAAACAACTTAAGATGAAACTCATTACGTGAAATAAATCATTACTGGATCCATGGCACATTTTGCAAGACATGAAAGATCAGGATTTACTATGACACCTTTCAATTGAAGAAGCTTGCTCACTACCAGAGTTCTGTGTTTTATAACTTTCCTGTTCTGGGAACTTTCTCTAACAGGAAACAACATGAAAAAAACCTGTTATGTAGTAACTTACACACTAATTACTTACATTTCACAGTGTTAGTGTGTTCGACTGTAGTGAAAAGTGGCTTCCTTGGGAATGTAGAACAAATTAAAAGCCAAAAGAAAATCAGAGGGAAGTAAGAAAAAGAAAACTCTGTGGTTTCCTCATCTCTTCCTGTGAGGAAATTACGTAAACTACTGGAAGACCAGTGAAGGTCCCAGGTCAACAGATGAATAGACTATACAACCTAGAACCTGGGGAGAAACTACAGTACCTAATACAAACAATAACTTCTATTTTAGTACAACCATTGGTATGACTAATGTTTCTATTTTTTTATTAAGGTAACATATTTGTTTGATAATGGAGGGACAGTTTTCTTCGCTATTTTTATGGCAATATGGGGTAAGTATTTTCTTTCATTACTCATTTTACAACTCTGACTTAATGGTTTTTGTGTTGCATGCACGTGTGCGCGCACACACACACACAGACACACACACACACGCACGCGCACGTGCCATACATACCATGTATTGACTCAACAACAAAGTCTCTAAGAGAGTACTTGCTTTGTTCATACATTCATCCCTTGGGTATTTAACTCTATTTAATCCTCTAGTCTTTGAGGTTCAGATTGTCAAAGACAGGTGTTGATTGAAAACTAACTAAAACCAGAATTAAGCCTCTTGTATCATTACTTGTTCAAGTTACGATATGTTTGCTTGCTAACTCTCTTTGCTGTTTTGCCCCGTGCTTCATGCCTTTAGAGGGACAGATATTTCACGTATGACAGAACAAACATGTATAGTGTACTGCAAATTCTATTTCTAGCTAACAAGATAAAACCGTACTATGTACAATATATCCCTCAGCCTTTTCCTCATGTTTCCAATTGAAATTCTAAGGTGCCTAATTAACTGAAACCTGATGTGTACTCATGCAAGCTGAAGTTGCTTAAAACTTTGAGGACTTTCAGAGAAGATATCACTTTCCTGGCTAGAGTCAGTTTTCTTTCCGTGGCCCTGTTGAATGCCCCCATTGTCAACATGCCAGCCAAAGGGACTGACCATGTGTGCTATTGTAGAAGAGTGAAATGTATTAGAAGACAAGCTTTTTGTTCTTATTGTCTTAATTTCTCAGGACCAAAAATTTTGCCATATCACATTCCTGGCTTTGAAACAAACCAGCAAAAACTTACCATCCAAACATGCTCCCAAGAAAATGCTCATTATTCTGTGGTCCTGGATTATAGACAAGAGGAATGAAGGGTTAACTCTGGTTTCTTGTTTAAAAACAAACTATTTAAAGAAAATCTAGTTCGGGTCCCCAGATTTTGTGTGAAAAATGGTTATTGTTAAGTTATCAGTCAGTGCTACCATGGTGATGTGCATTAATTTTACTGTATTCCACAAAGGTTTTCTTGGAAAATAAACCAAAATACAAATTATGGTTATATAAGGCATGCTTCAGCCCAGCTGAAGACTGTAAGAAAAGAAAGCTTTAAGATGACGGATCCACCTGCTTTTTCTGCACAACTCCTGCTTCTGCAGCCTTCTCTGTGCATGCAGGGCAGCAGTGATCTTGCAGAACCTCTTGAATGATGAAAGGTCAAAATGGAGATGAGCTCATGCCCTCTGCAGCCATCTTCCTCCTAGTTTTGTATCGAGGTTCGAAGTGGAGGTATAGCATCCATGGGGATGCCGTCATGCATGCTTTCTCCCCCCTCTGGCATGGATGAGTCACTCACAGCTGGGTTGTAGTAACTAGAATTTCCAAAATTGACATCATAAGGTTCTGGTGCATTGTCTAATCGTAGAACTGAAAAACAATAGCAAAATCAACAGACTTGTTTTATGGCGATAGTCTAAATGATGGATGCTCAGCCACCTGATTACATTAACTGACTTTACGAATTGTTCTATGTGTTGAGCAGGTACTTCTGTGTGGGCTTTCAGACAATATTTTGAAATTTTAGATAAGCAGATTTTTGCATTCCACATTTATTTCTATAAATAAAAGAACAGAGGCTGTTCTAAAATTCTAAATTGGACACAAAATTAAGAAATTAAGGAAAGCATCTCAACAAAGCATTAAAAATATAAACATAACTAATTGACTTTTGCATTTTTTGGTTTTAATCTTTTGGTACAAAGATCAATTTTTTTAAAGTGAGGACAGTTAGTAAAACACCATTATTTACTGCTCATCTTAATAACTTGATAGTCAACCCTGTGAACATATAGAAGGAAGTAAAAAATATCTGAAAGTATGCCTCCTTCTGATAGATCAAGTAATCACTCAAAATACTCTGATAGATGATTGTGAGGGGGTTGTTTCATTTTTAGCAAAGGGAGGTACTTTCTTAATGAGCTTGAATATATTTTTTCAGAGAAAACTTAGGTAGGTATAAGGTGTTTTAAAGTGCTGCAATAAAGAAGTAATTACTAATTAGATTGGTGCTTTAATTATTCCCGTAAGTATTATGTTGTCTGGCTATTTCTTAAGCCATCTACTTACAAACTAGCCTGCCTGGAACTCTGGGTCCTTGAAGAGGTATCTCAAAGCTGGATAGAAGAGATCACAAAAAGTCTCACAATTGAATCGCTCCTCTAAGCATCAATCATAACTATTTAGATTGTAAAAACTGACACCAGAATTGATTATATTATGTACTTAATAGAAACTTCTTATTAATATATATGTGTGAAAATTTAAAAGTTCTCATCTTGTGCTTTGAAACATATCACCTTAGAAATATGGATTAGTAGAAAACAATAAACAGAATTCTCCTATATTCATAGTAAATAGATCTGATTTTGAATATGTGTAGTGTATCAACAGAACTCAATAGCATTTCACTGGTAGACTCAATAGAGGCAGGTATCTATTTGTTATAATGTCAGAAATCCTTGAACTTGCAAGAAAACTAGCCTTCTCCTCATAGAGCATAAAAGAGAAGAGTCAAACATCTGAAGTTATTTCATTTATCTTACTTTTGAATTATATATATAAAAACTCTTTGCTTTTTGCATATCAGGTTCTATTAATTACAGATATTATTGTTGCCCATTTAATCTCATGTGTGTGTGTGTGTGTGTGTGTGTGTGTGTGTGTGTGTGTGTGTGCTTATATATATTTGTATGTGTACATCTATGCATGTGGAGACAGAGAAGCTTATGGCAGGAGTATTCCTCAAAGATTCTTTGCCTTATACATTGAGAATAGTCTCTCAGTTAAATCCTCACTAGTCACCTTGTTTGAAGAACTCCCTTCTCTACCTTAAAAGTGTTGAAATTATAGGCTCACCTACCAGAATTTTACATGGGCTATAGGGATCTGAACTCTGATTGTTACACTAAAACAGCAAGTATGTCCATTAACCTCTCTTTAGAGCACTGGTTGGCTTTAAAAAACACATTTTAATGCAGACTTCCAATAAATTCTTTCACAGAATTAGAAACTGGGATTTTCTGTAGATTGTAAAAAACTTTTGAAAAAATTCTTTTCTAATATGTAGTAATATTTGCAGTTAAATTATTTTATGTAGTACTTGAATTTTATTTTTGAAACTATTGTTTAAAATTTATTTTTTAAAGCTTTTTTTTTTGGTGCCTTGAACAGCACAGAGATTTATTACTTTATCCACAGAAAAGGAAACTGGTGTTTTCATTTTATTGTGGATATATAATTAATTGTATTGTATCTAGTTTTTATGTGTTTATACATATTGAGAGATTCACAGAGTAATGTTAACATTGAAATTTTGAAATCGTTCACACTGAAATCTTCAACATATTTCTTAAAAGTGTTTTAAACATTTGAGTAAGAAGGTTATTAAGCCTGTGACTACTAAATTATAAACTAAGGTTTTCCTTTAAAAGCAGAAGTCACACTGACATGTCTAAAATTTAAAGTGTAATTTAAACAAAAATATTTCTGTTTGGAAAATTTATCCCATGTATCTTCCACAATGAAGTGTGAACAAATGTGGATACTTTTTGGTACTTATCCAAAGAAAGCTATAAGTATTCAATTTAACTAGGCATAATTGGGTAGTGAGAAATGCTGCTTGCAATAAATTATGATAGATAGCATCAGTAGCAGGTAATTTTGAAGTATTTTACCACACTGTTAAATGAATCTAAAATAGTGAAATCATTAACAAAATTTTAAAAAACACATTTTAAGAGTAGCAAATCTCTGAAATAAGCTATGAGATCCTTTATCTGTGCACATATGAAATGTCCAGATACTGTGCTTCAGAGACACATTTCTGATTATTTCATGGGTTTGTTTGTTTGTTTGTTTGTCTTGACCAATATTTTTTGGAACAATGATAATATAAAATGTAAAACAAAAACTACCACATTGGAACTGGACAAAACAAACAAACAGAAGGGCAAGAGTCCAAGATAAGATGTGATAATCAAGACATCTCATTAAAACACTAAAGAGGAAGCCATAAAATATACACAGGGGACCTTGTGTAGACCTTGCAGACCCTGGGGATCATGTGATCTCTGACCATGTTGATATATAGAGCCTTGATTTCTTGGTGTCCCCTATTCCCCCGGCTTACAAACTTTCCCCTCCTCTTCCACAAGTCTCTGAGAGCTCTGAGAGAAGGAATTTGATCCCACTTAGGGTTGAGTGTTCCAAGGTCTTTCACTCTCTGTGTAGTGTTTGGCTGTGGGTCTACACTTTTTCCCATCTAGTACAGGTGGATGCTTCTCTGATGGTGGCTGATCATTTTTGTTTTTCCAAGTCTGGGATACCTGACTCAGGATGCTTTTTTTTCCTAGCTCCATTTACCTGCAAATTTCACAGCCACAGTGAATTTCAGAATGAATTTCATATCACTATCTTCAAATTTTCTACATGTGTTTGGATTCTAGAAAAACTATTTAAATCCAGTTTTGATTCAATGAGCAAAAATTCCAAAGGTTTTTAAATGTCACAGGTAAATAATGCAATTTTTTTTTTCTTAGTGAAGTGGCAATGGCTCTAAATGAATCTTATCTGTTTCTGTCATGTGACACTCTGACTCCCTCCCAGGCAGCACAGTGTCACTACTAAATCTATTGCATGCTGGTGATGGTCTGAAAGAAGGTTTCACCTGGTTCATTTCTGTCATCATAAAGTCGCTGATGGGAAAATGAATCTGTTTTCCGTTGTCCACACAATAAGTAGCCAACAAGGCTAAGCAGTGAGGCACCCAGGATAGCTCCTAAAATGGCTCCAAATATTATTCCTGTGTTCTTATTCTCTAGAAGAAAAAAATCAAAAGTTTCAGCTAAGAAATAGAAAAATAATTATTCAAAAAACAAAAATTTATATGTAAAGAGACATTATAAAACAATTTGAATTTTTTAAATTAGATAATGTTGACAGTGTGTCTCTGTATGTGTACCTTATTATGGTCAGTTTTTGTGATATAGTGCTAAAATAATTCATTATAAAATTGTACATATACATTCACTTTATTTAGAGATGTTGAAACATTTATTTATAATTACTTACTACTGATTATCTCCAAAGTTACTGAATTTTATATTTTGTAGAAATTTAAAATACTGTATTTTATAGAAAATCTAACTTCAGTAATTAATAATGTATTCATTAAGCTTTTTATAAACCCTGAGTCTATGGAAAAACTTACAGTTGACATGAACTTTAACTTTGTATAATAATTCAATACACAAACACACATGCATAAACACAAAACAGTATGTGAGTAATAAGTAATACAACCACAAAATACCAAGAACGTACTGGGAGGAAAAGCTATCTTCTTTGGTATAAAACATTTACAAACTGAGCAAAACAAACAAGCAAAAGACCAAAGCAAGATGTTGGTAATGCCTCAGCTCAGCTCTCAAGAAACTACAAAATTGTACTTTGCTATGCCCTTTGGTGGAATAATTGACTTTAAAATTAAGTAATCGTTAAAGAACTACCCTCTGCCCTATAGATACCAAATTCAGCTTTAAATGTCTTGAGAAGTTCACTAATTAGATAGATGAAGTTTGTCTTAGCGATATGGCCACTCCTAATAAAATTAACTCATTTGGAATACAAAATAAAAGTTGTTAATATAAAAAGAAGCAAAGTTAACAATTCTGATAAAAGAGCTATGGTGTGGGTCAGTGCTCAGTATTCACAATATATATGTATTGAGTTTAAACAGACAACGGATACATTTTTAAATATTCTTTCTAATGAAATACAAGGGAATATATGAACTGTGGGATGTATTAAAATTAAAGTTAAAGTAAGAACATATGTATACACATGTTATCAGTAATTTAATAAAGCTTAGATTTCAGATGTTAAAACATTTCCATATGCTGACAGCAGGTTATAAATTACAATTCAAATATACAATTATACATTATAACTAATTTAACCTCTAAAAGTGCATGTGAAGGCACTGAGCTAATTAAAAAAGAGAGTTTTTTTATTAACAATAATAAATCACTTCAGGCATACAGGCATACAGCTAGACCTGAAAGAAGTTAAGCTTAATGACTACATTATATAACCTTTGATATACTTCCTATTATGTCTAAATTTGACATAATCTCTAAATGAATGATATACATGCTTCTATAATACTATTTTGTAAAAAATATATATTAAATTAGATATTAAACTAAAAGTTAAGGATGTTTTCCTTGTGGCAAGCTTGTTTAAGTGATTCTTGGAGTGTCACTCTTCTGTCATTGCCCTTGAGTCACTGATTGTAGGGTCAGGTAATCTTTAAAAGCACTCATTTTGTTCAGTGTTTTGAGGCTCACATGCATATATTTTAAAGCATATTTGTATACTATTCCTGAAAGCACCAAGTCCAGATGGAAATTATTACCCGATGCCTCATACAGAATTTTGCTTACCATCACAACCTTACATCCCACTGTCTTCTCATATTCCCACCTGCTAGGAACTAATATGTGCTCAGATAAGACCTAAAACCACAATAAGAATAACCCATACAACTGCAATTGCCTACCTTTCCCTAAAATGGCACTCCTTGGATTTAATTTATATAACTTCTCTAGAGATTCAGCCTTATATAAACAGAAAGTTAAATCCTTGTATAAATATATATATATATATACCTTTTGGGGTGTCTGATGTATTGGGGGAAAGTTTTGAATTATTGGTGAATTTTAAGGTGGGCTGTAAAGTTGTTTTTTCTTGGTATGGGGTAAAGCCAGCAAAGTTGTCATCGTTTGTGGCAAGCCATCCAGTAGGTTCAGTTGTGAAAGGAGTCACAGGCGTGGTCTTTGGAGGTAGAGGGAAGGGGTTTACTGTACTGGAACTATCTTCAGGACTGTTCGTCATGTCATTGTCCAAAGACCAAGTAAAGTTTTCTGATGACAGGGGATGTGTGGAATTGGAATGCTCTGAGACCTGTAAAGGATTTGCAGCTGATGTGGATGAGTTCAAAGGCAACTTGGAAACAAAGCTGTGGATCAAGGGAGGAACGGAATGCGTGGAGGAGGGTCTCGGACTCTCAGCTGAGCTAGCTGTTGGCCAGTTTCTGCTGGAATTTGTTCTTTTGTAGGTTGTGGATAAATCCAAAACAGAAGAAGCTGTCACCATGAGACTGGAGATAGCAATTCCATTCTCTGAAGTTACATTTATGCTTCTTTCCAAATGAATGGATTTGTTTCTTACTGTTTTCACATCTTCTATAGTGTGCTGAGTTTCATTTCTTCTTGGATTTTGTTTCTGAGGCCTCCCAAATGGTAATGAAATGAACAGACTTGAAATCAACGCGATTTTGGCTAAGGTCAACATGGTAGCCTTCGTTGATATTGGTATTAGTACGAGGAATCTGAAAGAAAGTAACAGTCATTTGAATTTTTCTATGATTCTTTATTACTAAAGGGGAAAATCGAGACATAATGTTGAGATGATAATATTTTTCTTGTTCTAATAAGTTGGTTTTGGGCGGATTGTAGATTTAAACCAGTGCCACTAAGTCCTATTTTCTGTATAATTTTTCCTCCCAGGAAACAGCCTTACCAAGTTAGATACTGCTATTTCAAAGATCACAGAGCTTGGAACAACCTGAAAATATACTTATTAATATATACATATATGCATAGGCTGCAAAATAATTTTAAGTATTGTAAGCACAGGGCATGCAAAGCTGTCTGGTTTCTTCAAACTTTCAGAGAGCATTTTCTTTCCTGAGATGTGACTTTAAATTCTGGTTGTGAAAATGACTCCACTGATCAGACTCTAAATAAATATATGCGTTGTCAGACATATCAAGTACAATGATAGTGCAAACTTTGTAATCCCTCAGCCATTAGAACAGAGGTTTCAACCTTCCTAATGTGAGACATTTAATACAGTTGCTCATGCTGTGGTGAACCTCCAACCATAAAATTACTTTTGTTGGTACCTCATAACTTTAATTTTTCTTCTGTTCTGAATTGTAATGTAAATAGCTGTGCTTTCCAATTGTCCTAGGCCAAGCCGCCCTTGAATACATTTTATTCATATTTATTTTTAATTCATTGAAGTTGGAATAGCAGCTATATTATAATAAAGAATATGGTTGAGGGTATGTATAAAAATTTATATGTAGTAGATATGTCATAGTTAGGTAATAAAATCATGATAGTGACCTCACTAATCCAAGCACATCATTCTGCTTAGGTATAGGAGTTCCCTAACTCTTAAGTGGGTGATAAGGAAAACATTAGAGCAGGTATTTATTCAAATTCTAGTTTTTGTCACAAATAACCTACAGAGTGATGGTCATTATAAGTTGTTAATATAACATTATCAAGGGAACCAAACTATTTTAAAGTATTATTTTAAACTAATTAAAATAGTACATGAAGAAATATTCAGAACACTAACTGGCTTAAAGTAAGCACTTAGTACACACCAACCTCCATTTGGTATCAGTTAAATGTCACATTATCTCTATAATGCAGTGTTGATCATGACCTCTTTGAGGATCAAATGACCCTTTCCAGGAGTGGCCTAAGACAATCGGAAAACACATATATTTACATTATAATTCATAACAGTAGCAAAATTATAGTTGTGAGGTAGCAATGAAAATATGTTATGGTTGGAGTGTCATCACAGCATGAGGAACTATATTAAAAGGTCTCAGCATTAGGAAGACTGAAAACCACTGCTCTAGTATCTTAGGGATTACAAAGTCTACAATATCGTAGACTTAGATGAAGAAACTGAGGCTCAGAGTGACTAATAATAGAAATTGAAATAAACAGAAGAGGCCAAACAAGATGATAAACAATAAAGTATGTTTAGCTGCATTTTGTATTTAAGAAATGTTACCCTGGAGCTGAGACTGTTGGTTAGCTGTTAGAGTGCTTGCTCAGCATGCAAAAAGCCTGCATTCCATCCCAGCATTGCATAAATCAAGCAAGCTAGTGTGTGCCTATATTCCCAGAACTAGGAAGGAGCATGGAGGAAGTAACAGCATCAGAAACTCAAGGTAATTCTCACTACATAGTTCGAGGCCGGCCTGGGTTACTGCAGAGGCTTGGTCTTTTGCTATGTATTGTAATACTAAATACTCCTCCCCCACCCCCAGGCCTGATTCTGGACAAGAGAATCTGAATGTACACAACAGAATGCTATGTGACCTTGCTTCTTAATTTAAAACTGTTGGTTGAATAAAGATACCCACAGCCTATATAGCTGGGCAGAACAGAGATAGGTGAACTTGGGGCTTTGAGGAGGCCCACAAGGGGGAGAAGAAGGTAGAGAGAGGAGAAGGTGCCGTCGAGTAGTTGAGTTATGAAAACATGCCATGAGGGCTGGCTGTTTGGCATTAATAGCAGCCCAGATGGGATGTAGCAAATTGTAATTCTGGGTTATTGATAGAGAAGTAGAAATAATAGCATAGAGGGCAGATATCTGCCCATCTCTAGTGCATTAACAGCTTATTATAAATATAAAGGTTGTATGTCTTTTATCTAGGAACTGAATGAACAAAGGAAGAGTAGAAACCTGCTATTAGTATTAAAAAATTATATACAGCAGGATGCATGAGACACTATTTCAAACAATCTCTTCAAACAATAAAATCTGAGAAACAATTGGATGCTCCTCAAATCAGGTCTTATTTCTTACTAAAAGATTCCAACTTGACACAGGAAAATGGAGCAAATTGTTAAATTTAAGGTTCTGTATTTTCTGTACTTTTTAAGATTTATTTTTATTTTGTGCACATGAGGATTTGGCTGAGTACATGGATGTATACCAACCACATGTGTGTCTGGTACCCACTGATGTCAGAAGAGGGCACCAGTTCCTCTGAATTTAGAGTTACTGACAGTTGTGAGCTGCCAAGTGGGTGTTAGGAAATGAGGCTTGGCTCTCTAGAAAAGCAACCAGTGCTTTTAGACATTGAGCCATCTCTTCAGCCCCTTGCTTGTAGTTTTTCAAGGACATCCCTGAATTTTCACAAATACTGTCAACACTGCTGATTTAAAAAAAAAAAAAAATTAGGGTTTGGAGAGCCTCTGTACCCCTCGGATTATAATTTGGTTGTTTTTCCCACACTAGCTTTCCACCCAATGATCTGTCACAAGTTAGTACATCTGCATTATATTGTGATATTCTTCATCAACAGCTTTTAGGAATCAGCCCACTGTCTTGCATTCCAAAGATTTCAGTGGAATATATTATTTTCCATCACTATTCTAATCATTTAAGAAAAGTCTTAAAATATAAGGCAGGTAGATATGCAGGAATATTCATAGGCACATTACTTAGGAGTTTCTGGCAGAAATCCAACAGTAACAGATTGAACAAAAACCCTGGTCTATTTGTACAGTGAAAATTAACATCTTAAGAGTTCTATGAAACAATATGGATGATTATCATCAACATAATGCAGAGCCTAAAAACCAATGCATATTGTGTAATCCCACATATACAAAGCTCAAAACAGGCACAGCTCTCTGTTAGAAGACAGGAGACTGTGGATGGATGTGTGTGGGAAGAAAGTACTGTCCACTTAAAGGCTTCTCCTCTGCTTGTCCTACTATGTTTCCAGACAGGAATTATAGAAGCCTTCATTTTACATTTGTGGTAATTCTTCTTCCTTATATTTTATTTCCTTTCAGTCATAATCAATACAAGTATTTTAAGTCAAAAGATTAACATAATCAGAAAATTGTATTATAAATTACATATTTGTTATATTAGAGACTTTGTATGTTTTATATCAAATCATTAAAAGCAATCAGACAGAAAAAGATTTGTAATCACAAATACAAATAAGTAGAAGCATAAAGAGTATTAACAAGGTGCTCAAGGACTCATAGTCAGTTAATCAAGTGCAGGAATAAACCTTTAGTTAACTGCGTGGACATACAGCCTGTGAAAAGGCAAGGCCAATTGGACTCTAAAACAATTACAAAGAAGCTTTTTGTCTTTGTAGACTCCTTCTCTCCATCATTTTATTTTAAATGCAGCTTCTACATTGAAGGGCTTAAGCCATTCTGGAAACATTGCAAACCCAGTAATGTTAAAAACACATATCTTAAGTGCTTTTCAAACATGATGAATATGCTTTTATTTTAACGTAAGAAACTCCAACAACTTTGTGTATGGTGTCTTGCATGATGTACATGAAGAAAACATAAGACATTTTCCCCTGGGTCTATAGCTGATCAATATTCCATTCAGTAAGTGCATTTACAATGCAGTTTAGCTTAGTGAAGTTACATGTATACTTCGGAGATATTTTTCTCCAGTGAAATCTGTACAGACCACGGAACACAGAGTTGTCTTTCTTTTCACCTGCTGCCCGTGCTCTACTGTAGGCACAGTACTTGGTCACACTTTCTATTTTTATTATGTCACTTGGTTTACATTCTATTTATGTCCTAAAATTTTGGTCATCAGAAACAAGGAAAAGCCACTGGGTATTCTAATTTTCTCTCAGTGTTACAAGAGGAGTGCAGCCTGGAGCTTTCACCCCCTCCTGTAAAGAGAATCCTCATATCACCAGCCAACACAGTGAGCGTTATTGTACCAGGTTCACCTTGCCTGTAACATTGAACCACCAAGGGCATTTCTCTTTCCTCCGTCTCACTTTTGAGTGTAACCTGAAAACCTAGGGTATCAATACCTCAAATAAGCCAAAGCAGTGTGACTACCTATAATTTATCTCTTGGAAAAAGATTTAGAATAAAGGAAGACAGGAGCAGATATTATGTCTGCATACAAGGTACAGTTAATTCAGAAATGAATACAGCTGAGGCTACAGCATTGCAAATCTGATATAGGCCTCTAATCCTGACATGTGTGGCATTTGCTTCTTCTCCCTGGCTTTTAGGGTTACCACATAACAGATCCTAGTCAGTTGCATCTCATCTTACAGGAATAGAGGAAGTCCAAGACTTAAGCTGTCAGGTTTTCAAAGCTCTAGCTCTGGCATTTTGCAAAAGCAAGGACTGTGTGACTCAGGCTAAGTTGGACCCCACAGAATTTAAGAATGTACACTGTAAATGAGAACAATAGAAACCTTCAGAAGAAAGTGGATCAAATTTCCATTTTTCTCCTTTCACTTTCCTTTGAGCCTCTTCCCAGTTTTGGATCCAAGCATTTAAACAATGTTGTATAACTATGTAATATCTTAAGCTGAGGTTAATTTTGCTGGGTGATGAACTGCAGCATGCTTGAATTTGTCCAAGTTCATCCACCAGCCAGATGTCTTATATAATGGGAAGAAAGTGATAAGTTGAAAAATGAAATATTTAGAGAGAGAAAAAAATCAGGATATTTTCTCTTGTGTTTTTTTTTTAACCTGGGTAGGAGTAATACTGGGGGTTTAACATTTAAGGAAGTTTAGGAAGTGTTACAAAAACAGACCTGTAATCATCACAAGCTTGAAAAACTAGGGCTAGGATTACCAGATGTGGAACAGAAAGACAAAATCCTGAGGCAAGCTGCGATACTTAAATGTATATTCTAAACATCTAGAAATTGATACTATTTTACAGGTTGTTTTTAATTTAACAACACTTAAAATGTAATTCCAAAGAGTATATTTCGGTTTTTGAATACTTTTTCCACAGAGAAGATGAATAATGTTTTCTCCTTTTCTTTAGTCTTAACTCTGACAGGTGGCTTCCCATGGCTAGATCTCCACAGAGAGTTTGGAAACACTGGGAGAAGATATATATATATATATCCAGGGAGGCAAAGCTGTTTGCTGTGCTTAATTTTGATTGCTCTTAATTATATAATGTTATTATTCTGCTGAATCTCCCCTTTGTAATTGAGTTATACTACTTATCCACGCTTTAAGAATAAGGAGGCACCCTAGCTGTGTCTGGTTGTCAATTCATTCAAAAGAAAGTATAATATTAATTCTTAACTAAATAAAAAAGACTTTAAAAAACAGCACAAGCTTAAATATATTGAAAATATCATATAATGTTCTCGTGGTGAATTCCTAAGAGGTACAGACCCACTTTGTCCAATTGCTTTTCATTGTTTCTTGTCACAGACCTTACCTTCCCAATGTAGATAGGTTTATTTATTTGTCTACTTTTGTAGTTAAAAGCTCAGTCATACAGGTAGCTAATATTTCAGGCAGAACTTGAGTACTTGAGTGTTATTCTGAGTAGCCTTTGCAATTTTGGTCAGCATTGAGTATTTTCTCTAGAGCGACACTTATGAGAATATAAAAAGTTATGTTCTAGAACTCTCTTATTATATAAAGATTTAGAAGCATGAGAAGTCAGAAATTCTATTTATACCAAGTCTCTGTCTCTCTGTCTCTGTCTCTCTGTCTCTGTCTCTCTGTCTCTCTCCATATATATATATGTGTGTGTGTGTGTGTGTGTGTGTGTGTGTGTGTGTGTGTGTGTGTATGTATGTATGTATGTATATGTATATATATTCATTCTTATTTGGTAAAGAAAGATAGAATGATATTTTTTTCCTTAAAAGAAATCCCCTAAGGTTTTTCTATCATTCTATTAAAAGATTCAGATAAGCATAAATTAAGAAAAAAAAAAAAAAAGAGAATGACATTGCCTGCTATTTTGGGAGTCCAGTCATGAATTTCACGACTGTGAGAAAGTAGGTGGATGACTACAAAGCTTAGAAAGATTGTGTGTTCAAAAGATATGTTCTGGATCCAAATTTCCAGGCATGAGATTTTAGACTTCTATCATATTTCACTGTCTTTAGAAAAAGCCTCTATTAACCAAAGAGAAAGTAGGTCGGGGTGGCAAGCTGAAAATGGCTTTTGCAAACCCTATCTAAATTCTCATTCCACAGGAGGTCTTCTCTGAGTGACTTAGCCTTCTAAAATTTCTGGGAATGCCAGATGTGTACTAAGCATGCTAGATAAAATAATGAAATGTATAGTTTTTAACTTTTTAGTTAAGAACATCATTTAAAAAGATGTATAAAAGCTTGTAATTCATTGCATGTAAACATAACTCCCCCCCCCCAATGATCACATACTTAAAAAAGAAACTTTAAGCCTAAATGCATAATTTAGAGCGATTTGACTTATGTTCCTGCCACCAGTTCCAAGTGAAATGCTTTGATGGCTTCACTAAGACTTGACTGAAGGAAACGTTGTGTATACTTAAAATGACTTTTCTGCCTGTTCAGTCAGTTAGCAACTCTGGCAGTACTTCTTAAAGCTTATTCATTTAGCAATGCAAATGTCCACTTAGAAGGTAATTAACTAAGGAAACAATGGCCTGTTTATACCAGAATCTCTGTAGCTACTTGCCTGACTGTTCTGTCAAAAGTTGAGGTCACTGTGGTGATTCTCTTCGATAAAGGAGAGTGAGAGAGAGAGAGAGAGAGAGAGAGAGAGAGAGAGAAAATCCCAAGGAGCATGCACTTACCTTCAGAACTAACAGGTGTTTACAGACAGGAGTAAAATATCACAGTTGGCCTGGCTGCAATAAGTCCTCAGCACATAGAAAAGTAGGTGGCTTAAGTGTGACAGTGTGGCATTGAGCAGGACACAGGCAGATGCTAGAGAAACAAAATTGGGTGGGGCTGGCCTGCCGCCTGGCTGGCTACTTGGCAGTATCTTGCTTGTGTAATAGAGAAGCCAAGAACCTGACTGACCTGCCTCTCAGCTGTAAGCAATAGGATATCACCTCACTCAGGTCTGAAGAAAGTCCAGCCCTCTAGTTTTCATAGGTTGCTTTAACTGATTTTGAGATAGGCTGGTTCTTTGCAACAGTAGCAAAAAGAGGATTGTTTATTTCTTGAGGGGGGAGGGGTGGTAGCATCTTCTGGTGTATTAACTCTTGAAACTTGCAGGTAAAGAAACCCCAGTGAGTCATGCTCCACACCTACTTTTCTATGCTAACCCAAGATTATTACAACTCATAAACAATTCCCCAGTACTTCTCTGCAGTGGTCCTTTGTGACCTTAAACCTAAATGTGAAAAACTCATAGGGGTCAGAAGTTAGGGACTGACCTGAAGTGTACTGAAATTGATCATATAGAAAGCCATCTTCACACAGTCAGTTCTTGAGAGCTCTGTAGAAGGGGTTACTATAGAAATAATGTCCAGTACTAAATTGAGGTTGTTGGTGATTCCAACCTTTAGGGAATCACTGGGGCTTATGTGAGAATGATCCAGGAGCACTTGTGATCAAGCAGCTTCCATTCTCTGTTTTATTGGCTTTTAGGCTCAAGTTAGAGTAGATTTCTGGAGTGCCTGGCTCATAATTAAATACTCAGGTTAATAACAAATTATCATACTTCTGTTTGCCTCCTTCCATGTCTTATCAAAAGAAGTATTTTCTTCAATATTTGGTTACTGGTATCAATCTCTCCTGCCTAGTATACCTGAGGTTTACACTTGGTTTCTGCTGTACAAAGAGTGGGATTTCCAATGGCTAAAGTGGTAAATAAATAGCTCAACTAAAAGGCATGAGCTATTTGAATGTACAGAATCTATGCACTTAATTGGTTTAAAAAAAGATGTAATTCTCTAATTTTAACTTTTCAGAAGCCAAAAGACGGGTCCAGAGTTTGATTAGAAATTTAAATTCCTAAAATGTATTAACTCAAAGGTCATTTAAGCTATGTCTGCATTGGCATTAAGGAAAACAAGTTAAACTCACTCAAATACTAGTTGCTGAGAGATAGCTAAATAGAGTTCAATTCGTTATCTTCAGGTTATCAAGTTACTAGAAGAAGAATTTACTGAGGATGGGAATATTCTCTGTCTGAACTCAGTGAACTGAGTGTAAATTAACAGCACTGGGTGTATGCACACTATCCCTAGACATTCTCCTAGGCATATGCAGAAATACCATTACCCGTTGCTGATTTCACAGTAGTAATTATAGCTGATGAGAGGCAGGAACATTGCAAAGTTCTTATGCTCCACCTCTCTCCTTCCATTGGGCTGAGTGTCAAAGCTATCTGGACCTTCCTAAAGATGTTAGCTCACCATTGTAGATCACCATTGCCTTCCTATATCCATAGTCAACTTATAGGAATGAATGTTAAGAACACCCTGTTTAAACACCCATCATAAGCACATATGGAAATAAAACAAAAATGGAAGGTATATATTAATTGAATGCCTTACTTGTTACCCAGTTTATTTGGCTCTGACCAGAAACTGGGATTCACATGAAGCTATGTGTGAATAGTTTAGATAGATGAGAGAGAGAGAGAGAGAGAGAGAGAGAGAGAGAGAGAGAGAGAGAGATAATAGATAGACTTCAAAAATTTTTTCATTGTGATACAGAATCAAATACATATGACTTAGGTAAAGCTAATTTCTCCTGAGAATCTCAACCCAAGAGCAGTTACAATTTCAACAGCAGGACCAGGTGAGATGATACATTTTGCAATATTTATAACCCAATGTTGTACTTTACCCATTATGGTATTTTTCCATTTATTAATTTAAACAGTTTTGCTGTTTATTAGCTAAGACTCATATCCACACTTGAAAGAAGTGCTTCTTCATCTTAAAGTCAAATATCTATATGGGAACACATATTCCTATAGACTATGGAGCTAAAAGCAAATCCCTGTAGCTTGTAACTATGCTTAAGGCTGTTCTAGGTGCAAGCACTCTTCTAGATCCACATACATAGGCAATAGTATAGACTTGTATGCACGCCTGCATAAGTGATTAGCTAAGGAAAGTTGTAAGCTTGATAGCCACTAGAATTAACTTTAAGTTATAAGAATCCTTGTTGGTTTTTTGGCATTTTTAATTCAATCCATAGTCCACAGAATTATTATCACTGTAAAAAAAATCTGTCCCATTACTCTGTGAACACATAGTCTCAGTATGTGAGTTGTAAATGTAAAATACAGTTTTTGGTGAAATAAACCCACTTTGTTCTAATATAACTAATAGGGCCTCATTGATTACTAAGTCAACTAAAGAACAATGTGCTCCTTGATATCCTGGTAAGATGTATTTATAATAAAATTTATATTACATATTTAATGTTTGAAATATTATATTATTCTGAATATTAAATTTGAGACTATTTTGTTTTATTAATTCTATTTAAATTGTTTTAAAGTAGGATATGAATGACCACAGAAAGTAAAAAGAAATTCTATATTTTATTGTTGCTTTAAAAAATAGGACAAAATAATTAATAAATATTTTCAATGTAAATAAATACATAATTTTCAAAAGGAAGAGTAAAATGGAAATAGATTTAAAGAAAACTATTAAACTTGCAACAGAAAACAAGTGCTTATGAAATATACACTTTCAAGACATACAATGTATAAAGGATTATTATGAAAACTGATCCCCAATAATGCTTCTAGGTGCTGAGATATTCAAAATTCGTTCATTGTGCATTTTTATGTTGGTATAAGGCCAGACACAAGTTGCCCACTGTGTCTATTTATTTCCCCTCCATTTTTTGAAACAAAGACTAGAAAATGATTGTGGGCTACTACTCCAAAAACACTTAATAATAATCTATTTCTTAGTGTTTCCATAGTTAGCAAGGTCCGACTCTGCATATGTTAGGAGAATAGCTTTCCAGTATACAGCCTCACAGCTTGCTCATTCTGTAGGTTCATCCTGGCAGGTTTCTTAGTTCTCACAGTCAGAGAGGCAGCTGTGTGCATGATAAGGCAAGTTTGGCCAGTGAGTCATAGTTTCTTTATTGAGTCCTGATTTTGCAGCTCACTCATTTCATAACTGTAGCAATCACATTTCTAAGGTCTGTCTCTCATTGTAAAACAGGGAAAGTAACTCCTCCTACTAGTTGCCTGTGGGAAGTCACTGACTTTAAAATAGGGAAAGAGGCAATCAACTAGGCCAGCTAATTATAGTATGATCATTATTTTGTTTGGGAATGTTAAAACATGAAGCTTGGCGTAGCCAGGAAGAGAAGTAAAAATGAAACTAATCAAGGGTCTCAAATTATTCTGAATTTATGTTTAACTCTTGACAGAGGAACTGATCCATAATATTTATTGAATAAAATAAATGAGTGAACTCTTGATTTTTAGTTGATTCCTTTTTCCTGTAGGGAGTCTTTATCTGATCATACCTTTTGTAAAATGAGAGCTCCTCTTTTGATATATCTTATCACCTTCCTTACATTTCCTCCCATTGCTTTTATCGGCCTACATAATATTTTATATTTTATTTTGTGTGGTTTTTAAAAAATGTTGCTACACTAGAAGATTTACTCTGGAAAGCAGGTACGTTGGTCTGTTTCCATCAATGTTTTATCCACAGATCTAGATTAGGGTCATTTTCTTTCTTTCTTTTTTTTTTTTTTTTTTTTTTTTTCTTTTTTTCTTTTTGATACTTTATTTACATTTCCAATGTTTCCCCTTTTCTAGGTCTCCTCTTTGGAAACCCCCTATCCCCTCCCCCTCCCCGCCTCTATGAGGGAATTCCACCTCCCACCCACCCACCCACCCATTCCCATATTCCCACCTTGACATTCCCCTTTACTGGGGTCTCTAACACCCTCAGGCCCAAGGGCCTCTCCTCTCTCCCTGATGGCCAACGAGGCCATCCTCTGCCACATATGTGGTCCGAACCATGGGTCCCTCGATGTGTATTCTTTGGTTGGTGGT
>CM052701.1:63006092-63022213 GCA_028551405.1 Uromys caudimaculatus
ATAGCTGAGTAGTACTCCATTGTGTAGATGTACCACGTTTTCTGTATCCATTCCTCTGATGAGGGACATCTGGGTTGTTTCCAGCTTCTGGCTATTATAAATATGGCTGCTATGAACATAGTGGAGCATGTGTCTTTATTACATGTTGGAGCATCTTCTGGGTATATGCCCAGGAGAGGTATAGCTGGGTCCTCAGGTAGTATTATGTGCATTTTTCTGAGTGTCCGCCAAACTGATTTCCAGAGTGCTTGTACCAGATGCACTCCCACCAACAGTGGAGGAGTGTTCCTCTTTCTCCACATCCTCGCCAGCATCTGCTGTCACCTGAGTTTTTGATCTTAGCCATTCTGACTGGTGTGAGGTGGAATCTCAGACTTGTTTTGATTTGCATTTTGATTAGGGTCATTTTCAAAGAGCTGACATAGAGAAACTGCTCAGTAAAGTGTCAGTTAATAAATGACTGAGTGGACAGATATAAGAGTGAACAACACCTTATATCAGAGATAACTAAAATTAAGTAAATGCATGAAACATTTTCAAATTTGCTTCATTCTACCTAGAATGCTTTTCTTGTTGACTCATTCACATCTGAAACCTGATGTCTCACTTGTCATTTAAATTCATTCTTTGCTTGAATTCAGTGGCACACACTTGTAATCCCAGTACTTTGAAACTGAGGCAAGAAGAACAGGAGGTCAAGGTCATCCTTAGCTACTTACAAGTTCAAGGCAGGCCTGGACTAAATGAGACAATTCTCAAATAAGGAAGACATTCCTTGGGCAGATAGATAGATAGATAGATAGATAGATAGATAGATAGATAGATAGATAGATAGATAGATAGATAGATTAGAATTTATCTTTAAATTCCAAGTTCTTGGAATTTATAAAAATGAATTGATGAATATAACTATTTAAGATTATGGTTCGTTTGCCATCACATATTAGTGTTTCATTTAGTAGTTTATTAGGGGTAGGAGTTATCAGTCCAAAGACATAGACCTCAGTAAAGGATATATCAGGCTGCTGTTCAGAGAATGTAGAAGATACAGGCACAAAGGTAGCTAAGGGTACAGGTGTGATTAGGAGAATACATTTCTTTCTTTGATTGCTTCTTAATTAAATATTAATTATTAAGAATAGCAACAACATTTTTAACAAAATGAGAGAAATATAGGTGATGGGTGTTAAAGAGGAAAACAGAATGTATTATAATATATCATCCAGTGATGACCACTCACAGTTGGGAACCATTAACTTAAGCCACTCAGTATAAAGTTATATTTTTCTCTGGGTTTGTTAATGTGCATAAGTACAGAGGAAAGAAAGAATGAGAAAGGGAGTGAGAGGGAAAGATGATAAAAATATGGCAAAGGGGAAGAAAAAGGAGCAGCCTTGTTGTGACTGTAGCAATAATAAAAAATATGGATCAAGAAATTGTTGAGGGCTGAAGAGATAGCTCAATGCAAAAGTGATTCATGCTCCTCCAATGGACCTGAGATCACTGCAAACCCCTCACATCTGCCTGTAACTCCATCTCTATGCCACTCTTTTGACCTCTACAGATACCTGCAAACACATGGCATGCATACCCACACCCCCCCACATACAAACACACATACACTAGATAGATAGATAGATAGATAGATAGATAGATAGATAGATAGATAGATGATAGATAGAAATAGATTAGAATATACCTTTAAAATCCAAGTTCTTGAAATTTATAAAAAATGAATTGATGAATATAACTATTTAAGATTATGATTAGTTGTTCTTACTGATCAAAAGTATGTCTTGGGAGTACATTATGAGGAATAATAAGGCAAAACAGCTTGGATAATCCAGGCCAAAGGAAAAAGAAGCCAGGGTACTGTGTATTATAATTTATAAGTGCTATTTTGGAAGATTAGTTGATCTGGCTTAGTTCAGCCAAGAGTTACAAAACCTCCAGAGTTGTAGAATGTGTCTCCAGGTATTAGAAAACTCCAATACTGATATGAAGGAGGAAGTGTGAATTGATAATGAATATTCAAACCTGTGAATATTTGAAATAAACAAAATTGTCCTGGATCACAATGAGGAGCAAAAAATTTCATCAGTTCATCTTTATTTATTATTCATGTTAGAGACAGCCATCACTTGAGTGCATTGCATGTAAAGTGGGAATCCAGGGACATACCAAATGACAGTTGGAGCAAGAATGTAAGAAAGCAGACGCTACTTAGCTATTGATTGACTCAGTAAAAGAGGGCACATTGAGAGTGTCCTAAGAGTTGAGAAAATTGCCTTTCAGAAAAGCACTCATTCCCATGGAGGAATAGACATTGAAGAGTTGAGAGGTGATTTGGAAATGTGAGGCTCCTTGAAGTAATTAGCAGAAGCAGGGTTAAGGGGTATATGATATTTGCCCTAACATGCTAGTTGTAAATGTGACAGGAAGATAGTGGGATTGGAACACCATAATAAAAAGAATAGTTTTGATCATTCTCTGGACACCAGCTGACATACGAATTACAAAATGGAACACTTTCTTAGTATTCAAAAGTTCTCTGGAATTTGCAAGGACAGCTTTATGCATTGCAAAATTACATTGATCTCTGCAGTAAATATAAATTAATATAAATATAAATTAAGCATATGTGATCCTGACTCAATACTCTTATTGTCTATTGTCAGAAACACTCAGGGCCAGTCTACCATTCAGTACATAACACAGCTATAGTCTATATAACGTAGCTTTTAGCCATGGAAAACTATAAAAAATGAACAGATTAATTATTATTTGAAAAATAGGATATTGTCTTAAACTTTAGATTATGAAGCAGACAATATAAAAAAAATAAATGTGGGCTGGGGCTGGAGAGATGGCTCAGCGGTTAAGAACAATGACTGTTCTGCCAGTCCTGAGTTCAATTCCCAGCAACCACATGGTAGCTTACAACCATCTATAATGGGGTCCAATGCCCTCTTCTGATCTGCCTGAGGACAGCTACAGTGTACTCATATACATAAAATAAATACATCTTTTTAAAAAGTAGATGTGGGTTGGAAACCAAAGTCTTTGCTACAAAATCTCTTATGTGTAACAAATAGCAGCTTAAAAACTATTTAAAATTTATAGAACCATTCAAGTACATTAAAGAGAATTAGAGCACTGACACACTGCCTGTAAGTTAATGTGTGAGAAATTCTTGTGTCATTAATTTATTCTCATTTTAAGCTAGAGAAAGGAAATTCACCATTCTTTAAATTATCCAAGGTCACACATTTAGAAAAGAGTACAACATCCTTTTGTTTGTTTGTTTTTGTTTTTTAAAGCAGGGTTTCTCTGTGTAGCCCCAGCCATCCTAGAACTCACTTTGCAGACCAGGCTGACCTGGGAATTATAGAGATCTGCCTGCCTCAGCCTCCCAAGTGCTGGGATTAAAGGTATAAGACTCAACAGCCGAGCAAGAACACAGACATGTTTAAGCCCAGAAGATTCCTAATTCAACCTATGCTCATTGCCCAGTGCACTGCTTCTCATAGGTATTCTAAAGATAAGAGTGTTGCCAAGAAAATATTTTATTGTATTTATTATTAAAGTGAACTTAGTAATTTTTATAATCTGTGGCATTTTTCTAGGTTTCTCAGTATAATATAACTAAGGTACTACATCCAGGCCCAGATAAAAGCTTAAAGGTTTAAAAAGTAAATATTTAATTATGTTTAGGATGCTGACACCTGCCAATCAGGTATGACGAAGATTTCAATTCTTGAGCAGTTTTTTGGGGAGCCAAAGCTATTCCAGATATTAACTGTAGACAATGATGGGAATTGCATCTTATTTCATGTCTTCTTTTTCTTTTTAAGTTGACAGCTGTCTTGATTGTTCCTCTGAGCATAAATAAGATACAATTTTTTTTTTTTTTTTTAGAGTGGGTAAAGTCTGAGTTTATTTACCTGAAGCAGTTTGGAAGACAAATGCACATACATCTATTAAAAATACTTTTGTGACTACTACAAAAATGTTACAAAATAACGTGTGTGGAAAGGATGAATTTAATCAGGACCAATCACAATCTCTGAGATCCCCCAGTGTGCTTTGCACCCTACAGTTTAATTGCCACAGGGAAATCTATGTGCTATAACAATCAGAATCCAAAGTATTTGACAAAACGGTGTCACAATAACATACAGTCTTAAATACACTACTTAACAAAAATGCTTGTGTTCCCATGTCATAATGGTGATAGTAGCTGTCTGCCAATGGGACAGTGATGACTGTGTGTGCTTTTCCATAAGTTTAATTCATTTGGCACAACCCTCCTGTATAACTAGATTTCAGCAGTTAGAAAGACAGAGACTTCATCTAGTTATTTCTGCTTGGTATTACACTTGTAATATAAGATGTTCACCAAAATTAACCAGAAACTGTATCATAAATGGAAGGGAAAGTGAGAAAAGAGCATAAGAAAAATTTGTCTTGCACTTACCAAGATTATACTTGTTTAATAGTAGTGCATGGCAGGGGCTGGCGTGTCGGCTCAGTAGTTAACAGCTCTCGCTGTTCTTTTGGGAAAACCTAGATTCCAGCACCCACATTAAGTGGCTAACAAGTGCCTATAACTCCAACTCCGGGTATCCAGTACCCTATTTGGTCTCAGCAAGTGTGCACGCATGCACGCACACACACACATGCAGTTAAAATAAAATAATATTTTATTTTACCTTGAATTAAAAACAATCCAAAGTAAAAAGCTGCCATGTTTATGTTTATGTAGATACATTTAATATTGTAGCAACTGAAGTATGAATACACATCTCAATTTAAATATGTGGCACCAAAATATCTATTTAATATAGAAATTCTAAAATCACATTAAGTTGCATGTGCATGATCTCTCTCTCTGTCTCTGTCTGTCTCTGTCTCTGTCTCTGTCTCTCTCTGTCTCTGTCTCTCTCTCTCTCTCTCTCTCTCTCTCTCTCTCTCTCTGTGTGTGTGTGTGTGTGTGTGTGTGTGTGTAGTTGGTTCTCTCTTTCCACCATGGGAGAAAGTGGGAATCAAACTCAAATTCTCAGGTGTCTTTTACCCACTGAGCCATATTCCCCAAATTTTAACTTTCTATATCAAAATATAGCGGACGTTCTTCTTCCAGACCCCTTCTGCTCTCTCTCCTTCCTTTCCCCTCCTCCTCCATGCCCTCACCTCACACCTGCTGGATTCATGAGCTTAAGTGACCCTCCTTCTTCAGCCTCCTGCAATCTGGAGCTTCAGATGAATGTCACTCTTCCCAGCTACGGTTCTCTTGTTTTCAAATAACGTCATGTTGATTAGGAATGACTTCTTATTTCTCCAGGAATTGCTCTGGGGGTGGGGAGCAGTTAATAATTTCAGGAACTTGTCAATATTTTCAGAACTTAGCAAGACTAACTACTTTACCATCTTCTCTCTTACTTCAGATTAAGGCAGGAAAACTGATGAGAGTGGGTGGAAGAGGCGTTGAATTTAAAGTGAGAAAGAGAGCTTGAAATGAGACCAGCAAGTCTAGACTCATGCCAGCGATTAGGCCAGTAGCACTGAGAGCAGACCTTCAGATCTTTCACTTCACACACAGTCTTCTTTCATGCACAGAGTTTTCAGAGCAGAAACCCTCCCGAGGCCATTACTGCATTCCTATAAGATATTAGCCTAGAGGAAAAAAAAAAAAGCAGGAATGTTCCCCAGGCTGGAAAAGTAAAGTGTTCCACATTCATGGCCCTTTGTTCTAAGCATAGAACCTGTTCTACAAGGTCTCTAATTCTACCCTGTGTGTAGTGGTGCTGCACTATGGCATGAGGAGAACACATTACCCTTGAGGATGTTACCAAAAATAAATGCTAGGAATAAAGGAAGGTCTTCAGTTGCACTTGGGTGAGGTCCAAACTGGCAGCCTGATACTCTGAATCACCCTGTTTCAGATGCAGTTTCTCTTAGAAGGCCCCAAGGCCTTATCTACTTTGATAAACACAACACCCAGAACTTCATTTTGTTCTCCAGATGCAGATATATTTAGCATCATATGCACTGGGATTTCTTCCTTTTTCTCTGCCCTTTCATAAACTCCCATCCCTTAGAAATGTAATGACGTAGTTTGTACAATGTTTTATATAATTGCTTTTCCAAAAAGAAAAAAAAAAGATTGAACTTAATACCTGATACCACAAAGGAGGTGAGGAAAGAGGATGTTTCTGGTCAGTAATGGATTTTATCCCCCATCCCAGTGAAAGTCCATGAAGTATAATGTGAACAACTGGAATAATGTAAACAGCACAAAGCAAAGAGTGACAGCCAAACCTCCAGATTCCATCCAATACCTGAAATCAATGTAACAAACCTTCACAGACCATTTAGTGGGAAAATCAATTAAAATCCTAACAAAGAGAGTAGCTGGAGAGACAGTCTAGTGTTGAGAATGTTCACTGCATAAGGCTTAGGACCCGGTTTGGATCCAAGCAGTTGTGTGAAAAGCTGGGCTCGGTCACACCTGTAATCGTAGCGCTGCATGGTGGTGTGGGTGGAGGTAGGTACAGAGACACGATGATTGCTGGGGTTTTCTGGCTGCAGCCTAAGTCCAAATTCATGGGGACATTTTCTCAAAGAATTAAGGGAGAAGGCAGAGAGTAAGCCAATATTCTTTGCAGGCCTCTGTATCATGAGCACATACAGGTATGAACAACATACATATGTATACACATACATATATACATACAGACAAGCAGAGTTCTGAGTTCGAGGCCAGCCTGGTCTACAGAGTGAGTTCCAGGACAGTCAGGGCTATACAGAGAAACCCTGTCTCGAAAAACCAAAGAGAGAGAGAGAGAGAGAGAGAGAGAGAGAGAGAGAGAGAGAGAGAGAGGGGGGCAGAAAGGCAGAGAAACAGAAACAGAGAGAGTTGGGGAAGGGAGAGAGAGATGGGTTAAGAGCTGGAAAAATATCAAATGAAAGAACTGAATAAACTATGCTAATTATCATGAATCCTTTTGTAGGTTCATTACCCTTTACAGATAGGACAAGGGATGTTTCCACCACCATAGGTTTGGCTTGCCTTTTATTCTGTGATTTCTGTGTAAATAACTTGAAACAAACCAATCACCACTTAACTTCCTTTACATAACCCTATATTTCTGTTCTCTGGCTGTTCATTTTAACATGAGAAACTATGAGCAGTCAGTGCCTGATCCCTTATTTACGGTGAACATGCACAGCCCCTGTTACTCTACAGAGACAGGATGTGATCACAGCATGTTCCTCCAGGCAGGTTGGTACTCTGGAGAACGTGCATGGGCTTTGTGATCACTTTCCACAGAAAATTACTATTAATATATGATACACGTTCTTTAAGCATAAACATGCTGTACATCTACACACAAGTGGTTATGTGCAATTTCACTTCTAAACTGCCCCACACCTGTCCCTGCACTGACATTTTATTCTCTCTTTAAAATTGGAAATGGCTTCCATACTATACACTTTTATCTTAAGGTATTTTTATTTTAACACTAAGTAAGTTTGGCATATCCCTTCCCTTCTTCACTGCCACATTTCTTCTGTTGCCGTGTTCATTTCAGGCCACTGTGTTATTGACTTTGTACCCCAGGCTCCCTCCTGTGAGTTCCATGTGGTTTGATTTCTTCTTTCTGTTTCCTCACATTTCCAGGACATTTATTTCATGACAGTATCGCAATTGTCACAATTTGCCCTCAGATTTCCACTCTCAACTATCAGCATCTCAATTCTCATTCTACCCAGTAATACTGAAGGATGTTTTGCATGGTAGAGATGTAGCAATCTGAGAACTAAGCTGATTTCCACAGTTCACTTCAGCATAAAAGCCCTAAATATCTAATCTAGTCAATAATCATTACTGCTGTGTAACATACATTGTATATAATAGGTTACATCCAGACTCTTGGCTATAATTGTGATATTGAACATTAGAGATGATGTTAACAGATGTTTTATGGACTGGAGAGATGGCTCAGTGGTTAAGAGCCCTGACTGCTCTTCCAGAGGTCCTGAGTTCGATTCCCAGCAACCACATGGTGGTTCACAACCATCTGTAATGGGATCCGATGCACTCTTCTGCTGTGTGTCTGAAGACAGCTACAGTATACTCATATATTTAAAAAATAAATTTTAAAAAAGAATGTTTTACATGATTTTTAAATGCTTCATATATAGATACAAATTGATACCAAATGATTGTCATTCATCTCTGTCAGTTTGGCCAATAGCTGCAGTCCTATGGTTCTATGATGACGTTGATTTCAGTTCCATATCTTTATCAATACAACTGCTTTTCTTACGGAATGGTATTCAACTTTATTGGAAAACTTTAGGAGCTCTAAAAAAAAATACTAATATCTAGCCAGAAGTGGTTGCACAAGCCTTTAAACCCAGCACTCAGGAGGCAGAAGCAAACATCTCTGTGAGCTCAAGGCCAGCCTGTTCTACATAGTGAGTTCCAGGACAGCCAGAGCTGCTTAGTGAGACCCTGTCTAAAAACAACAACATTGTCAACAACAAAAACAAACAATTTCAGAAATGAAAAACAAAACAAAAGCTAATGTTATGGAGTTATTCCCAGAGGTATTAAAGTAATTGACTTGCAGCACAGACTAAGCAGTAAAATTTTTGGATACTGTAAGATGTTAAGCACAATAAATGTGTCAGATTCCAATTTCTATGTCTCTTAATGTCCTCAGGCTCCTATCTTCTAAACCTTGCCTGGGCCTTTGTCATCAGTGCTTCTGTGTCTTTTCATTGCTTGCTTCAGAGACTAGATATCCATGCAGGACTCAAAGTCAGCTGTGCAGACCAAGCTTCCTTTCCTTGTTTACCATGAGATGACTACTTTCATAATTTGTCAAGTGGGTCTTTTAGGCTTATATTTTTCAAGACCTACTTTAATAAGTGTACTTAAGTGCTTTAACCTCCCTTCTAGCCCACCACTTACCATAGGTAGTTGAAAGGAAAGTTTAATAGGACAAAGGAGAGCAAATGGGGCTGGAGCGAGCAGGGCCAGAGTGAGAAGGAGGGAAAAAAATAGGACAAAGGAGGATGTGGACCTGTGTAGAAATAGTTCTTTGGGATGAGTCCAACCTGCAGGATGTCAGCAGTTCAGGAGAATCAGCAGTGGTCGCCTGATTCACTCACAAACACCATTCACAAATCAGCAACTGCAGTTCAATCCAGAAGAAACCATGCACAAGGCTCTGCCAATCAGCCCAAGTACCCAGAAGTGGCAAGAAGCTGCCAATTTTTTTGGTGTTTTTCTCTCTATGAAGCCATGACAAGTGATGATCACTGAAGAAGGCAAGGCAAGCAAATTCCACAGTGCTGTCAGTGAAGAGCAGAATCAGCAAAGCCCAACAAAGACCAGCAACAAGTGGTAAGGAAAACCAATACCACACAGCATCATCCACTCTCTGTTGGGTGATATTTATACCTTTTCCAAATATCACAGTCTCTCAAGTGTCCACTCTAGAAAAACATCGCATGCCCTTTTTCCAGGCAGCTTCCAGAAAAATACCACATGTCTGTTCTCAGAATCCTTCCATGTTTCTGTTTCAGCAAAAACATCCTCTCAAAAGACAGTTTCCAGGAACACATCACATGACACAATTGAGTATCCAATGAAACCAGAAATCTCCAATTCAGGGTTTTCCATAATCATGCCCCATGGAGTCCCATGCATTGCACTCAGTGCTGAACTACATGCCAGTTCAATCTCTTTTTTGCATCCTGTTCCTTCTATTATTCAGATTGGCATTAAATTCATTCAGGATGTGATAAAGCTTATTAATAATCCCAGCAGAAGGTCAAGGTCAAAACACACTGAGTTCTAGGATAACCTGGGCTACATAAGGAGGAACCGTCAAGAAAATATGTGGGAATAAGAGGAAAGAATCCTAAAAGCTCTGCAAAAGGGAAATAATTAACTGTCCTTCCATCTTCCACACCCATCATTGGAAAATGGCTTTCTCTTATGGGATGATGCTGTGCAATATATAAGCCACTAAGTCGAATCTTTATATTTTTTTAAGAGCAAGCCCTGACTTTTATTTATATTGAAAATAGATTCTTCTCTCACACAATTCATCCTAAGTGAAGGGGTAGAAACACTCCCTCTACTTCTCCAAGCTCCCCTCTACCTCCCCTTTGCCCTAGATCCTCTGTTTCCTTTCGGGGAAGAGCAAGCTTCCAAGAGACAACAATGAATCATGACAAAACAAGATACAAAAAGACAAGGCAAAAGCCTTCTATCAAGACTGAACAAGGCAACCCAATAGGGGATAGGGGGGCTGATTGCTCTGAAATCATTTTTTAATTAAAAAAATTATTTAGATCTTTAACAATTTTATAATTGGGGCTAGAGAGATGGCTCAGCAGGTAAGCCCATTGACTGCTCTTCCAGAGGTCCTGAGTTCAGTTCCCAGCAACCACATGGTGATTTACAACCATCTGTAATGTGATCTGATGTCCTCTTCTGGTATGTTTGAAGACAGCTACAGTGTACTCATATTCATAAAATAAATAGGTTTTTTTTAAAAAAAAAAACATTTATTACTTTTATTTTTTACAACCGTACCATTGCCCCTCCCAGTTCCTTATTTACCCTAGTCTCCAAGAGGATGTCCCCCTTCTGCCAGGCCTCCTCACTCCCTGGGGTCTCAAGCCTCTCCAGGGTTAAGTACTCTTCTCCCACTGAAGCCATACTGGGGAGTCCTCTGCTATATATGTGTTGGGTGCCTCAGACCAACTAGGGTATGCTGCCTGGTTGCTGGCTCAGTGTCTGAGAGATCTCAGGGGTCTGGGTTAGTTGAAACTGCTGGTCTTCCTATGGTGTTGCCTCCTCCTCAACTTCTTCCAACCATTTCCTAATTCAGCCACAGGGTGCCCCGACTTCAGTCCAACGGTTGAGTTGAGTATAAGTATCAGTTCCTGTCTCAGTCAGCTGTTTGTTGGGCTTCTCGGAGGGCAGCCTTGCTAGGCTCCTGTCTCTAAGCACACCATAGCTTCAGTAATAGTGTCATGCCTTGGAGCTTTCCCTTGAGATGGATCCCAAGTTGGGCCAATCACTGGACCACCTTTCCCTCAGTCTCTTCTCCATTTTGGGCCCTGTAGTTATTTTAGACAGGAACAATTCTGGGTCAGAATTTTTGACTATGGAGTGGCAACCCCATCCCTCCACTTGATGCCCTGTCTTTCTACTGGAGGTGGACTCTACAAGATCCCTCTCACCACTGTTGGGCATTTTATCTAAGGTCCCTCCCTTTCAGTTCTGAGAGTCTCTCACCTCCCAGGTCTCTGGTACTTTCTAGAGGGTCCTCCCACCTCACAACCCCTTAAGTTTGCATATTTCCATTCATTCTGCTGGCCCTCAGGGCTTCTCTCCTGTCTACCCACCCCCATACTTGATCCTGTTCCCCTTTCCCCTGGCCCACCCCTCTCCCAACCAGATCCCTCCCTCCCTCTGCCTCTTATGATTATTTTCTTCTCCCTCCCAAGTGGGATTGAAGCATCCTCATTTGGGCCTTTCTGCTTGTTAATCTTCTTGAGTTCTGTGGGTTGTATTCTAGGTATTCTGTACTTTTTTGGCTAATACCCACTTATTAGTGAGTACATACCATGCTTGTCCTTTTGGGTTTGAGTTACATCACTCAGGATGATAGTTCTAGTTCTCTCCATTTGCTTGCACAACTCATTATGTCCTCGTTTGTAATTGCTAAATAGTATTCCATTGTGTAAATGAACCACATTTTCTGTATTCATTCGTTGTTTGTGGGACATCTGGGTTGTTTCCAGCTTCTGACTATTACAAATAAGGCCACTGTGAACATAGTGGAGCATGTGTTCCTGTGGTATGGTGGGAACCTTTTGGTTATATTCCCAAGAGTGGGATAGCTGGATCTTCAGGTAAATCTATTTCCAGTTTTCTGAGGAATCTCCAGATTGATTTCCAGAGAGGTTGTACCAGTTTGCAATCCCACAAGAGAAAGTGGGAAAGAGCCTTGAACTCATTTACACAGAGGGAATTTCCTAATCAGAATGCCAGTATCTCAGGCTCTAAGAATTGATAAATGGGATCTCATGAAACGGAAAAGTTTCTGTAAGGCAAAAGCCACAGTCAATAGGGAAAATTGGCAACCTACAGATTTAGAAAAAAATCTTCACTAACCACATATCCAATAGAGGGCTAACATCCAAAATATATAAAGAACTCCTGAATCTAACCTCCAGAAAGCAAACAGCCCAATCGAAAGGTGGAACATAGAGCTAAACAGAGATTTTATAACAGAGAAATATCAAATGGCCTAGAAGCACTTAAAGAAATGTTCAAAGTCATTAGTCATCAGAGAAATGCAAAGCAAAATGAGTGTGAGATTCCACCTTACATCAATCAGAATGGCTAAGATCAAAAAATCAGGTGACAGCACATGTTGGGGAGAATGTGGATAAATACTTATTTTTAAAAGAGTTTTGTAATATGTGTCTTAGTTTTATATAGCACCTTTCCCAACTCCTCCCAGATCCACCAGCCTTCTATACCCATTCAACTTAAAGTGTATTTTTTTCACCCATTAAATACACTCTGATGTGTGGCTTTCCACTGAAGTATGCTCAACTTATCATGGGTCTCTCTCTCTCTCTCTCTCTCTCTCCCCCTCCCTCCTCTCTCTCTCTCTCTCTCTCTCTCTCTCTCTCTCTCTCTCTCTGGATACATTATTTACATTTCAAATGTTTTCCCATTTCAAGGCCTATTCTTTGGAAACCCCCTGTCCCATCCCACCTCCCCCTGCCTCCCTGAGGGTGCTCCCCCACCCACCCACCCATTCCCAACTTCCCTCCCTGGCATTCCCCTATACTGGGGCATCTATCACTCTCAGACCCAAGGGCCTCTCCTCCCACTGATGGCAAACAAGGCCCTCCTCTGCCACATATGTGGGCAGCACCATGAGTCCCTCCAAATGTATTCTTTGGTTGGTGGTCCAGTCTCTGGGAACACCGGAGGGCCTGACAAATTGACACTGTTACTCCCTTCTTGGGGCTGCAAACTCCCTCAGCTCCTTCAGTCCTTTCTCCAACTCCTCCATCTGGGACCCCATGCTCAGTCCAATAGTTGCTGTGAATTGAATCATGGGTATTCCGAACTTTTGGGCTAATATCCACTAATCAGTGAGTACATACTGTGTTCATTCTTTTGTGACTGAGTTACCACACTTAGGGTGATACATTCAAGTTCCATCCATTTGCCTAAGAATTTTATGAACTCATTGTTTTTAATAGTTGAGTAGTATTCCATTGTGTAAATGTACCACATTTTCTGTATCCATTCCTCTGCCGAGGGACATCTGGGTTGTTTCCAGCTTTGGCTATTATAAATATGGCTGCTATGAACATAGTAGAGCTTGTGTCCTTATTACATGTTGGAGCATCTTCTGGGTATATGCTCAGGAGTGGTATAGGTGGGTCCTCAGGTAATACTATGTCCAGTTTTCTGAGGAACCTCCAGACTGATTTCCAGAGTGGTTGTACCAGCTTGCAATCCCACCAGCAATGGAGGAGTGTTCCTCTTTCTCCACATCCTCGCCTGCATCTGCTGTCACCTGAGTTTTTGATCATAGCTGTTCTGACTGGTGTGAGATGGAATGTCAAGATTGTTTTGATTTCCATTTCCCTGATGACTAAGGATGTTGAAATGTCCAATAATTTCTTAGTTAAGGGTGGGTGTCTGTCATGTCTCTGTAGGCTTGGGTTCTGGAACACTGGCTAGAGCCAGCAAGGAATGAAAAAGGACATACACAAAGACACTCATTCAATGAAGCTGGGATCAGGTGGGGTTCTCTACCCACTACTATTACAACCCAAATACCCATGTATATTAGGCACAGTACAAATGGAAGGGACAATTAGTCTCTGTAGGAAATCTTTGTAGGTGAGCATCTCAGACTGTAAAGATCCAGGAAGAGGAATGTATAAATGTTGTTCTTTCACACAGTGAACAGTAATTTCTAAAACCTCATACTTCGTTTCTCTAGGCAAGCTTTGACATCTCTCTTGAGCCTACTTATATGGGTAATGTCTTTGCCAGTTTACTATGGGCCATTTAGTCTTAGAGTCCTCGACTGGCCTTGTGCATGTCAAAATACACATACACATAGGATTTCACTGACTCGGGGCTTCCTCCACTCCCTGCAGGTACCCATCTCTGCTCTTCATGCTGGACTTTTGTCTTGGCCTAAGCCTGCTGAGGTCTTGTGCATCCTATCTCAAGGGACATGAATTCAGATGTGCATCTGCCTTGCTGTATCCAAGATCACTCTTTCCTTGTAATCATCACCTTCCTATGGCTCTTGCAATCCTTCTGCCCATTTTCTGCCATAGTCCTTGAACCTTAGTAGGAGGAGCTGTGATATAGATATCCTAGTTAGGGCTGAGGATTCTGTGCTCTCTTATTCTCTAACCTTGATCAGTTGTAGGACACCTTGTCGGTCTCCATTTACTGTAAAAGGAACTTCTCCAATGAGGGCTGACCGATGCACTACTATATCGGCATAGTGATCAGTTGTTGGGAGTTGGTTTGCTACTATAACCATTTAGCAGAGTAATAGTAGTAGGTTTTCCAATGTAGCCTGTAACCTGTCTAGCCACAGGTTCTTGGACAAATAGTGGTATCAGGTATTGATTTAATCTTGTGGAGTGGGCCCTAAATCCAACTAGGAAGTAGTTTGTAACTCCCATAATATTCATGCGACCATCCTACCAGTGATCATGTCTTACCAGACCATTCATAATTGCATTTTTCAGGGCTCACAACTTGGCAATATTGATGATAACTTTTTCCTCCACTAATATAAATAGTATTTTCCAATACCATGAGAGCCAGACAGTAGGAATAAAGCTTCAAGGTAAATGCTGAGTTTAATTTTCCATGTTCTACGATTCAAACATGGTATCAACAGCAATAGGCTCTTAATACCAGGTTCTAGATGGTAATGAATGGCATCCTCAGTATCCTCCTGTAATACATGGATCTGTAGGACCTTGCTAGACAATAACTCAGAACAATAGGGTGCTGTGCAGCTTTTGTTTCATGTTGTTGTGATTACAGGAATTTGAATGTTTAGTGGACTCAATCACTTTCCAGTTAGGACTGAGCCACATTTGCTTCTGTAATTGGACTTATCCATTCACCATTTTCTCTCAGATGACTTAGACCCATATTTCAGCTCCATCGTTTCCTTGGGTCTTATCATAAGACAATAACTTTTCTTCACCCAAGGCTCTATAAGATCAGGGAACTATTCGGTTTTTTTCTTTTGTTGGTGTCTAAGAGTCGCTCACAAACCACAAAAACATGATCTCAGTCAGACAGGGATAGATTATTGAAAACACACTTTTTTTTTTTTTGAATTTTTTTTTTGATACTTTATTTACATTTCCAATTTCTCCTCTTTGGAAACCCCACATCCCTTCCCCCTCTCCACCTCTATGAGGGAATTCCACCTCCCATCCACCTGCCCACCCATTCCCATATTCCCACCTTGACATTCCCCTTTACTGGGGCCTCTGACACCCTCAGGCCCAAGGGCCTCTCCTCTCTTCCTGATGGCCAACAAGGTCATCCTCTGCCACATATGTGGTCCGAACCATGGGTCCATACATGTGTATTCTTTGGTTGGTGGTCCAAACTCCAGGATGACCTGGGGGTGTCAGGCCCATTGATGCTCTTGCTCCCTCCATGGGGCTGCAAATTCCCTCAGCTCCTTCAGACCTTTCTCCAACTCCTCCATCTGGGACCTCATTCTCAGTCCAGCAGTTACTGTAAAGTGAAACTTGGGCGTGCTGAACTTTTGGGCTAATATCCGCTTATCAGTGAGTACATACCATGTTTGTTCTTTTGTGACTGAGTTACCTTGCTCAGGATGATATTTTCAAGTTCCATCCATTTGCCTGCAAATTTCATTAAGTCATTGTTTTTAATAGCTGAGTAGTACTCCATTGTGTAGATGTACCACATTTTCTGTATCCATTCCTCTGATGAGGGACATCTGGGTTGTTTCCAGCTTCTGGCTATTATAAATATGGCTGCT
>CM052701.1:63022713-63060950 GCA_028551405.1 Uromys caudimaculatus
GTTAAGATCTTTTCCCAATCTGTTGGTTGCCATTTTGTCCTATTGACAGTGTCCTTTGCCTTACAGAAGCTTTGCAATTTCATGAGGTCCCGTTTGTCTATTCTTGATCTTAGAGCATAAGCCACTGGTGTTCTGTTCAGGAACTTTTGAAAACACACTTAAATAATGATTGGTTAGGGTCACAGCTCATAATTCGGGCATTGATGTTATGGTGATAAACATTTCTCAGTGCCAGCTTATAAAGGAAAAAACCACACACACACAAAAAATAAACAACCCACAAAGAGCTCATACACAGGTACAGGAAGTGCTACCTGGTGGGTGGCTCTGACTCAAGTCATTTTAGATATTACAATTTATATTAACTTTTAATTTTGTTGGTAACAATAATTGTAGTCTGTTATTGTAAAGGACAATCCAGTGCTGGGAAAAATCTCTCTTGTCTTTTAATTAACGAAGTCCAGTGGTGTTGCCTCTTTTAGCCATTTCTAATCCTTTACAACTTCGCAGGAAATCAGTATATAGTATTTATGGTAGGTCCAAAAATGGTACAGAGAACCTGCGGAATGCAGCATCGAGGCTTGCTCAGTGAAGAGCACCAGTCCTGATTCTTCCACCATTATGTACTATGATTGCAGACACAAACATGAAGCACCTTTGTTTTCAAATCCAACTAAGTGATCATAATTTTCATTATCTTCTTTATAATTTTAAGAGAATTATTTTCTAAATAAAATTAATGATACATAAAAAGACATTTTATAAATCCTAAAGTGGGATTAAAATGTAAGGTAAATTAACTGCATATGGTATTTAATTTCTAATTTATATTGAAACTTTTAATTATAAAATTAAATCATAATAAAAAATTTAATATTACATACTTTCCCACCTTGTATTTTACCTCTTTCTCTCACACTGCTTCTCACCAGTCTTGGATGAGTAGTATCAGGTTTTGAGTGTCTTTAATAGATGACAATTTAAAGTTTTGAGGTAATTTTAAATAATGATAAAACCAACAGAATTTATTTTGCTAATCTTGACCTTTTCTCCTAGCATCATTTTTGCCAATGCAAACAAAAAATGTCAATTTTAGTGCTAAAAATTGCCTCCCTTTAGGCATGCATACAGACAGCTTTATATAAAGACCGGAAAGAAAGATGATTTCAATAAAAATTCCAATATTTATTTATTAACAAATCAATCACTTTAAACAATTTAATTAATTATATGATAAAATATACCTGCCTGAAGAAAAGCAGTGTGGTGTGTTTGAGGTGGAGAATTATTATTACTCTATTATCATCATTGACATCATCATTATTATTATTTTATAGCCACAGTCTTTCTTGAGTTTTGGAAAAGGAGAAGAAGCATACTGACTTACACTTGGGACCTTATTGATTGGGAAGAAGAGGAGGTAAGACATTAGGGAAGTAGAAGTTATGAAATCTGGGGAAGCACATAATGCAGTAACATCAAACTAGAAATAGATTCTCCTTTTACATCATGCTGACAAGATCCCTTACTTTATTAAGGTAATAGGGGCCAAGGGTGAACCATACATTGTTAAAGCCATTTCTATAATGTTTTCTTAAAGTGGTCCAGAGAAAATTATCCTAATTAAAATACTCCCAGGGATTTAGTTGAGCTGTAAGTGCCATTGTTCTTTGGAAGGTTGCATCTTTGCGCAAACAACACAACAGCAGGATCAATTCAAGAGTCTGTATTAATTCTCAAAAGTTTTTTTTATTTTAATTTGTGGACTTGCTATTTAGGTAACCTTAGTTTCTCCCATAGGAAACACTTCGTCCCCAGTTTGAAGCAAAATATTACAGGATGGAGGTAATAAACCCCATCACAGGGAAGCCTGAGCCTCATCAGCCTTCATCCGACAAAGTCACGCGACTTCTTGTGTCTGTCTCAGGAATTTTCTTCATGGTAAAATACGGTCATCAACACTTTGAGAATGATGCAGGATTCTGACTTTAGAAGGATATTCTAGCACACAAACTCATTTTGTAATCCTAAGAATGCAAAAGAAAATTATTGTTTTCAGTGTCATTTTAATATCTATCATTTAATATCTATCATTTAATATCTATCATTTAATATCTATCATTTAATATATATGTGGTTGGCTTCTAACACTCACTCGCTCTGTAGATCTCCTTGGTCATCACAGCAGTGTTTGCAGTTGTAGTGTATCATCTGGTTGTCATGCAACAGTTTGTTAGTAACTTTGCTCTCTCTCTGTAGATCTCCTTGGTCATCACAGCAGTGTTTGCAGTTGTGGTGTACCGTCTGGTTGTCATGGAACAGTTCGCATCATTCAAGTGGAATTTCATCAAACAGCACTGGCAGTTTGCTACATCTGGTGCTGCTGTCTGTATCAATTTCATAATCATCATGCTGCTGAATCTTGTAAGTGTTTATGGCATTATTTTTCATAGGCACACAGCCAGTCAGAAAGGACTATGTCTTCCTAGTATTGAAATGTGTGTGTGCGTGTGTGTGTGTGTTTGTGTGTGTGTGCATACATGTATTTCTGTTCCAAACTGTGTGTGTGTGCATACATATATTTCTGTTCCAAACAATTCATTTTAATAAGAGGTATTTCTCCAGCTTGATTTATGCACTGGATGATTGATTGATTAATATTTTTTTTTTTGAGACAGTGTCTCACTACCTAGTTCTGGTTGGCCTGGAACTTACTATGTACAACAGGCTGAATTCAAACTCAGAGAGCTCCACTTGCCTCCACCTGCTGAGTGCTGGGATTAAAGGCATGTGCCACCATCACAGGATTGGGATGTTTTAAAGCAGAAATGATGCCAAATGGACTGTCTTCTTTCCCAGTGTCTTTATAATACTAGTTAATTGTATCTTCAGTTTCACTATTTGGCACGTGCTAGAGACAGTGATATGCACTTTTTAAATAAGCGAGGTATTGTTTGTATTAGAGAACTATACAAATAAATTCAGTCTTTCAATAAGAGAATTTGTTGGAAAGGTGAAAAAAAAATCTACTTCAGGCTAAAGCTCAGTTGTGACCCCTTCATTTTCTTTTGAAAACATATTCTCTCTCTCTCTCTCTCTCTCTCTCTCTCTCTCTCTCTCTCTCTCTCTCTCTCTCTCTCTGTGTGTGTGTGTGTGTGTGTGTCTGTGTGTGTGTGTGTGTTTGTGTGTGTGTGTGTGTGTGTGTGTGTGTGTGACATTATGACGCTTTTACATGTGTGAGTTATGATAGGGAGAGAGTTAAGTCCGTGTAAATATGTGTCACTGTCATGAGCATGGCTGTCAAGGACCCCCATTGCCTTAGACTCACCAAAAATAGCAAAGTTTCCCCCTTGTCATGCTCAGGGAAATAGAAATGCATTCTCACCTGATCCAGGTGCAAATGTTGATAGTGTGTACAAAAAAATGTCCACCAAAGCTTTCTCCCCAAAGATATTTATAGCCTGAAGGTTGTTATTCTACAGAGATTGCTCCTGCTGAGATCAGCTGAACCTGCCTCCCAGATTAATTGTATGTAATGAACATCCTGTGCTTCCAGGATGCTGTAGCTTGATCATCTGAGAGCCTGGTCCAGTGGATAGAAGCTTTTTGTCCCATGTGACAGCACGTTTGTCTTTTCTGTGTGCGCTTTCCACTCCAGGGAAGACGTCAATCTTTGAAGGCTATAGAACGTTATCTTTTTTGGCTCTACAGAATTATTCTGTCAGGTTACTATGTGATAATTTCTAAAAGGAACACCTTTTTGTTTAAAATAAAATCACATGTATGTATTGACTCATAATTGAAATGTCTATGTATGAGATAGCCGTACGCTGCTGGGCTAGCTTGTAAGAGCTGCTGTCATTTAAAAGTAACTTTCCGCAAATGTATAAGACACTAATGAGCAATTAAAGATAGTATCTGTTCTTTACATTTTTTTAAAATCAACTCCATAAGGTAGATGCTATGTCAGGTATATTAATTAAAACACTGGGATTCAAACAACTTAAATAAATTGCCTCAGATATCTATCTCTATCTATCTATCAATCATCTACTTATCTATTATTGTCTATCTCCCTATCACTTTTGAACACTCTCATTGTCACAAGACCTAAAGATATATTGTTAATGTGAGTATATTTTTATCCTAAAGTAATATTTATAAATAGAAATACAAAAATAATAGTATTATGTCAGGGAATATGCATTTGTGTTCAAATGTTCCTGATACTATGACATATTTTACCAGGAGGGACTGAGACCCTTTATTTATTTAAAATGGTCAGAAAAGACTTTAAGAGACAAATGAATAACTATTATGTGAAGTGAGCATATTTTACTTCCAAGCCAAAAGTTACCACTTTTAAAATAAATTCACTATTTCATTTCAGTTTCATCTATAAAAAGAGAATGTTATTTATATATACTATCCCCCAAACAGGCCATCATTTTATTTCTGTTCCTAGATCATATAATGTTCAATAAACATTGAAAAGACAGAATCCTAGGTGATTTACAATTCTTCAAGTTAATATAGAATTTAATCAAAGAGATACCAATAAGCCTGATTTTAAAATATATCTGCTAAAGATAAGAACAAAAATCAAAGTAAAGAGTGTTTTCTGTTTTAAAGCTCAAGATTATTAAGTTTCTTCTCAGAAAGTAAAACTATGGGTGATTTTCCCCCATGTCAACATTGTCTGACATTAACATTTTGAATTTTCTGGATTATCAACAATCATCTTAAAACTAGTAAAGAGACAAACTTTTACTTTAATTTCTGTTACTGTAGTCTAAGGAAACCATCAATGATGTAGTCCAAGTCTGTGAATATTACAGTATGTTTCAGCATATCAAAACTGGGGAAAAATTAACATCTGTGAAAGAATGTTAATTCACATTATGTACAATACAGAAAGACATAACCTATTTAAATACTATTATTTCAATATTAAGACATAAAATATAGTTACTTAGAAATATAAAGTTTTACTTGATTCTATTGTTCTAGAACACATGCACTTACTCATGCATCCCATTATGAGCCACATTTATCTTCAGCTAAGCTTTTTACAAAAGGTTTCTCTTTTCCCCCCTGCTTAACTCTAATAAGTGAAACTTCAGCTAAGTTCCTATTCATACATCAGATTCTAGCTTCGTTTCTGTAGTTATCAGTCTTCTCTTAAATAGGGCTTTTCTCCTCTATCTATCTCTATTCTGAGCTCCCACCAGTGACTAGAATCACAGTTGACTCTCACACCTGTAGTCTTCATTCTCTCCCATAAGCTTTAGAAGCAAGGACTGGTCTGATGCTTCAGTGGACAAAGTGTTGCCATGCAAATGTGTACCTGAATGTGG
The DNA here is from genome assembly GCA_028551405.1 of Uromys caudimaculatus. Lineage (NCBI taxonomy): Eukaryota > Metazoa > Chordata > Mammalia > Rodentia > Muridae > Uromys > Uromys caudimaculatus. Next base: position 63,028,071 of record CM052701.1, read on the forward strand.
ATCCACAGAACCCAATAAAGCAAGCCCACATATAAATATCTCCTCTCTCTCTCTCTCTCTCTCTCTTTCTCACACACACACACACACACACACACACACACACACACAAACACACACATACACACACAGATGCACATGCACACACACACACACACACACACACACAGAAAAATCAAGGCTAATGAGATGGCCAATCAGTAAAGGCACATACCATTAAGTGGTAGGACATGAGTTTCATCCTTGAGACCTTAGAAACTGACTCCTTTAAGATGTCCTCGAACCTTTATAGCTATGCACATACTTACCAAATATCTCTCTCTCTCTCTCTCTCTCTCTCTCTCTCTCTCTCTCTCTCTCTCTCTCTCTCTCTCTCTCACACACACACACACACACACACACACACACACATACACACAAACAAAAAGTATAAAACTATTTTAAAGAAGACAAATGATTTAGATAAAAAATTTTCTCACTGTCTGTATTTGTGGAGGCGTAATATATTTTTGTTTATAAAAAGCAAAGACTGAAGTCAATAAAATGAGTCTCTACCTGTAGAGACCTCTGATGATAGTAAAGGACAGAGCTAATTTAGCCATCAACCCACTCTGCTAACAGTCTCACAAGCTTACCAGCTCCACTCAGTGACTTGAAACCACAGTCTTTTTTTTTTTTTTTTTTTTTTGGTTTTTCGAGACAGGGTTTCTCTGTGTAGCCCTGGCTGTCCTGGAACTCACTCTGTAGACCAGGCTGGCCTCGAACTCAGAAATCCACCTGCCTCTTCCTCCCAAGCGCTGGGATTAAAGGTGTGAGCCACCACTGCCCGGCTCACAAGTCTTTTCTTAATACTGCAAATCAAATACCCAGAGTTCCTAGGAGAACTCAGGCTGAACCAGCTATCCATTTTCACTTATCTAGTTAGGCATTTTTGCATTGATATTCAGTGATTATTAAACTACAAATACTTCTTCTTTACAACTAACCATGCAATGATTTTTAAATGGATTTAGTATAAACAAAGTAAATACACAACCAACTCAACCAATGTGAAAATAATGTTACATTCTTCAGAGCTAATCAGTTTAAGTTAATAATGCTCTTCAGAAATTACATATTTGTTTCCTATACAAAATTTTGAAGCACTTCACAAATTATTAAACACTCTTGCCAATTTACCTGAATATACAGGATTAATTGAAGAGTTTAATGCAAATAAGGACATAATAAAATATCAAGTATTATATTACCAAAATGTTCATCTCACTATTCAAATGTTACCTCTTGTTATGTTATTTTGAGGCCAAAGTCAATGTGCAGCTAAAAATGTGCTTATGAAGCACTGAGCCTAAAGAAAGATATTCTATTACTCTAATGGGCTTTCCAGCTCTAATCTGAGTGCATTAAGTTATGAAATGAAGGCCTGGAAAAAATACTTTAAATCAGCCAAGTACTTTTCTTTAAACCAGGCTCTTTGGGAAATATAAGGTGTTCCACAAGTCACATGCTGTTGTGAAGTACTCTTTTCTTATTTTTTCTCTTTTATCCTACATCTGATTACTTGGTGTGAATTTTGCTTCTGAATCTCTACTATCCAGGACCTGCTCAGCATTGTCTCTCTGCTTTCTTAGTTCAGCAACAGACATCTAACAGCTTAGTCTTCCTGTGTCTGTTCATCCCCTTCTCTCACTGGCCACATAGAAGTTGAAAGGATCTGTGTAAATCGCACATTTGACTATTTTCTTTAGGACGTAAGATTATTTAATGGCTTTCAGTCCCTCCAGTGTGAATTATAAATTTATTAGCTTGGCAAAAGAGACACTGCTTTATTCAAGCCAGTTTTCTCTTTTCTTTTGTTGAAAGCTATTTCTCCTTCCCTCTGCCCCTCCCTCTCTGCATCCCTCCCTCTCTTGTCTCCATTCCAGCATGAAGAACCACTTTATCTGGTCCTGCACTTTGCTAATTCATACTCCTAGTTTCTTGGTTCACAGAGCTTTCTCTGTCTGAAATGTTCTTTTTTCCTTTTGTCTCCTTGGAGAATATCTCTTCATCATGGAAAATAACAGTTAAGGATCATTTCCTCCATGAACCTTTCTCTCGGTGCCATACATAGAACAGAATTGTCTCTTTGTTTTTATTCTTGTCCTGAGGTTCTTGGACTGCCTGCCTATTCTCATCTATAGTAGTAACTAGAAGAATTAATCTCTTTGTGAACACTGTACTTTTGCTTCTCTTAACTTTATTCCACTGTTAAAATGTTGAGTTCACTTAGCTGAGGCCATAGCTTCCTCTTCATGCTGGTGTTGGTTGGTATATTTTAATCTAGGCCCCAAGTGTTACTTTAATGCTAGTATAGTATTTAAAATACATCTTTTGAGTAAATTTGAAGGTTTTTACTTTCCAAATATTCCAGTATCCTGCATATTATGTGACCAAGATAATTTCTGTTACAAGAATTGTAATCTTCGTGTCTTTCATGTTTGCAGCATGAATTTTAATTTAAAGTAAACTAAAGGCCGTACTTCCCTCCCCACAATAAACAATTTGACAGAGGTACACCATGACAGCTATAAATAAATATTCAATTGAGGAGAAAACTATATTCTACTATAACAACAATTTGAGCATATTCATTGTACAAATCATGAAAATAATTTTTAAAATGTGTCCCTTTCAAACCATGTATCCAATTACCTGAAGGATCTCCTTTGTGGGGATAGGAAAAGTGCATTAAACCAAAACATTCAAACATTCTCTGCTGATTCTGATCCAGTCAGTCCCTAAAGTAGCATTAGGAAAATCACAAGTTTGTGAGACATAAAATAATAATACTAATCCACAGCCAAGTTGAGAAACCATTATCTTTGAAAGTAACTAACGAATAATTCAAGCATAATTAAAAGTTCAATTTCTTGTCCATTTGCAAAATTTATAGCGAAAAATCTGAAAGGACAAAATTTTAGGAAACAGAGTTGCTTGCTAATTCCACCCCTTTTCTGACTTTGTTTCACCTACTTATATTGCTGTCAGTACTATAACTACCATCACATCTGGGAATGTTCCCAAAACTATTTTAATGAAAACAAAAATGTAATATATATATATATATCCCTCCTGCTTGAAAATTAGCATTAACTTATTTTTACCACATTTTAGTGAGATAACTGCTTAGTATTGTAATTATAGAGTGTTTCTTCAACAAAAACGTAAAAAAGGGAAAAGAAAGACAGAAAGAAAGAAAGAAAGAAAGAAAGAAAGAAAGAAAGAAAGAAAGAAAGAAACAAACAAACAAACAAACAAACAAACAAAGGTCTGAGCAGATGCACTCCTGTGCTTTCTCACACCAACTTTTACTGCAAAGTCCATCAACTTTCTAAAACGGTGTGTGTCCATGTACATGTTTTCTAGAAATCCAGAAGGTGTAGATACTAGAAAAGCAGTCTCTTAGTCTCTGCAAATCTGTTTAGTATTTGGTTTTGCAGTGGAAGCCATGCTCTGATGCAGAGATAGCACACACTGAAACAAGTGCAGAACTACCTGATGTGCCTTTCCTGCGTTTGCTGCTCTTTCTCCCTGGTTTACTTTTATATAATATATATTTTATATAATACACCAACAAAGCATTAGTGAAAAGCTGATGCCTTCTAAGCTTAGGCTGAATTCTAAAATGATTGCCAGGGCCAAACATGTCCTAGAAACATGCTTCCTTCTGGAATTACTCTGGTTTATCAATTACTAATTTGTTCTGCTATTTCTGCCACTCTTGCTCTGCCCATTGTGAAGAGACTATCTTAGTACCTTCGAAGATGATCAGCCCTAGAACAGTGGCATCCTTGTTCATTTTTTGCCAAGATATGTTCTCAATGCATATTTCTGCTTGACACACTTCCTTGCTTCTGAAGGAAGTGTCATGTTCTTCAAGAGACTTTTCTACTTTAAAGTAAAATTTTTTTACCTGTTTTTTGGAGACAGGATTTCTGTTTATCTCTGGCTGTCCTGGAGCTTGCTCTATAGACTAAGCTGGCCTCAGACTCACAAGAGATCTGCCAGCCTCTGCCTCCTGGGTGTTGGGATTAAAGGTATGTGTCATCACCTCCTGGCTTTACCTCTTGACATATATGTTGGCCATTTGTGCCTTCCCATTGACAATTAAGCTCCATGAAAATATAGACTATGTCAAGATAGTTATCTATTACTTGATTTCCCCAAATACTAACATAATAGAAACTACTGATGAATATTTAATATAATAACAGTATATGCCAAAAGAAATTCTGCTTACTGTATGTAACAGTAGGTACTTTTAGAAGCTCTCCGAGATGTACCATGTGTATCATATAGGAATTAGAATCAGAATGGTTGTCTATGATTGTTCTTGCGTTTTTCCTCCCCCAGTTATACAGGCATTCACTCCTCATATGCAAATTCACACACAGACAATCTGTGCTCTCAACACTGTTGCTACCATATATCGCACATTTGAATGTATATAAGTCATGGCTTCTTCCTTGTTTTGTGGACTGATTGTGGAGTGTAGCATATGGGTGGTACCAATTAGCTCTGTCATTTGAGTCTAGACTATTCAGATTCTTAATTATCTTGGATAATTTTCTAACAGCAATTTGTAACATTCTCCCGAATGTTATTGCCCTCATGGGGCAGCCAGCTAAAGATGTTTCAACACAGACTTGTAGATGGGTTCTATGTGCCAAATTCTAAGACTATGCATAGATGGTGGAAAGTGTTCATAACAGAGCATTCTAACTATACTTCTTGCTAGGTATTTTATTGTATCAGGTCACATGACTGATATTCTCAGTCTTATTTCCCTGTTCTATAAAATGATATTAGTATACTTACTTGAAAAATTGCTGTTCTGTAATTACTATATGGAAAGTACTGGTATGTGTGAAATACTGTAATTGGCAGCTACTTAGACTTGGCTCTCAATCCCCATGAGAGCATTCAGCTCAATGCTGACAAACAATAGCTAGTAAAATATTACTTGTCAGCTAATAAAGTCCATCCTGTTAAAATCCTTGGAGAATCTGTTACTGTCATCTCACTTTATAACATGGGAAAGGATATGGTACAATGATAATAACATGTGCTCACAAAATCAAAGTAATCTTGCTTTAAAATTTGAGAATATTAGCTCATTAATAAGAGTAAAATTTTAAAAATCAATAAAAATAAATAAATAAATCCAAACAAAAACCTACATTAGAGAGAGAAGAATATTACTTTAATGTAATTTGTCTCAAGATAGTCTTGACCATAAAAAGAGGTAGATTTGGATTATAGCTAAAATGAAATAGGAATGAAATAGCGCCAGGAGAAAGCTACCTTCCAAGAAGTGTGGAAGAGCCATGAGCTGGGTTAAGACTAGCACCCCTGCTCAGCGGGACCCACCCAGAATACTCGGGACACAGGGACTGAGGAAAAGCCTGGGACAGGAGCCTTCTGGTTTCCATCTGTGGCAGGAGACCTCTGCCTGGGCCACCAGGGCTCCATAGCCAAATAGCAATAGTGGCAGGAGAAAACTAGCCTCCCAGGCCCTCGGGACACAGGGACTGAGGAAAAGTCTGGGACAAGAAACTTCCGGTATCCATCTGTGGCTGGGACCTCAGCCTCTGCCACAGGGCTCCATAGCCAAATAGTGCCAGGAGAAAGCTAGACTCCCAGGAGTGTGAACAAGCCTGTCTGTTCAAAGGGACTCACCTGAAATCCCAGTACACAGTGACTTAGGAGTGGTCTTCTGGTTTCTTTCTGTGGCCCGGGAGCTGATCTTGTGGCACAGGGCTCCATACTCAAATAGTGCCAGGAGCGAGCTGATATCTGAGGAGTGCCGACACACCTTCGAGCACAGGCAAGACCACCAATTCTGTTCAAATTCACTGGATCAAGAGGGAACCTTACAGAGCCACTGGGGCACAGGAACCAAGGGACAAGATTCCTCTGGTTTCTGTCTGTAACCCAGAGCTGACCCTGTTCCACAACTCTCCACACCCAAATTCTTATGAGAGAGAGCTGGTCTTCAAGGAGTATTGACACAGATGTTTGCAGGAGGGACAAACCACAGCCAGAGCGAGTAAGACCAGCTAACACCAGAGTTAACCAGATGGCAAAAGGCAAGGGCAAGAACATAAGGAACAGAAACCAAGGCTACTTGGCATCATCAGAACCCAGCTCTTCCACCACAGAAAGCCCTGGATACTCCAACACACCAGAAAAACAAGACTCAGATTTACAACTATTTCTCATGATGATGATAGAAAACTTTAAGAAGGAAATAAATAACTCCCTTAAAGAAATACAAGAGAACACAGGTAAAGAACTAAAACCCTTAAAGAGAAAACACAAAAACCCATTAAAGAATTACAGGAAAACACAACCAAACAGGCAGAATTACAGGAAAACACAATCAAACAAATTTATGAAATGAACAAAACCATCCAGGAACTAAAAATAGAAATAGAAACAAAAAAGAATCACAAAGAGAGACAACACTAGAGTTAGAAAACCTAGGAAAGAGATCAGGAGTCATTGATGCAAGCATTACTAACAGAATACAAGAGATAGAAGAAAGAAACTCAGGTGCGGAAGAAACCGTAGAAAACATTGACACAACAGTCAAAGAAAACACAAAATGCAAAAAGCTCCTAACCCAAAACATCCATGAAATCCAGGACACAATGAGAAGACAGAACCTAAGGAAAATAGGTATAGAAGAAAGTGAAGATTCCCAACTTAAAGGACCAGTAAATATCTTCAACAAAATAATAGAAGAAAACTTCCCTAACTTCTTTAGGTTATAAAGAAAGAGATGAACATAAATATACAAGAAGCCTACCGAATTCCAAATAGATTGGACCAGAAAAGGAATTCCTCCTGTCACATTTTAGTCAAAATTCCAAATACACAAAACAAGGAAAGAATATTAAAAGCAGTAAGGGAAAAAGGTCAAGTAACATATAAAGGCAGACCTATCAGAATTACACCTGACTTCTCACCAGAGACTATAAAAGCTAGAAGATCCTGGACAGAACTCATACAGACCCTAAGAGAACACAAATGCCAGCCCAGGAGGCTATGCCCAGCAAAACTCTCAACTACTATAGATGGTGAAAACAAAATATTCTATGATAAAACCAAATTTACACAATATGTTTCCACAAACCCAGCCCTATAAAGGATATTAGATGGAGAACACCATCAAGGAGGGAAACTACACCCTAGAAAAAGCAAGAAAGTAATCTTTCAACAAACTCAAAAGAAGAGAGCCACACAAACATAAAAATAACATCAAAAATAACAGGAAACAACTATCACTATTTCTTAATATCTCTTTCCACAATAAAAAGACATAGACTGACAGAATGGATCCATGAAGATGACCCAGCATTTTGCTGCATTCAGGAAACGCACCTCCGGGATAAAGACAAACACTACCTCAGAGTAATGAGTTGGAAAACAATTTTCCAGGCAATGGTCCCAAGAAACAGGCTGGAGAAGCCATTCTAATATCAGATAAAATCGACTTTCACCCAAAAGTCATCAAAAAAGATATGGAAGGACACTTCGAACTTATCAAAAAAAAATCTATGAAGAAGAACTCTCAATTTTGAACATTTATGCCTCAAAGGCAAGGGCACCCACATTCATAAAATAAACTTTACTAAAGCTCAAAGTACACATTACAGCTCACACAATAATAGTAGGAGACTTCAACACCACATTATCATAAATGGACAGATCTTGGAAACACAAACTAAACAGAGACACACTGAAACTAACAGGTGTTATGAACCAAATGGATTTAACAGATATCTATAGGACATTTCATTCTAAATCAAAAGAATATACCTTCTTCTCAGCACCTCATGGTCCCTTCTCCAAAATTGACAATATAATCAGTCACTAAACAAACCTCAACAGATATAAGAAGATTGAAATAATCCCATGCCTCCTATCAGATCACTATGGATTAAGGCTGGTCTTCCATGGCATCAACAGCAACAGAAAAACCCACATACACATGGAAGCTGAACAATGCTCCACTCTATGATAACTAGGTCAAGGAAGAAATAAAGAAAGAAATTAAAGACTTCCTTGAATTTAATGAAAATGAAAGTACAACATACCCAAACTTATGGGACACATTGAAAGCAGTATTAAGAGGAAATCTCATAGCTTTGAGTGCCTCCAAAAAGAAACTGGAGAGAGCATACACTAGCAACTTAACAGCACACCTGAAAGCTCTAGAACAAAAAGAAGCTAATACACCCAAGAGGAGTAGAAGGCAGGAAATAATCAAACTCAGGGCTGAAATCAACCAAGTAGAAACAAAAAGAACTATACAAAGAATCAACAAAACCAGGAGCTGGTTCTTTGAGAAAATCAACAAGATAGATAAACCCTTAGCCAGACTAACTAAAGGGCACAGAGACAGTATCCAAATTAACAAAATTAGAAACGAAAAGGGAGACATAACAACAGATTCTGAGGAGATTTAAAAAATCATCAAATCATACTACAAAAGCCTATACTCAACAAAATTAGAAAATCTGGATGAAATGGACAGTTTTCTAGACAGATACCAAATACCAAACTTAAGTCAGGATCAGGTAAACCATCTAAACACTCTCATAAACCCTAAAAAAATAGAAGCAGTCATTAAAGTCTCCCAACCAAAAAAAGCCCAGGACCAGAAATGTTCCGTGCAGAATTCTACCAGACCTTCAAAGAAGACCTAATACCAATACTCTTCAATCTATTCCATGAAATAGAAACAGAAGGAACACTACCCAATTCCTTCTATGAGGTCACAGTTACACTGATACCAAAATCTCACAAAGACCCAACAAAGAAAAAAAAAACTTCAGACCAATTTCCCTTTGAATCAATATCGATGCAAAAATACTCAATAAAATTCTCACAAACCGAAACCAAGAACACATCAAAACGATCATTCATCATGATCAAGTAGGCTTCATCCCAGGGATGCAGGGATGTTTCAATACCTGGAAATCCATAATTGTGATCCACTCCATAAACAACCTCAAAGAAAAAATCCACATGGCCATTTCACTAGGTGCTGAAAAAGCATTTGACAAAATTCAACATCCCTTTATGATAAAAGTCTTGGAAAGATCAGAAATTCAAGGCCCACACCTAAACATAGTAAAAGCAATATACAGCAAACCAGTAGCCAACATCAAACTAAATGGAGAGAAACTCGGAGCTATCCCACTAAAATCAGGGACTAGACAAGGCTGCCCTCTCTCTCCCTATCTATTCAATATAGTAATTGAAATTCTAGCTAGAGCAATTAGACAACAAAAGAAGTTCAAAAGGATACAAACTGGAAAGGAAGAAATCAAAATATCACTATTTGCAGATGATATGATCGTATACTTAAGTGACATGAAAAACTCCACCAGAGAACTGCTGCAGCTGATAAACAACTTCAGCAAAGTGGCTGGTTATAAAATTAACTCAATCAGTAGCCTTCCTATACTCGAAGGATAAACAGGCTGATAAAGAAATTAGGGAAATGACCTCCTTCACAATTGTCACAAACAATATAAAGTATCTTGGTGTGACTTTAACCAAACAAGTGAAAGATCTGTATGACAAGAACTTCAACTCTCTGAAGAAAGAAATCGAAGAAGACCTCAGAAGGTGGAAAGATCTCCCATGCTCATGGATTGGCAGGATACTAATATAGTACAAATGGCCATGCTGGCAAGAGCAATTTACAGATTCAATGCAATCCCCATCAAAATTCCAACTCAATTCTTCATAGACTTAGAAAGAGCAATTCTCAAATTCATTTGGAATAACAAAAAACTCAGGATAGCAAAAACTATTTTCGACAACAAAAGAACTTCTGGGGGAATCAGCATCCCTGACCACAAGCTGTACTACAGAGCAGTAGTGATAAAAACTCCACGGTATTGGTACAGTGACAGGCAGGTAGATCGATGGAATAGATTTGAAGACCCAGAAATTACACCTACGTTCACTTGATTTTCGCAAAGGAGCTAAAACCATCCAGTGGAAAAAAGACAGCATTTTCAACAAATGATGCTGGTTCAACTGGTCGTCTACATGTAGAACAATGCAAATTGATCCATTCCTATCTCCTTGTACAAAGCTCAAGTCCAAGTGGATCAAGGACCCCCACATAAAACCAGATACACTGAATCTAATAGAAGAGAAAGTGGGGAATAGTCTCGAACACACAGGTACAGGGGAAAAGTTCCTCAAGAGAACACCAATGGCTTATGCTCTAAGATCAAAAATCAACAAATGGGACCTCATGAAATTGCAAAGCTTCTGTAAGGCAAAGGACACTGTCAATAGGACAAAACGGCCACCAACAGATTGGGAAAAGATCTTTACCAATCCTATGTCCGATAGAGGGCTAATATCCAATATGTACAAAGAACTCAACAAGTTAGACTACAGAGAACCAAATAACCCTATCAAGAAATGGGGAACAGAGATAAATAGAGAATTCTCAACAGAGGAAATTCGTAGGGCTGAGAAGCACCTAAAGAAATGTTCAACATCCTTAGTCATCAGGGAAATGCCAATCAAAATAACTCTGAGATACCACCTGATACCAGTCAGAATGGCTAAGATCAAAAACTCAGGTGATAGCAGATGCAGGCGAGGATGTGGGGAAAGAGGAACACTCCTCTAGTTTGGCAGACCCTCAGAAAAATGGATATAATACTACCTGAGGACCCAGCTATACCACTCCTGGGCATATACCCAGATGCTCCAACATGTAATAATGACACATGCTCCTCTATGTTCATACCAGCCATATTTATAATAGCCAACGCTGGAAACAACCCAGATGTCCCTCAGTAGAGGAATGGATACAGAAAATGTGGTACATTTACACAATGGAATACTATCAGCTACTAAAAACAATGACTTCATGAAATTCACAGGCAAATGGATGGAACTTGAAAATATCATCTTGAGCGAGGTAACTCAGTCACAAAAGAAAGAACACGGTATATACTCACTGATAAGTGGCTATTAGTCCAAAAGTTCGGAATACCCAAGTTTCACTTCACAGTAACCGCTGGACTGAGAGTGAGTTCCCAGATGGAGGAGTTGGAGAGGGGTCTGAAGGAGCTGAGGGAGTTTGCAGCCCCATGGAGGGAGCAACAGTGTCAACTGGCCTGACCTCCTGGTGCTCCTGGAGACTGGACCACCAACTAAGCAATACACATGGAGGGACCCATTGTTCAGACCACCTATGTGGCAGAGGAGGCCCTGTTGGCCATCAGGAGGAAGAGAGGACCTCGGACTTGAGGGTGTAGGGAATGCCAAGGTAGGAAGTCAGAAGTGGGTGTGCGGGTGGTTGGGTAGGGGAATACCCTGATAGAGGCAGAGGGAGTGGGGAGGGGATAGGGGATTTCCAAAATGGAGACCTGGAAAGGGGGAAACATTTGAAATGTAAATAAAGTATCAAAAAATAAAAATTACCAAAAAAAAAAAAAAAAAGAAATAGGAATGCTTTTATTGAAAGGTCAGAGAATATGAACCATTCATTAAGTATTCAAATGCATTCCTTGAATTCTGAATACTGTGAACATGACTATTGTTTGGTTTTGTTCTAATCTATTTTATATGTATATGCATGTTTCTGGGTGTGCATTTGTCATGTATGTATGGATATTTGATCAAGCCAGAAGAGGGCATCAGATCCCCCAAGACGAGTTGCAGACAGTTGTGTATCTCATTTCAGCTACTTATGAGCTGAACAAATTTTGTTAATTTTTGTCTCAGTTTAGGAAGCAGATATTCAATGAAAATAAAAATAGCAACAAAAAGCAGATAATTAGGTGTCTACATATATACATACACATGTATTTCTAAAGTCATTTATAGTTCAGCCATTTTGTATATATATACAGGTATTGAATACCACATTCTGCATTAAAAAAATATTTCTACTTGCTAAAAATGTATCCACCTTGTAGTCACAGTTTAGATACTTCTCTGAAAAATTTAAATGCTAGCACTTTATAAAAAAGAAGAATATTTATCTGTATACTCTTTTGCAGGCTTACGAGAAAATTGCATACCTCCTCACGAACTTAGGTAAGTTCATTTTCCTTATTTTACTTGTAGTAAGTAAAGAACTCTGTGCATATTAGCATTTAGACATTTTGTGTATTTTGCCATTTTTTATCTTCAGCTATGCAAGTGTTTACAAATATCCAGAGAGAGGTGCAGCTGGAAATTAATCTACAGTCATCATTATTTGGAAAGCCTTTTTTCTTAGACTCCTGAGATCTTTGCTGCCCCTTCCTTTTGTATGTGAGATGTGCTGAGAATGGGGGTCACAAACATGCTTTGACCTATGTCTGGAGGTCAGCGGAAACCTTACAGGAACTAATTTGATGTTTTCCTTCCATCAAGTAGAGCATAGGCTCTGTACTGAGAACTTGTGGGTTGAAGTCTTTGTTCAGCAACTTATTCTAGTTAGCTGCGATACAGTGATCAATAGCTTGTCTCTTGACACCTTAAATTCATTGACTGAAATGAAGATACTATTCTCTTTCTACTTACTTCCTCCCTCCTTCCCTCTCTCCCTCTTTCTTTCTTTCTTCCTTCCTTTCTTTCTTTCTTTCTTTCTTCCTTCCTTCCTTTCTTCTTTCTTTCTTTCTTTCTTTCTTTCTTTCTTTCTTTCTTTCTTTCTTTCTTTCTTTCTTTCTTTCTTTCTTCCTTCCTTCCTTCCTTCCTTCCTTCCTTCCTTCCTTCCTTTCTTTCTTTCTTTCCTTCTTTCTTTCTTTCTTTCTTTCTTTATCCTTATTGTTTGGTTGTTTGAGACAGGGTTTCTCTGTGTAGCCCTGGATGTTCATAAACTCACTCTGTAAATGATGCTACCAAACTCAAAAGATCCACCTGGGTCTGCTTTCAAGTCCTGGGATTAAACTGTGCACCAGTGCATGCACACCCCCCCCCCCCAAGAGGATAATATTTTCACAGAATTTTATTTAGTATTACTGTGATGTGTTTTAATTTTGACCCACTAGTCCTGAGACAGATAGCTCTAGTAAGTCTATGTCCTGTTTGAATATTGAGTTTGATTTCTATCTGTTTGTTCCTTTTATCACTGTTTTGATGTCTTTCTTGTAAAAGACTTTTCTGAAATGCTGGGTAAATAATGAGTCTCATTGACTTAAAGTTTTGGATTACCTATGTCTATTTATCTATGTATCTGTCTGTCAGTCTGTTTATCGTGTGTGTGTGTGTGTGTGTGTGTGTGTGTGTGTGTGTGTGTGTGTCCCCACCCACCATGCTCCCATGTAGAAGTCAGTTTTTTGCATCTACAGTGTGTGCTCACAATATGAAATCCAGGAATTGAACTTGGGTGTCAGGTTTGCAGCAAGCACAACAAACCAAAACAACACTATGTAGGAAACCTTATGATTGTCTACTGGTTACCAGCAAGCCCTATAGGATGAAAAAGATTCCCATCATTTTTTTTTTAAAAATCCCAACTGTTAGAATTTTAGATAGTGTCTCAGATTTGGCAGTTTCCCTTCAGAAACATGTTTACTTCTGTTTGGCTCATCTTCTTGTCTGCTGACTCAGGAAAATAGCTATGACTTCAGAATACATGTATGCATACAATTTCTTCCATAAGGTACTCCAAGTCATATTGTCACTGATTCTATTTTTCCTGGTACTTCTGATTCTTCTAGACTTCTATAATTTGATGGCATGTCTCAGCATCGTATTGGGGGATTGCCCTTCTTTAACCACTAGCTCCATACTGAGACTTTGGTTTCAGCTTCTGCTGACTACTTAGTTATTTGATATCAAGTCTTTTTCAGTTTCAAGAAAATGGACTTGTTCCATCTGCTGGCTTCTCCTTTTTCCTAATCTTATAAATTATGATGCCTCCATAGTAATACCTATTTGAATACGTAGGTCTGTGGGATTCAGTAAGGGTCGATCTGAATATGTGTATTGCAAATACCTTTAAAAAAGAGAGAGAGAGAGAGAGAAAAAATAAAGAAAAGAATGTGAAAACAAGAGATTCGTTTCTTGAACCCCCCACATTCATTTCTTAAACAATTATAAGAGTTTCCCCCAACTTCCCCATCAAAATGAACAAAAGCTATATTCCAAGAATCTGTTCTCCAATGACTACAATTTTTTTTTTTTAGGGTAGATTTTGAAATTTAAATTTTTTAATAGTTTCCAATTATTGGTTGTAGATCTACTCCCCAACACAGCACAAAGTGTGTGTAAAGTGTCAATTGTCTGTTGATTTGTTCTTTCTGAGTTTGATTATTTCAGCTGGACAATAAAGTAATTGAGCTGTATTATCAAAAGCTTTCTTGCAGATTGTTCCAAAGCTCTCTTCTGTCTCTGATATCTATGTTAATTTCTTTAAAGATATCTTACCTCCAGAACAAAAACAAATGACAATGGTAGGGGACAATAAATAATAGGAAAAGGAAAAAATAGCTGTTCTAATAATTGTGAGTTGATCTGTGACTGGAGACCTCTGCCTGGGCCAACAGGGCTCCATAGCCAAATAGTACTAGGAGAAAGTTAGACTCCCAGGAGTGTGGACAAGCCTGTCTGCTCAGAGGGACCAACCTGGAATCCCCAGGACACAGGGACTGAGGAGACAGGAGACAGGGACGAACACAATATGTACTCACTGATAAGTGGATATTAGCCCAAAAGTTCGGAATACCCAAGTTTCACTTCACAGCAACCATTGGACTGAGCGTGAGGTCCCAGATGGAAGAGTTGGAGAAGGGACTGAAGGAGCTGAGGGAGTTTGCAGTCCCATGGAGGGAGCAACAGTGTCAACTGGCCTGAGCCCCTGGTGCTCCCAGAGACTGGACCACCAACCAAAGAATACACATGGAGGCACCCTTGGTTCGGGCCATATATGGGCAGAGGAGGGCCTTGTTGGCCATCAGGAGGAGGAGAGGCCCTTGGTCCCGAGGGTCTTAGATGCCACAGTATAGGGGAATGCCAAGGGGGAAGACTGGAGTGGGTTGGTCGATGGGTGGTGGAATACCCTCATAGAGGCAGGGGGAGTGGAGAGGGGATATGGGGTTTCTAAAGTGGAGACCTGGAAAGGGGGAAATATTTGAAATGTAAATAAAATATCAAAAAGTAAAAAATAATTGTGTGCCTATGTGCTGGAGGCTTTCCACAGGGATCTCAGGCCTGGTCAAGTGTGAAGGTTCAGGCAAAGGGGAGAGTGCGAGCAGGAATGGGAGTCACCTCCACCTCGGTCTCTGCAGTTGCCGTCTTGGTTGCTCCAAGACACTGCACCCACCACCCTGTGCTGAGTTGGGCCTGACTGAGCCCACGAGAGGCCGGCTAGCCAAAGAGGATTGCAGGAGGCTTTTGGTGTCCATTTCGGGAAAGCAGACCTCTTCCCAAGCAGCAGTGTTACAGCTCTTATAATAGAAGCTCTCAGACAATGGAGTAGTTCTCACACCTTTATTCCTTCTGGATAGGCTCCCTCATATACAGTTTGGAATGGTCTAATATACAGTTTGGGATGGGTCAGGGTCTGACAGCAGGTACTTCCTATTGGCTTAGTCTGAGAGCTTAGGGACACCTTATCTGCATGTGGGAGGGCTTGATGTGCTGCTCCTACATGATTGATGGTCACAGACCTCTCTACAGGGAACTGTGGGGGTTGTAGCTACTAGACAGGAGCCAGGGGCCAAGGAGTGTGGCAAAATGCCTACCATCTCTTGTAGGGTTTTTACCCCCTACTGGGTCACCAGTGTTTAAGCCTGTGCTCAACCAGGAACCAGGTTGTCTGTCACATCCTACCACCCCACAAATAATGTCAAAGGTTTTGCTTAGTATTATATTTATTTTGACATATAACCCAGTGATGACATGGTTTCTGTGGATCCACAGTTGTTAGTTAATAATCGTGATAAAATTGATATTTCTTTCTTTTTTTTTTTTTTTTTTTTTTTTTTTGGTTTTTCAAGACAGGATTTCTCTGTGTAGCCCTGGCTGTCCTGGAACTCACTCTGTAGACCACACTGGCCTCAAACTTAGAAATCCACCTGCCTCTACTTCCCAAGAGCTGGGATTAAAGGTGTGCGCCATCACTTCCCGGCTTGATATTTCTTTATGTAATAGAATCTGTATGATTGTGTATACTTTTAAAACACTCTTTGGCTAAGCTAATATATGCTTCATATTAGAAAGTAGATCCTCCTTATCAAAGTGATAGAACTCTAAATAATGCTTTTTGGTTTTGTTTCCTGGGCTTTTCCAAATACTTTGTTTTCAGAAGCCATTTGACACTTCTTAAGATGGAATAATTACATATGCATTTCTCCAACGTGGGTTTTATTTTACTTTAGGTTTATGGTTGCTGTTAATTGTACCATGATGATTGTTAGTTGTTTTTTAAAAATCAATTATCTGTAGTAATTAGTGACCTTAATTACATAAATCCAAATTCTGGGATGTAAAGTCAATGAAGACATACAAGTATAGGCTTTGTCAGAGGTCAAACTGAGTCATAGCGTTACCATCTTAAAACTCAGAAATCACATAATACATACAAATAAACTTTTAAATAAAGAAATTAACATTTTAAGGACCTAATTTGTGACCTGTGGTGATATCAAATACACATTTATAACCAGGAGCTAGTTTATTATCAATAACTATATGCATTAAGAGAAAGCTAAGAAATAATTTGGCCATAAATACATTACCCTAGAAAACAGAATTTATATTGTCAAAATTAGAATTCATTTTCTTCTTCAAGTTAGATGCTCATTCACAATGAGCCCGAATTTGCTCCATGTAAAGATGCCATATGATGTTGTAGAATCACTGTGTTGTTATTTGTGAACCTAGACTGGTACTAACAGTTGCCATTATTATTGTCAACTACTCTTGCTATATTTATTGATACATAGTAAGCTATTCCAACTCAGTAGCATAAGACAATAATTTTGGGAGAAGCAGGATAGATTCTATAACCAAGGTTAACTTGTTAGGCAATTTTCCTGGTCCATGCAATTATCTGCTGGTATATAAACATCTACAATGGTCTCTTCATTGACATGCTAAACCTCACATGGGATTTTGGGGATGGCTGATCTCTTCCATGGCCTTCATCTTTTCCCATGTCTCTTTCTGGATGTTGCCTTGTATTTAGGTATAATAGTACAATGGTGATTCTTGCATGACATCTAGCTTATAAGGGGAGACACACACATAGCAGTGTTTATTGTGCTTCTACAACTGAACTTCCTAGTCTCTTATTGGCAAGACTGAATCACATTCTCAAGTACAAAGTCAACACCGGAGGCAACTATATCAGGATATGTGTAGATTCTAGAAGAAATAACTCACTGAGGACTAGTATACAGATCTCTAGTGAGAAACCTTCATGCCAGAAATACTATAATCATGGTCAGAATATACAGAAAACTGAATAGCTCACTTTTAATCCACATTGCCCCTCAGAATGATTTTACCCAATTAAATCTTAGAAATCTAGATGTTTTCAGGATTTCAAATGTTTCCTATATGGAACTTTTATTGATCCAAAGAGATCTTTCCACAGCAGAATCTTCCAACAGTGTTTTTTCATATGCAACAACTTTTCATTTATTTTTGTTTAGTAACCTATATATGTTCTCTTTTTCTTTTTCACTGAAAGACTGAAATAATTATGAAGGTAGAACACTGATGGGTTTTTGTTTGGCTTTGGTCTTGGTTTGGTGTGGTTCACCTTATGCATGTCTGTGTCTGTGCTTCTTGTAGAATACCCTCGAACAGAATCCGAATGGGAAAACAGCTTTGCCTTGAAGATGTTCCTTTTCCAGTTTGTCAACCTGAACAGTTCTATCTTCTATATTGCATTCTTTTTGGGAAGGTAAGTTCACTTTGCACAAGTTATCGTTGCCAGGGAGAAAACAAACACAAACAACATCTCCATTGCCAGTTAAGGAGCAGACGTGGAACATTCTTGCACTGTGCCTTAGAACGTTTTCTAATCATATTTTATATGTGTTCTTCCTCAACTAACCTCCAACAGCTACTACCAAATATTTTACACACACACACACACACACACACACATACAGAATGTCATGTGTAAGTTATTATTTATCACTAATTATTATTTTGCTGAGAAGAAAAAAGTTTTTATATATCCCTGAGTTTTAATTTTTTGGTGTAGAAACCAGGATCCTTATATCTGAAATTTGAGGGGGGAGTATAAAATTAACAAGCCCTGTTAGCACTCCACTTGGTGCCATGGGAACATTCAGAAGCTAGAAACATTTTGAACAAAATCATTCAGTACACTATGATGGTATTCATTAACCTGGCCCACAAAATACTAAAATTTTACATAGAACAAAATATTAAATGTCATCAGTTTGATATATTTGCACTTTCTCTACTCATAGGTACTGAGTTCATACATCACTTTCTCATTTTGAAGTCAGTTTCTTTGATGTTGTTTAAGCATAGCAAATATCAATTGCATGGGACAAATTGCACCAGTGAACAGTTCTGTCTACCCACACAAGGACTCTGTGTGATGCATCAGCAGGTGAACTTCACTTAGTTGCTAATGAATTCAAACACTTTTTACAGATTCGTAGGCCACCCAGGAAAATACAATAAACTTTTTGAGCGGTGGAGACTGGAGGAAGTAAGTAACCGCATGAGAGTGGGTGTGCGGAGGGGCATGGATAAGGCCAGTGACTGCGGGAGGTAATGGGACGAGGAGGGAAGATGTCCAAGCGTGTTAGAGACTCATTTTGAAAGAGAAGTGGTTGTTGTGTTCAAAATGGAAGGAGCTTCATTTATTTTGAAACTAGGATGATGCTTTTGCAGTTAAATACCAATATTCTGGCATTTTCTCTCATTACTTTTTAACTCGTGTTTGTTTGTTTGTTTTTATTTGTTTTCTATTACAATCCCCATAAATGTAGTTCCCATAATTTTACTCATTTGGGAAAATATTATCATCTATTGAATGAGTTTCCAAATGTAAATATGTTAGGTTCCCTTTGATGAAACAAAAATTCAGTTGAAAAAAATCTAACATGAACTATTCATATATAAACATGTGTGCACATGTGAAGAAGCTCATATTTCTTTTTAAGGAGGTTATGCATTTTTATTCTTTTTTTCTTTTTTAAATATTTATTAAATTATTTTATTTATTTACGTTCCAAAAGTTCTCCCTTCCCAGTCCCCCCTCCCCGAGTTCTTCACATACCCATCACCTCTGAGATGGTGCTTCCCACCCGCCCACCCACCTCCACCTCATCCACACCAGCATCCCCTTTGCCCGAGGCAACAAGTTTCCACAGGATTAAGCATATGTTCTTCCACTGAAGGCAGTTCTCTGCTATACACACATTGCAGGGGCCATGAACCAGCCCATGTACGCTCCTTAGTTTTTGGTTTAGTCTCTGGGAGCTCTGAGTGGTCTGGGTTAGTTGACACTGTTGTTCTTCTATGGGTTGCAATCCCCTTTAGCTCCTTCAGTCCTTCCTCTAACTCTTCCATATTGATCCCCAGCCTCAATTCAATGTTTGTCTGTAAATATCTGCATTTGTCTTAGTCAGTTCTGGAAGAGCCTCTCAGAACACTGCCATGCCATGCTCCTGTTTGCACACACAGTATGACCTCAGTAATAGTGTCAGGATTTGTTCTACACTCATGGGATGGATCCCAAGTTGGACTTTTCTTTCAGTCTCTGTTCCATTTTTGTCCCTGCAATTCCTTTAGACAGGAACAATTCTCAGTTAAAAATTTTGAAGATGGGAGGGTGGCCCCCTGCCTCAACTGGGGGCCATATCTATCTACTGGAGGTGGTCTCTTCGTTTTCTATCTCCCCACTATTGGGCATTTCAACTAATGTCATCCTCATCGAGTCTTGCTCTCTCACATCCCAGGTCTTTGGACTTTCTAGCAGTTCCTCTTTCCCGCTACCCCCAACTGCTGCACATTTCAATTCATTCCCCAGGCCCTCTGGGTGTCCCTCATGTCTCTCCCTATACCTGATCCTGTCCCTCCTTTTCGCCTTCCTCCTCCCCTCACTCATCCAGCTTCCTACATCCCTCTGCCTCCAGTGATTATTGTGTCCTCCTTCTAAGTTGGTTTTAGGTACCCATGCTTGTGCCTTTCTTCTTGTTAAGCCTCCTATGCTCTATGAGTTGTATTATGGGTATTCTGAAAATTTTAGTCAATATCCACTTATCACTGAGGGCAGACCATACATGTCCTTTTGGGTCCTGGTTACCTCACTAAGGATGATTTTTCTAGTTCTATCCATTTCCCTGCAAAATTCATGATGTTCTCATTTTTAATAGATGAATAGTATTCTGTTGTGTAAATGAACCACATTTTCTTTTTCCATTCTTTGGTTGAGGGACTTCTGGATTGTTTCTACCTTCTGGCTATTACAAATAAGGCTGCTATAAACATGGTGGAACATTTGTCTTTGTAGTATGGTGGGACATCTTTTGGGTATATACCAATGAATGGTATAGCTGGGTTTTCAGGTAGAGCTATTTCCAATTTTCTGAGGAAATGCCAGATTGATTTGCAGAGTGGTTGTACCAGTTTACAATCCCACAACAGTGGAGGAGTATTCCTCTTTCTCCATATCCTCACCAGAATGTACTGTCCCTTGAGTTTTTTATTTTAGCCATTATGATTGGCATAAGGTAAAATCTCAGAGTTATTTTGATTTGCATTTCTCTGATGACTAAGGATGGTGAACTTTTCTTTAAGTGCTTCTCAGGCATTTGAGATTCCTCTGTTGAGATTTCTCTGTTTAGGTCTAAACCCTATTTTTTAATTAGGTTATTTGTTTTTTTGGAGTCTGACTGCTGAGTTCTCTGTATATTTTATTGGCCCTCTATGGAATCTAGGGTTAGTGAAGATCTTTTCCAATCTGTAGGTTGTCATTTTGTCCTATTGACAGTGTCCTTTGCCCTACAGGAGCTTTTCAGTTTCATGAGGTCCCATTTGTCAATTGCAAATCTTAGAGACTGAGCTATTGGTGTTCTGTTCTGGAAAATTTTCCCTGTGCCAACATGTTCATGGCAATTTCCCACTTTCTCTTCTATTAGATTCAGTGTATCTAGTTTTATGTGGAGGTCTTGATCCCCTTGGACTTGAGCTTTGTACACGGAGACAAATATGGATCAATTTGCAGTCATCTACATGCAGACCACCAGATAGACCAGCCACATTTGTTGAAGATGCTTTCTTTTTCTACTGTATGTTTTTGAATTCCTTATCAAAGACCAAGTGTCCATAGATGTGTAGGTTTATTTCTGGGTCTTCAATTCTCTTCCATTGATCAACTATTTTGTCTCTGTACCAATGTTGTATGATTTTTTTCACTATTCCTTTGTAGTACAGCTTGAGGTCAGGGATGGTGATTCCCCCAGAAGTACTTTTACTGTTGAGGATTTTTCCCTATCCTGGGTTTTTTGTTTTTCCATATGAAATTGAGAATTATTCTTTCCATGTTTGTGAAGAATTGTGTTCAAATTTTGTTAGGGATGGAATTGAATCTATAGATTACTTTGGTAGGATGGCCATATTTACTATGTTAATCCTTCTCATCCATGAACATGGGAGATCTTTCCATCTTCTGAGGTTATGTTCGATTTCTTTCTTCAGACTCTTGAAGTTCTTGTCATACAGATCTTTCACTTGTTTGGTTAGAGTTACACCAAGATATTTTATATTATTTGTGACAATTGTGAAGGATGTTGTTTCCTTAATTTCTTTCTCAGACCATTTATCATTTGTATAAAGGAAGGCTATTGATTTGTTTGGTTACTTTTATATCCAGTCACTTTGCTGTTGTTTATCAGCTATAGGAGTTCTCAGGCAGAATTTTTTGGGGTCAATTATATATACTATCATATCATCCACACAGAGTGATAGCTTGACTTCTTCTTTTCTAATTTGTATCCACTTGATCTTCTTTTGTTGTCTTACTGCTCTAGCTAGAACTTTGAGTACTACATTGAACTACATTGAATAGATCAGGAGAGTGGGCAGCTTTGTCTTGTCTCTGATTTTAGTGGAATTGATTTAAGTTTCTGTCCATTTAATTTGATGTTCACTGTTTATTGCTGTATGTTTCTTTTATTATGTTTAGGTATGTGCCTTGAATTCCTGATCTCTAAAATACTTTTAACATGAAGGGGTGTTGTATTTTGTCAAAGGCTTTTTCAATATCTAATGTGATAATCAGGTGATTTTTTTGTTTTAGTTTGTTTATACAGTGGATTACTTTAATGCATTTTCATATATTGAACCATTCTTGCATCTCTGGAATGAAGCCTACTTGATCATGGTGAATGATGGTTTTGATGTATTCTTGGATTCAGTTTGCAAGAATTTTGTAGAGTGTTTTGCATCAATATTCATATGTGAAATTAGACTGATGTTCTCTTTCTTTGTAGGTCTTCGTGTGGTTTATGTATCAGAGTAACTGTGGCTTCATAGAATGAATTATGTAGTGTTCCTTCTGTTTCTATTTTTTGGAATAGTTTGAGGAGTATTGGTATTAGCTCTTCTTCAAAAGTCTGATAGAATTCTGCACTAAAACCATCTAGTCCTGGGCTTCTTTTGGTTGGGAGGTTTTTAATGACTTTTATTTCCTTACAGGTTATGGACTGTTTAGAGTGTTTACTTGCTTGTGATTGAACTTTTGTATGTGATATCTGTCTAGATTATCATCAGTTTCCTCTATATTTTTTAGTTTTGTTGAATATAGGCTTTTATAGTAGGATCTGATGATTTTTTTTAATTTCCTCAGTTTCTGTTGTTATGTCTCCCTTTGCATTTCTGATTTTGTTAATTTGGATACTGTCTCTGTACTTTGCCTAAGGGTTTATCTATCTTGTTGATTTTCTCAAAGAACCAATTTTTGGTTTTGTCAATTCTTCGTATCATTCTGATTGTTTCTAATTGGTTGCTTTCAGTCCAGAGCTTGATTATTTCCTGCCATATACTTCTAGTGGGTGTGTTTGCTTCTTTTTGTTCTAGGGCTTTCAGGTGTGCTATTAAGTTGCTAGTGTAGGATCTCTCCAGTTACTTTAAAAGGGCACTTAGTGCTATGAATTTTCCTCTTAGCACTACTTTCATTTTGTCCCATCAGTTTGGGTATGCTGTGTCTTCATTTTCATTGAATTCTTGAAGTCTTTAACTTCTTTCTTTATTTCTTCCCTGACCAAGTTATCAATGAGTAGAGAGTTGTTCAGAGTATGTAGGCTTTCTTTTGTTTTTTGTTGTTATTGAAATCTAGCCTGAGTTCGTAGTTATCTAATAGGATGCATGGGATTATTTCAGTCTTCTTGTATCTGTTGACACTTGTTTTGTGACTGATTATATGGCCAGTTTTGGAGAAGGTTACATGAGGTGCTGAGAAGAAGATATATTCTTTATTGATTTATAATATATATAGCCCATGGAAACAAGATGAAAACATAGGATTGCTGGATCTCATGAGCCTTCCCTAAAACTGAGAAATTGTCCTCCCAACAGTAGCACTTTCTAGAGTGAGAAGTCTCTGTGTCAGATTTTTGCCATTATACCTATCTTAAAAGACAGTGAGTGCTCTTATTGAATTTTAGTATTACTATTATCCAACAAAATTTTTTCTTAATTCTAGGAACATAAAATAAATCATTTTAATTAATCTTATTTTCTAATATGGGGATATTTATTAATTCAGAAAATGTCTCTGTACATTGATGAAGCCTAAAACTTCCTCACAATTCCTGCTTTACAATAAAAAAGCTGGGCTCAAATGTTCTTTGCCATTACAATTTGTTCTTTGCCCTTAATTTATCATTCATGACTCTCTGGTTCTCCATGCTAAAATGGTAGTAGTAATAATTAGGTTACTAAGTTATTTATAAATAGGAGTTAATTTACAAAGCACAATGAACACAACCCTGACCTAAGGGATAATCTTCACAAATTGTTGCTGATACTTATCACTGTTCTGGCATCATGGCTATACTTGTACTATTCTGTGACCAAAGACAAAGACTGAGTGTCATTATACATTCCTATAACCCCAGCATTTGAGACATGAAAACGGAAGATGGCAAGCTTGAAGCAAATCCTGGGTGCTTAATGAATCCCAACCTACATGGGCTGTTAGAAATTAAGACACTGGGAGGGGGAGATGGACGTTAAGACCATGATAACCCCGAGATTGCCTGAAAGTCTCAAGCTTTTCAGTTTTCTTTTGTTCTGGTTATTGATATGTTTGTTAATTTGTTTTTGTTGTTATTTATGGCCAGGAATGTTGCCAATATCCAACAAAAATCTGGTCATCCACTTAGTAATTTAAGGAGTACTTCTATCAGGTGGCTTGACTGGGTGAGTTAAGGAACCTAAGGTGCGAACAGAGGAGTCATAGACATGTAGATGAATGCACACTGATGCCGTTTTAAGAGCTACCACTGTCACTTATAGTATTAAAATATATATTATCATCATCATCATTATTTCTTTTATTATTAATTGTAAAATTGTGGGAAGTCTTGATTAATCCTTGAAACTTCCAGAGAAGTAATTATAATACTGGTATCACAAAAGTGTCTCATAACCCTCCTCCACGTTTTCCAATATAGATGTGATATGCCATTGCTATATTTACCCACAAAGGACTGAATTCTCTAGGAAAACATAACGTTAGCATTGTAATTTATTATGCACCCCAAAGATCTCCAATTATAAAGTATGAAAATTAAGGATAAGTATTGACTCTGGATTCACCATCACACAAGCCTGATGGTGAGCCTCAGATGGAAAGACTGCAATGGACAGACTCATCCCTTTATTTGATAGCATTAATAATCATGTAGAATAGGATGTCATCAGAAATGAACAAATGTTTTGTCCACGAGTTCTTTCTAATAGTCTATGTGCTTAAATTTCCAAGTTGGTAAGATCTTATCTCGGACTCTTAGCTCCTTCCTTTTATGACTCGCAATAGGAAGAAGTAGCATATACTCTCATTTGTGAAATTAGAATAACTTTTTCATTTCAATTAAAAGGCAAAATTGATAGTAACCAGTATAAAGACAAATGATACAAATTTCACACTGATGAAATTATGATTTGAATAAAAGCAGTATGGCTTCAAAGTCTTGCTCTGAACACTGTTTCCCATTCACCATTGGGAAGGGATGTGAGCATAGCCATAAAAGTGCATTTTGCTGGATCACACAAGTGAGTTGACTTTAGAGTAAAAATCTTAAAGTTGGTAAAATGGAGCAGTCTTACAGTCCTGTCTATTACCTACTTCTTCAAAATAGCTATAGTGACTAAAGACTCTAAGCCTCTCTTCACTCTCCCTAAACACATTCTCACCAAAAAGGAGAAAGTATGTGAAAACCTGAACTTTGGTTTGCTCATAAATGCCGAGGTCTTTCACACATTCATCATTTCCCATTTATAGATTCTAAGTAGGAAATATTTTACCAAATGAAGTTTAGAGTGTTTAAGGACTGCCTTTAGCTCAAGGCCAGCACTATATGAATTGGAAAACTAAGACCATCATTCTCTATAGAACACATAAAGACATTTATAAATTGCAAATTCTTCAAGGCTCAATTTTAACATATTCATTATTGACCTGCCTTTTAACTTTGGCATATGCATTGCAGAAATGATTCAATCATTTATTTATTGTTGTTTCCTGTCTCCTGTCCCTCTTTAATAATATATGTATACCATGCCTACATTCCAAGGCAATTGACATATTTTGTAAGTAGAATTTAGCCTTATATTGTGGGAAGAGACTAGAGTCTTCTTTCTTCAGGTTCTGAACAAGACAATTTGCCTTCAAGTCCCTCTGCAAAAGTGAAGAGCAATCTCATTGAACTGCAATTGTCCCCTGTAGCTCAGCGACTTGGCTTCACACATTCCAACCAGCACATTTATGATATGAAGTGAGAATGAGTTCATGGGGTCATGCGTTCATGCTAGAAAGAAGTGTTAGAATGATAAACTCTAGACCCTGCTGTGCACTGAGCACGGCCATGGGCACACCTACTCTCTGGTTCAGGTTGTTGAGCCACTGGGCTGGAACAGGAAAAGCAGGCTTTTTTATGTCTTAATTATCTATTTCTTTTGAAGTCCCACTAGTACTAATTTGACAGAAATAGAAAATATGGATCAAAGCCATAGAAACAGTCATCCTTATGAGCAGGACATGATCCCATTTCTAAAGATGCAGACCTACATTTTCCACCTGAATTGCTTTTATAGTGCAGCTTCCACAGCACATATTGGTTGCAGGGTTCAATTAAGGTGTGTGTGTGTGTGTATGTGTGTGTGTGTGTGTGTGTGTGTGTGTGTGTGTGTGTGTGTGTGTGTGTATGTGTGTGTGTGTGTGTGTGTGTGTGTGTGTTTCATACCAACTGAATGGAAATCTAAACAACAGCAAAAATTAGCATAGAGAAGAAAACTTTCACATAAACCCAGACAAGGAGACCTGAATATTCCAGTCATCTTCAAAACCTCTCAAGGTTACAGAACAACAACAAAACAAACAAACAAACAAAATCCATTCTAAAAAAGTAGAAAATGGGGAGACATGAAAGATATACAATGCAGTATGCTGATTGCATTGTTCAACAGTTGGGGGAGGGGAGGAATGAAAGTGGCGACTGTAATTTACTTTAATTACAAGGCACTGCTGCTAATTCTTTACCTTTGAGCTGAATGGGAAGGAGTATATGGGGAACTTATTAAAATGTCTGAAATTCTTTCAGAAAATCTAAAATTATTTGAAAATAGAGAGCTTACTAGAAACAAAATCGTAAACACTGTGTTGGAATTATTTTTTCTAATACTTTACTATTTATAGATGTAGAACATTTGTCAGCATTCACTATATATGAGGATGAGTGGCACTGGGAGACAGCCAGCGCTCACTAAAAGCTAACCCCAATAACCAATCCCACCATAATTACTCCAAGCTTCCCCCAATGTCATTGTACCTGTTTCCATTTTTACATGAGAAAATGGGACCCAGATGTAAAATGTACTTTGCAATTTAAAGTTGGTGTGGTTTGAGCCAGCTAGGTGGGTAAGGGAAAGCAGGCTCCTTATGGCTTCCCTGTTCCGTTTCAGTGCCATCCTAGCGGCTGTCTGATAGACCTCTGCCTCCAGATGGGAGTCATCATGGTTCTGAAGCAAATATGGAACAACTTCATGGAGCTGGGATATCCGTGAGCACTCTGACTTCAGATGTGTCATGTATATAGCTATAATTTGGGGTTCATCAACAGTGAGGTGACTGGTCAGGTACCATCCCGATCCTTATTAAATATGTGACTGGCCATAAGGTTTGGCTTTCGGAGCCTTAATTTTTCATATGTCTAAGAAAAGATAAATGACAAGGTCACCTTCAGGAACAGCTGTTGGCATTGAAGGAATGAATGTAAGGAGAATACTAGTTCAGCTTATTAGCTATTTCTAAATCATTAACAAGACAGAGTCTCAAAAATAAAAATAACTTTTTGGTGTCTTGGAGCTATCAACAGATGTAAGGTGGTGGTGACATCATTGTTAAATAAGAAGTACCTTCTTTCCTTCTAAAATAATACATCAAGTAGAAGAGGTTGGAAAGAACAAAGTTTGATAGTCCTTTATAATGCTTCCTCTCCCCGCCTCTACAAAAAAATCATTAGAAGCAAATTGACATGATAATATCCTGTGAGGACATTTACCTATGAGGGGAACACTGATTAGCTGATTGATGATATAAATAGATTTCCTCATGAATTAATGATACAAAATGGATTTACTCATAGAATTTTACTTTCATTCTTTTTTCATGTCTTCCTATAAATGGTACTCCTGAGCCACTGACCTAGTGATGGAGAAGGCATATAAACACAGAAGCATGCTGATGAGCACTGGATAAACTCCAGGAAGACTTAGAGCATGGATTCAGAACTACCTACCTTTGGCCTGGATTCCTTGATAATCCTGATTAGAGTTTATGTCACCTCTCTGTTGTCTTTTTTTATTTTGCTTGTGAAACAGGGAACTTGCAAAGATTAAAAAAAATGACCCAATATAATTTAAAAGTTAATTTTAAATAACAAAATACTTGTGAGGAGTTATATTATATACATATATATGCATATGTGTTCATATATTTAAGTTATATAACAAATTCAATGAAATCTTTTCTAAATAAAATTTACATGATGGATTAAAGGCTAGGAGTAGCCATCCAGCAGCTGTGGATGAACTGGATCTACCTAAAAGGGAGGCTAGAAATGAAAAAAGGGACGAGGTGTGCGAGAAGAATTAAGCCAAGACAAAGTTTCTGATCAAGGTTCAAAATTTAATATTCCTTACTATGTTATATAGGGAAAGCCCAAAGACCCCATCCTTTGTTTCAGCAAGCTCAGCGGACCCTCAACTCCTCAAGGCTCCTGTAGGAAATGCAAATGCAGCGAGGCCTACTAGCTCCAGCCAGGTTGTAAAACCATCCTGGGTTTGTTTATCCTACTCAAGGCTGGAGGAAGAGCACAGCTAGGGTCCCTCTTGTTCTTGCTATATGTCCCTTCTTCTCCTTTGCTTACCAGTTTTAAATGTAGGGAATGGGAAGTGTCCTATGAACAGAACTGAGGAAATTAGATATTAAGAGTATGACATAGGATTGAATCATTCAGGAGCATGTCATAAAATCCAACAGGTTGGAATTGTAGGCATTGTAGCATAGAAAAGGATTCTTTGCATCATTATTGTCGTGGTCATGGTCATCGTCGTCATCATCATCATCTCATCATCTCATCATCATGGTGTGTGATCTGATAGATTCGTTAGACCTATTAGATACTCACTTTAATGATGAGCTTGTCCAGGTGGTAAGCCTGAATCACGCACATCAATACTGAGGGGAAACAGCAGATCTTCCACTTGTGTTTTTCAAAGACTTAGGCAAATGGCCTTGCTGATGAAAACTTAGCAGGAATGAATGGATCACCACACAGTAGTTTTCAAAAAAAATTTTAGATTTTTTTCTTTTATTTACATCCCAAATGTTACCCCCACCTCCAGATGCCCCCTCTCAGAGTTCTAGCCATCCCCCTCCCCTTTGTCTCAAAGAGGGTTCTCCCAACACACACTCCTGACATGGACGTGCCCCTAATCTGGAGTGTCTAGTCTCTAAGAATTAGGCACAGCATTCTCTCCCACTGAGGCCAGACAAGGCAGTCCTCTGATACATATGTGCTGGAGGCCTCGGACCAGCCTGTGTATGTTCTTTGATTGGTGCCTTAGTCTCTGGGAGCTTCCAGGATCCCAGGTAGTTGACACTGTTGGTCTTCAGATATCCATTCAATTAAAACCTTAAAATTGAAATAAGCAAGCTGTGTCCATTCTAATGTGCCTTCCCTTTCACAGCTTCATGAGTCTCCAAAAGGAACATCCATGGGATATTGACTGGGATACTTCTCCTTACAACAGATAATAATCTGCAGCTACTTAAAATTGAGCCTTGGGTTCTTTTCACTGAGCTGTGAAAAATTATGTTGTCCTAGAGTATCTCGTTCTCAAATTCTTAAGTAATGTGTTATACAAAAGCCCCTCACAGTGCATATTTGGCTATCTCTGGACTTCATAGTATCATTCCCAGGCAAAAGATAGAGTATTTTTATTTCTTTTCCAGATGCCAGATGATGACTCATGTAAGCATAACTATAGCCCGACAATTCTTCTTAACTATAGTAGCAGAATGCTTTTATTAGTGTTTGTGTTTATAGCTCAAAGAAGTAAAGTTATTTGATAAAATTCCCACATACAATGCATGAAAGAATGGAGACCAAAACCCAGGATTCTTGAAAGTTTAGATAGGCCTGCTATTTCATACAGAACATAATTGTATCCGTGTCCACATGAGCAGCCCCCAAAATGATGGGGTAAGTGATGGGGGGCTCAGGCTTCCTGACAACAGACAACATAAGAGTTCTTATAGGTAGAGACAGAAGAAATGAACCTAGCCTAATCAACATCAAGGGATGGCTCAGTTTATGGGCAATGAATTCCTAATAAATATCCAGATGTTTGGATGGCCTTAGAGAGTTCTAGAATGATAGGAACTTTGCTAAATCTTTTAAATTCAACCTTATAGTTGTAAAGTTCAAACTTTATTTTTACTTATTCAAAAGTTAAAACCATTTACTATCTTTAGTTCCAGGAATACTTAAAATAACGAGTGATTAGTTAAAATTTGTTATTTCTTAGTAAAAACATACATTTTCCCGCAGATGCTTCAGTAACATGTCCTTGGTCTGCTCTCTGATGCAGGTTAATCCAAAACTGGTGGTCACGACATAAAATCAAACGGGGAATACAGGACGCTTCCATACCACAATGGGAAAATGACTGGAACCTTCAGCCTATGAACATCCATGGGCTGATGGACGAGTATTTAGAAATGGGTAAGAAAAGACTTTCTGCAGGACCATTAGGCCTTGCTGGTGTTGCTTTTTTTTTTTTTTTTTTTTTTTTTTTTTTACATGCATGTATATTGTTTTTTTTTTTTTATCTTTTTTTTTTCTTTATTTTTGATACTTTATTTACATTTCCGATGATTCCCCTTTTCTTTGGAAACCCCGTGTCCCCTCCCCCTCCCCGCCTCTGTAAGGGAATTCCTCCTCCCACCTACCCACCCACCCATTCCCTTTTACTGGGGCCACTAGCACCCTCAGGCCCAAAGTCCTCTCCTTTCTCCCTGGTGGCCATCGAGGTGATTCTTCTGCCTCATATGTAACTGCTGGACTGAGAGTGAGGTACCAGATGGTGTTGCTTTTCCTAGTTCACATGAGCTTGGTTCAAGGGGAAAAGAATATTAATGACAAACTGTTTTCAGCCCTGAGCATTCTGAACCACAAGTGAACATTTGTCCTAACACTGTCAAGGGTCTGGGGCACTGTGGGCTTTCATCTATGTTTTGTTAAAGAAGCAAAGAAGGAAGAACAAAAATGTGAATGCTCCAGTGTTTCTTAGAAGTTTGAACAAAATACTCACAGGAGGAAATATTGAGACAAAGTGTAGAACAGAGACTCAAGGAAAGGCCATCCAGAGACTGCCCCACCTGGGGATACATCCTACATATAGCCACCAAACCTGGATGTTATTGTGGATGCTGGGAAGTGCTTGCTGATGAAAGCATGAGAAGCTGTCTACAGAGAGGCTCAGGCAGAGCCTGACAAATACAGAGGTGAATGCTCACAGCCAACCATTAGACTGAGTGTGGGGTCCTGGATGGAGGAGTTGGAGAAGGGACTGAAAAAACTGAGGGAGTTTGCAGCCCCATGGAGGGAGCAACAGTGTCAACTGGCCAGACCCCCGGAGCTGCCAGAGACTGGACCACCAACCAAAGAATACACATGGAGGGACCCATGGTGCTGGCCACATATGTGGCAGAGGAGGGCCTTGTTGGCCATCAGTGGGAGGAGAGGCTCTTGGGCCTAAGGGTGTTAGATGCCCCAGTGTAGGGGAATGCTAGGGAGGGAAGACGGGAGTGGGTGGGTGGGTGGAGGAGCACCCTCATAGAGGCAGGGGGAGGGAGGGTAGGCTAAAGGGTTTCCTAAGGGGAAACCTGGAAAGGAGAAAACATTTGAAATGTAAATAAAGTAAATATCCAAAGAAGAAGAAGACGAAGAAGACGAAGAAGAAGAAGAAGAAGAAGAAGAAGAAGAAGAAGAAGAAGAAGAAGAAGAAGAAGAAGAAGAAGAAGAAGAAATGACATTTAGTAAAAATGAACCTGTCACAATGAAGTTTCTAGCATCTTTGTTCTTGAGACAAGGTCTTACTGTGTAGCTAATACTGATCTAAAGTTGATGAATAACTCAAACTGGTCTTGACCTCACAATCTGCCTGTTGTGGTATCCCCAATGCTAGGAATACAGGCATGTACCACCACCACAGGATCTTGAGCACATATTAGATGAAAAATTAAGAAACGGAAATCTGGATCTCTGAAGAAAAATGATGTCCTCATCAAATAAAGTCATGGTTATTTTTAAATGAAGTTTTTATTTTTTGTTATACACAATGCATGTAAGGGGTGTGGGGTTGGAGAATATCCATTAAATATGCCCATATCTAGGATGGAATACATCTTCTTAATGTTTTCTATCCATCTAATCTTTCAACAAGTTTACCTATCGCCTAGAAACAAGTTTCTTCAGCTATAAAAATAATAATATTCAATGGGTAGAACTACTGCAGTAATTTAAGGTCTCCTAATTGGCACGGTGAGGCACTCTGTGGATGTTACTGTGTATATCCATAACTTTCCACTGCTCTTGTTTTACAGTTTTGCAATTTGGTTTCACTACCATCTTTGTTGCTGCTTTTCCACTGGCCCCTCTTTTGGCTTTGTTAAACAATATCATAGAAATCAGATTGGATGCATATAAATTTGTGACCCAGTGGAGGAGGCCTCTGCCAGCCCGAGCCACGGACATAGGTAAGATCCAATTTTCTCTTTTGAAAAATAGTATTTGCAACATCTCTAATATGTGGAGTGTGAGATACTCTAGTAAAAAGGTAACGAGGGGCTGGGGAGATGGCCCATGTGTTAAGATCAATTACCACTAACCAAAGAATACACATCTATTGACCCATGATTTGAACTACATATGAGGCAGAAGAATCACCTCGATGGCCACCAGGGAGAAAGGAGAGGACTTTGGGCCTGAGGGTGCTAGGGGCACCAGTAAAAGGGAATGTCAAGGTGGGAATATGGGAATGGGTGGGCGGGTAGGTGGGAGGAGGAATTCCCTCACA
>CM052701.1:63061050-63121394 GCA_028551405.1 Uromys caudimaculatus
TTGAAATGGAAAATAAAAAAAAAAATTAAAAAAAATAAAAAAAAAAAAAAGATCAATTACTGCTGTTTCCAAGGACCAGAACTCAATCCTCATCATGAACACTGGGCTCCTCAGTGATGCTTTCCTCTGCTTCCTTGAGATGCCCAAGTACCTGAACACACATACACACACACACACACACACACACACACACACACACACACACACACACACTACAATATAACCTTTAAGGGAAAAAAAAGTAAATAGTGTACAGAAATATGGCTCAAAATAAACAAAATATTCTTTGCAAAGTAAAATTAACCAGAGTGCTTTCATCTTGTACACTTTTTATTCACTCACTTTAATCTTTTTTCTCCTACCAGGTATCTGGCTTGGAATTCTTGAGGGAATTGGCATATTGGCTGTGATCACCAATGCATTTGTAATTGCTATTACATCTGATTACATCCCACGTTTTGTCTATGAATACAAATATGGCCCTTGTGCAAATCATGTAAAGCAGAGTGAAAAGTAAGTTTGGAATTAGACTATTTTTTCTGATCTACTTTATAGTTATAGTTAATGGACAACTGGGAAGTTTTGTTCTGTGACCATTAAAAAGTAATGTTTCTGATCATTGTATTTATAGTGTGTTTATTATATGAAAGCAATTGGAGCTAAGAACAGAAAGTGCTTTCTACAGCAACTCATTTCAGAGTCGGTTTTTACTTGAAAATGTGTCAAAATGCTAAGAAAATTCTGATGCTTCTAGAAAGGCCCTGTTCTAGAGCCTGAATAGAGAAAGTGTCTTTGCTATGCAGATAGAAGGTGGAGCTGATAAGAAAAGAAACAAAGAGATTAAAGAGTGAGAAATAGAGCCTGAAAAGTCTGTAATCTTCAGGGCTAGACATTTTTTAATGTATACAGTGCTAGGGTCTGACTGATAGCTGATGCACAATCGCTTCGTTTATGTGGCTAGTGGATGTTTTTTCATCTAAAGTTGAAATACGCATTTCAAAGCAGGGCAGCTTTTCAACCTCTGCAGTGTTTCCTTTGTTTGTTTGTTTGGTTGCTTGCTTGCTTGCTTTGCTCTGCTTTTGTTTGGTTTTGCCATTAATATTTTATTCAAGTAATTCTTTCCAGTCAGGAAGATGGTTGTTTTGCCC
The DNA here is from genome assembly GCA_028551405.1 of Uromys caudimaculatus. Lineage (NCBI taxonomy): Eukaryota > Metazoa > Chordata > Mammalia > Rodentia > Muridae > Uromys > Uromys caudimaculatus. The sequence goes on from CM052701.1 coordinate 63,062,199, forward strand.
ACTGTAGGATGCTAGCCAGCATGTATGTTCTCTCACCAGTTGGTATCATTCTAGTTACCTCAATCCATACATTCTGATTACAATAGTTATCTCTAGACTTTGCCTGTTGTCTCCTGGGAGACAAAAATAACTGGATTCAGACAATCGCTTTAAGCAATATTTGTTAGTTCAGATTTTTCCTTTGGATAGGTATTGGGGAACAATGCATGTGAGAACTAACTATAGAGAACTAAGGCCAGCCTTAAAAGCTTTGCAGGTACAGCCTTAGATGAAAAATCTGTTAAAAAAAAAAGGCAAAAGAGTGGTGGGGGGGCTTCTCCTCAGGAGGAACAAAAGCCATGGAGAGAGGTCATGAGCCAAAGCAGATGGAGCTTTGCTTTAGAGTGACGTTGACCCTTAATTAACTATTGGTGAACTGGAATTTACTGAGAACACTGGTAAAACACTTAGCGACAAGCGTCTCTTCTTTTTTTAAGGAGTGAGAAGCATCTTACTACTGACTTCTTAAGCAGGTCTTAGAGTCCTTAAGAGCTTTAAAGGAATTCGAAGTTAGATACCTAAAATTTGAGTTCTAACTTTGTCATTTTCTAAGATATACATCATCTGTATGACTATATGACATTTTTGATTCATGACAGTAAGGGTTCATAGGGTGTGTGATTATGAAATGGTGCCTGAGAATGAACAACATGTGAATATAAGGTTGTTTCAATATCAATAGTGAAAAACCAAAATGCTGCTCTTTTGTTAATGCTAGATGACCTAGAAGCAGATTTAAGAATGTGAAAAGTATAGGTCAGTCACTTCTCAGCCTTTGGGTTAAGATCAAGTGTGAAATGCACAGAATTAGTGTCTGGTGTCTTTCTTAGATGAATTATTTGCTGATATTTCTATTGCCACCTAGTGGTGGATGAAAATTCTACTAGTAGACTGACTGCATTTCAGAACCTGACTTTCCCCTACATAGCACTTAAGATCTCCTTATTCAGTGACCAGGGGAGTAGACCAATTTCAGGCAAAATGATACAGGTCTTTTGTGACTTAGACATAATATATAAAGAGAGACACTCAATAAGTATATTTAGCAATGAAATTCAAAATCTATTCAGGGTTCAAAATTTCAGAGATCATGAAGAGACAAGATAGCAGGGGAGAGGAAAATATGGATAAGAAAACACTTTAGTGATGTTACAAGATTCATAATCGACAAGGAATACAGTGAAGTTAATGCTGGAATGTGATTAATATTTCAAACTTAAGAATGTGATGGACATATACTTACATCCAGGTTTTAGAAACCATTTTTTCCTGTGTGCGGTCCGCAAGCATCCTTTAAGTGTCTTCCCCTCATCATTCCATATACTGCTCCCCTCTCAATAATCCCCATTGGATGTCTAAATGGTTTGACTTCTACATTTATCTCACAGCTGCATACATAATTCTATGTGTCTCTCTAAAATCTAAACACACTTGAGAGAAAACATGCCATAATTGTCTTTCTGGGACAGACTCACTCAGAATGATTGTTTCTAGTTTCATTCATTTTCCTGCAAGCATCACAACTACCTTCCCTCCTTCCTTTCTTGCTTGCTTGCTTCTTTCCTTTCTTTCCTGTTTTTGTTTGTTTGTTTGTTTGTTTGTTTGTTTGTTTTTGAGACAGAGCTTCTTTGTGCAGCCTTGGCTGTCCTGGAACTCTCTCTGTAGAGCAAACTGGCCTGGAACTCACATATCTGACTGCCTCTGCCTCATGGGTGCTGGGATTAAAGGCATGTGCCACCATACCTGGCTAAAAATCATCTTTCTGTATGGATAACAATAACTTCCCTGTATATAACTATCTGTATTATTCACTGTTGAGTATCAAGTACTGAGAATTTTTATAACAAAGTGTAGGCGCACAATAAATACATTAAATAAGTGAACAGGTGATAAATAGGTATTACTAATAATCAGCCAATTGTGTTGCATGCATCTGTGTTAATAAAAGACTTACTGAATTTAAATGCACAAGTAGCAGGATGTCTTCTGGACAGAAACCATGAAGGTGTTTTGTTTTGTTTTAAATAAACTAAATAAAACCCAGTGGGAATAATATGGAGAAGAAATGACAGGACTAGAAATGAGGACAGATTGAAATAAGAGTTCTGAATAGTTAAAACAGGAAGAACAATGGCATTATTTAAATCTGTCACTCATAAAGAAGAAGGTATTTCAGAAATTTATTAATTTGTGACTCATGCAATCCTGTTATTTTTTTCCTAGTTGCCTAAAGGGATATGTCAACAACAGCTTATCCTTCTTTGACCTGAGTGAACTTGGTATGGGAAAATCTGGTTACTGCAGGTAATGTATTTATCTTTCCTGCTTGCTTTTGTCACCTCATCTCCTCCCCTCTACATGTACAAAAGCATTTAACATTCTAGGGGTTGGGTAAATCAAGAATGTTCTGCTCTCTTCATGCTTTCTGTTTTTGTGGATTGCAGGTACCGAGACTATAGAGGCCCCCCTTGGAGTTCCAAACCCTATGAATTCACCTTACAGTACTGGCACATCCTGGCTGCTCGATTGGCCTTCATTATTGTGTTTGAGGTTAGTCCCAGGAGAGGTTGATGTCAGTTCTTCACTGGCTTCTAAAAAAGGATTTGGTAGACCCAGAAAAGGGTTGAATATAGTAAAATAATTTTAAAGAACATGAAAACTAATAAGTACGAGCTAAATACTGTAACCACAAATTAGTGGCTATTTATAAAAAAAAAATTAGGGAGAAAGGTACTATCTCATAAAATTTTGAGGCTCTTAGACTTATGTTCCTAGAAACCATGCTCAAAAATAAAGAAGTGGTTTTCATAAGCTGATAAATGACTTCAAATCTACTCATGAGGCTAGAACATGTAGTATTTCTGAATAATTAACTCAAAATACAGTCAACAACATGGATACTTGTTTAAAACATTTGGATGTTCCTGTAAACTTTGCCTACAACTTTTATTAAAAGTTACTAAGAGTTTGATTTATCACAGATATGATAGTATTGTAATGCTGTGAGACAATTTTAAGGGAACTATATACAATGTTATTACTTGTTTTACAAGTCATGATACAGTGCAGAATTTAGCACTGAGATATATTGAACAATTTCTCTGGGTTACCACGGAGTCAATGAAAAACTATATTTTTTCTGGTCAAAAGAGATAGTACTTTGATTATCTTAAATCTTTTTAAACAAACAAACAAAAAGGTTTTGTTTTTGTTTTGTTTTTTATAATTTTTAACCTTTTCATATGTACCAACATGTTTTCACACTTGCTATTTAGCCAAGGTTGGTTTCAAACTTCTACTCATCCTGTCTGTCCTCCCAAGCACTGGAATTACAGGCACACACCACCGCACCTGGGATATATGAATCTGGGGCTAGAACCTGGGGCTGTGTGGCAGCTAGACAAACATTCTTCCTAAGAAATCCAAGGAAAATAACACTTTTCAAAGACAATTACATATTCCAAGAGATGTCCAAATATAAATTTACAATTTTTACATATCTGAAAATGAAATGCTTACCTCTAAAGGTCTTATTGAGGACTGAAATTTTCTGATTTAATGACTCTTTGAGTGAATGAAAACATATCTTACTGAATAATTCTTTCTACTTCATTATATGTAGTATAATGGTTTAACTTATATTTTCAATTTAATAATTCAATGCAATGTTTGCCATTATTTAATTTTAAAATATACATATTTGCTATATTCCTCAGAAGTCAAATGAACAATATTAATCAGACAAGTCAATCTGGAATATCACTCAAGGGTCCATGTGAGACCCTCTTTATTTCTCTTTCCTCATTCTCATTATGATCCCATAACTCCTACGCAACCTATGTGAAATTCTTCTTGTTGATTCTTAAGTGTGTATAGACATAGACATAGACATAATTACTACTACTACTACTACATTGGATGTCATATTTTCCAAATAACTTCAATAATTTTGAGCCTTAAAGTTTCTTTCATCTTTTACTTGCTTTATTTATTTTCCACTAGAAAGAAGTGTCAATGAGCTCTACCCATGTTTAGAACATATGTACTAAACATGTGAATTATAATATTTAAATATAATGAAATATCATATATTACATTTACTAAGTCATGGCAATATTTTTATTTGTATTCCTATCCTTTTGAGACACATCACTGAATTTTTAGAATTATCATATGTTTAAACAATCAGGCAAGAAGTTCTGATTTTGTGTTGGGAAATATGAACTGCTTTAAAGATATCTACTTTGCAATGCAATTTCTTGGAACACATAAACAAGTCAAGCTAGAAGTACAATTAATTCTTCCGTTTCTCATAAAGAGTCTATTGTCCATTAACAGCTTTTACATAAAGGTGTTTTTCAAGAGGCCATACTAACGTCACAAACATCACATTGTTCTCTTTCCTTTCTGAGAAATGGAAAGACCTACCATTCTCATAGGATACTTACAACAGTAGGAAGTGCCATTTGAGTGGAGCTCACACTGTGCCAAGCACTCTTTTAAGCTCTTTAAATGTGTGCTAACTTAATTCAGTTAAGATGGAGCAGTATCATCACTATCAGAGGCACAGACTGTGGATGATTTGATCAGTGGTACACAGTTTCTGAGTGTCTATAGGATGAAGACTTAATTGTTCTCATTCAAATACTGGACCTTTATTTACAAGCATAATGCCTTTGAGTTCCATTTTTGCTTGTTCAAATCCAACACTAAGGCTGGGTGTGGTAGTGCACACCTTAGTCCCAGCCAACAGGAGAGAGAAGTAGGTGGGTTTCTTTCAGCTGATCTACAAGGAAAGTTCTAAGCCAGAGTGGAAATTTTCTCAAAGCAAACTAACAAAATCAACAAATCCCCACTACTTCCAGTTTATTCTCAAAACATAAATAGTACATATTGTAGCAAAATTATGTAACACAAATTAAAGTCTTGATATTAGTAATGGTGATAGTGAACTTATAGAAATTCTGAAAAATACTTCATTGAATCTGAGTCTATGCCCTGGCTCACAAGTTTATGTTGCATGTGCTTTGGTCTATCGATTATACATCTTTCTTAGAATTTTCTTTCATATTTATACCTATTAATGTGTACTATAGTGATATTACATAGCATGTAAAGATTTTAAACAGAAACTTAAGATGTTTTTTATGCAGTGATGTCACTATCAGCATTAAAAAGAGGAAACAACTTTTTTGTATCTAACTAATTAAGGTGACTGTCAATAACATTTGTATTTCCAATATAAGTCTTGGAAGCAATATTCAAAATGCTACACACTATGTGCTGATGCTTGATTTTAAGACAAATGCATCATTGTTTATGACTTTCCTATTTTACGGTGAGTGCTCTGGAACCTTTGAAAACATACTTTTCTCTTTACCTTTACAGCATCTTGTTTTTGGCATTAAGTCATTCATTGCATACCTGATTCCAGATATACCAAAGGGCCTCCGTGAGCGCATACGGCGAGAGAAATACTTAGTTCAAGAAATGATGTATGAGGCTGAACTAGAACATTTACAGCAACAGAGAAGAAAAAGTGGTCAGCCTATTCACCATGAATGGCCTTAGGCAGTACCTGTTACCCAAAAGGGGAGGTACCATTAGTGTGCAGGAATGAGACACTTGAAATGCAGGCAGGATCCAAGAGAAAGGTATATTTGGCAAACTATTTTGTAAAATGCTACTTGGAAATACATCATAGCAGTGTTTGGGATTTAGAATGCTCAGACTTCTAAGGAGAGAAAAAACTTGTGACTTCCAAAGGGCTGCAACTGGATGGCAGGGAGCCAGGCTCTGATTCTCAGAGCAAGCCTTCAGGGGAGTTCTGTGTTTTGAGGCCATTCTGTTCCATTAGCTGCAGAACAAATAGGAAAGGTAATGGTGAAATTTCAAGGGACAAATTTCCACATAAATGTTCAAAAACTGGAAATACTAATTGGATTCTCAGACTCACACATAAGCTCAGTTATTCACAAGAAATGAGTTAAATCAGTTGTTGGCTCTGATGTCAGACCCCATGTCCCTTTAGCTTACAGGTTTGTGGAGTTGTCTTTGTCTCATTGATATAATGAGCGTGTGCACATGGCATTTATGCTGCTCTATGTCAACTATGCACTTGAAGAGCTGAACATCACCATTGTAGTCAAACCAAAAATCCAAGTTCCCCAGAAGAGCACCACTGGGATAATTCTATTATATTGGCTGTGTTCAAGTCTTCTTTATCACTCAGAGCCAAGTGCACTGCCCATGTTTGTTAACAAATGCCAATAGCTGCACTTCGAATATCTGAATGGCTATTCTTGTACCATTAGAACATGACTAATTCGTATTTTACTGCAGAAGCCTATCTTATATTCTATTCTAGTCTATGTGCCCCTCTCTGAATGATTACAAAGCTCACAGAATGCTATGTTGAAACTTTGTAAATATGCCAATGTTCCTTATATGTTTGCACTTTTACACTGTGTAAGGCGAGTTCCAGCCTATGGAGCTCTAAGACCAGTTACACAGGATGCTACTGTAATCCGTTCCTTCAGGAAATCCGAAGCCAAATGTTCTGCAACACTTAAGCTTTTTCTATAACGTGCATTCTCAGTTATGAGCTAATGAAAATAATGCATGCATGGACTGTATTATTTACATAAAACATCTTTCTGGGTTTCACTTTTTCATCATGGAAGGGAGATTTCTGGGTTTTGATGAGTTGATTTTATGTAGTTTCAAAACTCTCCAGAAACAAAGTCAATTTAATGTGAAGATCATAATTTAATTTGTTGTAGAATCTTTATTTGAATGTCAGCTTTATCCCACACTTGCAGGGCACAAACAAAGGGATATTCAACTAAAAGAATCTCAGAGGAAGCATTAATTAAGGGGGCAGAGTACAAAGAAAGTCAGGGGGAAGGAGCAGAGTATATTGTAGAAATCAACACATTCCCTTGCAAAAAGGACGATCCAAACTTTTTTTCCTCTGTGAATAATGTGTGAAATCATACACAAAAGAACACATAAGTATATCACACACATAGAGAACACATAAACATACACACATACAGAAAGCACATTAAACACACAAAGAGAACACATAATCACACACAGAGAACACATAAACGTGCACAGAGAACATATAAACAGACACATGGTTATTATGATTTCTATTATTTGTTCAGTTTGGTTTTGTTCAATTAAGCAAAACAAAAATATTTACAAAATGTAATATATTAGATTAGTCACACATAAAATAGATTTGCACATATATTAGTGATTCTCTATCAAGGAAACTCTTTTCACTTATTGGAAGTACACTGCCCCAATTCTAATAGTTAAAAGCTCTGTTTACTTGATTATGGTTGCTTTATAGTTTCTGCTGAGGATATTCACTTCTCTACTTTCCCTCTGATTCTGAGCCAGGCACACAGCCTGAGACTCTAGCGTCTCCCACGTGATCTGGGGATGGTAGCTCAGTGACGCTGTGTGCAGTACTCATGTGGAACACATAGTCTCAACTCTCAGCACCACAAAACAAGCAAACAAATAAATAAAATAAATGTAAATAAAATGAAGTAGGAAGTGAATTCCAACACAAATCCTTGTTTCTGGGACTCTTCCACTACAAATATAATGGTTGATTTCATCAATTATCAAACAGGATTTTCAGCTCCACTGTTTTTGGGCATTCGTGCTCTCTTTTCTTCGTTAATTAAGTGTATCCACATACCTGAGCATATTTTGTTTACCTAACATTTACATCTTTTGTAAATTAGGGATGCAACACAGACATATGTCTTACAGTAGGACAGACAATAACAGCCTTTTCTTTGAGAATTCTTTTTCTAGGGTTTTCTATACACCATTGGGGTTTAAATAATATCAATTGATATGAACAGAGAAAGATATTTTAATAAACATTGTAGTATATTAATTTAGAAAATATCTTCCCTGATATTTTTGAGATGGATAGGAGAAAACAGAACCAAAAGTATTATCTGGTGTATTTGTTTCTTAAACAGTGCAGGACAATCAAACTTTGTTTCATCATCACTGATAGCAAAACACAAGCAGCCCCTCACCATGTGTTAGCTTTATTAGATCATTCTACTTAAGTTGAGAGAAATGTTTTATACGTGTTTTTCGTATGAATATAAATTCTTTCTCGGAGATTTATAGCACACACTATTCTCAGGAATTCTGTATGATGTGAATGCTAATCATATATTTTCATATTCTCACTTGTTCTCTTTTTATGCTAACACCTAATGGGTACATGCATGCAGTCTGCCTTCACAAGTTGTGTAAATCATTCTGGGTCGTAACTGTAATAGTTCTCAATCATCTGCATCTGTGTATGCACTTTTAGATGAGTCACTGCTGCCTGGCTGCATGATGAGATTCAACTTGAATGCTAAATGATTCTTGGTACAATCTACTATACAATGGAATGAATAGAAACTTTTTTCACTCAATAAATTATCATTTTTACTATAATTTGCACATTACATTTCATTCTGCTTGTTCTTTAAATATTAAACTGGGATCTGTTGAATAGGATGGGCTTGAAAGATTGCGCCATCTTTAGTTCTCAAACAATAGTTTTATTATTATTAGAGAAACTTATCACAATTAGACTGTCTCTTAATAGATAATATTCCTGTCTTATGGTCATTCACAGGACTGGGAAGATGGCTCAGTAGGTAAAGTGTTTGCTATGCACGTATGACAACCTAAGTCTGGATGGAGCATCAACACTCACCAAAAAAGTCTAATATGGTAGAATATGTCTGTGACCACCAACTCCAGGGAGGCAGAAATAAGAGGATCCCAGGGGCCAGTCAGTGTGGCCAATTTGTGAGCTCCAGACTTAGTGAGGATCTCTGTCTTAAAAGATAAGGTAGAAATCAATAGAAAATACTGAACATTGATTTATACTCTACACACACACATGCATGCACATGAACACACACATATAATACATGCACACACATAAACACCAGAAATGCACACTTACATATATAAACACTCATGCACACAAAAAAGAATAAAATAAGTGTTTTCATATTAAGGTGCAGCTGAAATATCACATTAATACCAATGATATCTGTGCTAGAAGCAGATAAGAAAAGAAATTTGATTAGGTCACATGAGGATAAATAGGCTTCTACCACACCAGAGCACTTTGTTTCTTCACATATACTTTGCCTCTCTCAAACACTATCAAAACTGCACAGAACAAATAATTCTTTAAAGCAAAAACCAAACAGGGGTGTCTGAAGAAATAGCTCAGCAGGTAAGAGTACTGCACCTGATGCTCTTTCTTCAGAGGATCTCACCTTGGCTCCCAGCACCCATTTAGTGGCTTACAACTCTCTGTAACTACATTTCCAGGAGATCCAGTATATTCTGACCCAGCCTCTGGTAGAACCAGACACACATGTAGTGTATAAAAGCAAATGCATACGAAACATATACATAACACAAAAATAAATATTGTTTTAAGGAAGAAAGGCTTTATTTTAGTCTATGGTTCTACAGAGATAAACACTTCATGGTGAGGAAGGCACAACAGCAAGTCAAAAACAAGAAGCTGATTACATTTCATCCAATGGCAAGAAGCAGAGAGAAGGAACAGGAAATGGAATGTAGCTAAAAACCCTCAAAGCCTGCCCACAGTGATGGTCGTCCTCCAGCAAGTTTCCACCTTCTACAGATTCTATAACCTTCATAGAAAGTACTACCAAGTGGGGACTAAGTAGTCAAACACATGAGCCTATAGGAGGAATTTCTCATTCAGATCACCATAACTTGCAAGAGAGCATAAGGTATGAACCAAGGAGATGAGGATTGGACCAGATTTTTGACAATTCATTGTGGAAATAACCACCACAATTTCCCTGGGATTGGACATGAATTCAAGCACAAATGCAGTACAGGCTATTGTGATAGACTCTTATATCCAAGAATCACCAACTTACCCAGTTTGGGTTTTATACTTGATGGTTTAACTTGAAAATCCATGTTTATTGAATGACATGGCTAGATAGATTAATTGGTCAATTGGGGTAAGTAAAAAATGAAAATCAAAACCGATGTCATCAGATGTGTGTACTTCATTTTCCCCAAAGTACAGAATTGCAAAGGCTTCCAAACAGCACTGAGAGTGCACTAACATCTTATCTTACTCCCACTATCTTTGGAGCTACAAGGAGAACATTCTGAGAAGACCAAAAATCCTGGTTTTTCTTGGAAAGTTAACTGTTTTCTTATAAGCATTTTTATTCAAAATGAAATGTGCCAACATTGCACAGGCTACTGAAAGGATTAATTGAGTTTTTGCTTAAACTATTGATCATCCCAGGTTTCTACTTTTATAGGAAAAAAACTGGGCTTTTGTCATCGTACAAGTGATAAATTTCTTCCAATCAAGTGTAAGAGTGTGAAAACTGCTGAAAGGAGACCCCAGACTCAGATAGTATGCAAACACATAGAGCATTTATTCCGCAGAAACAACCAGCATGCAGTGGGGATGGGGGAGGGGTGGTTCAACCATTCTCCAAAACGGTTAACCCAGACAAAGGTACCCTGGCCTTTTTTAGTGAATTAGGGGAATCCTTTAGAAGGATTATATAATCTCTCATGTAATTGGTAGGGGTCAAAGCAGAGACATTAGTGTAACTTTGATTGGTTACTGTTAGTTCTTTTATATTTAGAGAATGGGTTAGGTAATCTAAAATTTCAATGGTGGTGCTGGGGAGGTGACAGGGGTCAACAGCTTTTGATTGGTTTGTGCCAGGTGGTCAGTGGTTTGCATTCCTATGTCATAAATGTTTAACTACAGGATGAGATAAGACTGCCCAGTACAGATTGTCCTTCCTGGGATAAAATATTTTCCCATTCTTGTGGTTATCCCCAGGCTGTTCTTTGGGAGGGGGTTTTATAACCTTGTTTCTGAGATTTATGGCCTTCTTTTAGAAATCAGAACTGGTCCTTAAATGGAGACAAATGGGGCTTGTGTTGTCCTTTCTCAAGCTTGTCATCTTGGTTCATCTGGAATTATAGTTGTGACTATATTTGGTGGCTTTCTTTCTAAAGATCATCCTTGTTTCACTCACACTAAGCCTTTTTGAAAAATAATATTGAAAGAATGTAGGTTAGTTGGAAGTGTCTTCTAATCAAGATTAATGACTGTTGTCGCCTAGATCTGTCTTCAGGGAATAGTACCATAGTGGATTCCTAACTCCACTTTCTTACTGCTTTGTAACAGGAGAGCTGACACCTCTACCTGATAAAGTCACTCCCACATTTCTTGACTCTAAGTGGCAATCCTTGGTTACAGTGGACAGTCAGCATGCACTTTGCTGTCTTTCCAAAAGAATGAAAGACACAATTTTAGAGCTTAGATATATGTACTGACTTATTCAATCCAACTTTTCCAACTTAAATCTCTGGATGTAAAACACAACATCCCTACCCACTTTGTTTTTGAAAAAGCAAAATTTCTAAATTACTAGTTAGAAAAGAAAACATGAGAGCTATATTTGGAATACTTCTCAGAAACACGATTGTGTGATGGTATTTGGGGGGGAGGTCTATGCCCCTTTTGCTTCCAAATAACTGCAGGGTGTTTCTATACATGTTCTAGCCAATTTTAGCTTCCAAATAATTGACAAGGTAACCTAATAGATTTATTAGCAAACTAGCAACACGGAGACAGGCAGATTCTGACCTGTTCTAGCCCTCTAAGGCTGCCTATTTCTGAGCCATATAGTCCTTTACCTGCATCTGCATCTTGCCCTGGCTTACTCTGGTCCAAGTGTGTCCTCCTGGCTGTTCTTTCATTGAGATCTCCTGGGGAATCCTCCTGGTCTCTCCAAATAGTATCTGCACATGTTCTTCTCTTTTTCTCCTAGTTCTCTGTCCCTCTTTGGTCCCTTTGGAACCTCCTGACTGAGATCGAATGTTCACCTCTGTCTTCTCCTGCCCAGCCATTAGCTAATCAGTTCTTTTTTTAAAAACAATCAGAGATGTTGAAAAACAACTTTTACATAATATTGAGACTGGAGATGCTGTAACCAGATCTCTGGGCACAGAAATCAACATCTGAATATACTGTGTATAATACCAACCCCCAACACAATTGAGATGTTAGTACCCAGTCATTTAGGATGCTAAGTCTTACAGTCTCAGTTCTATCTCATAACAATAGACCACTACTTTTCTTGTTGTCTTCATCTAAATGGGAAGCAAGGGAATTGAATGACCAGAACTAAAAATAATCCAATTGCAAAATATTAGTGGCAGCTATGCTTTGGAGATAGTAGGGCAACTTGGGGACATCTGACCTATGTACAAAAACAAGCCTCCTTTGCAGGTGCCTCTTTAGCTTCCCTGGTGAACACATCTTGCTTTTTTCTAACTAGAGAGCAAAGAAGATCAGTTCATCTTTGAGCACAAAAATAAATGAGACTTTTTCTTTATCTTGTGTATTTGTGTTTGTGTATGTGCTCCTTAAGGATCAAATAAACCAAACACTACATACTTTATCTGAAACATTGTATATAATATGGTGAAGCTTAGTGTAGGATGTTTACTTGTTAGCTGACAGGTTCATCTTTGTCTCTAATGTTTACAGAAAGGTTTTCAGAGTAGTAGACCATATTGCACACATACATAGGAAATATTACAAAGGTCGTTTCGATGTTTTTTAAAAATCTGAATTCCTTTTTAAAAGAAACAATTCAAATAACCTTAATTATACATCATCTTCTAAAGACTTTCTTTAAAATTAAATAGCTATATAAAAAAATACATCATATTTAAAAGTATCCCAGAATTCATGTATACAAATCTGTGTTAAATTTTACTAAAACAAAAATATCCCATGTAATTTCCAATTGATAAACAGAAGTATTACTATTGTTGAATATTTTCTTCTAAAGATGTTGGGGTTTGTTTGTTTGTTTATTTGGTTGGTTGTTTTTGGTTTGGTTTTTCTAATTTGCCAAGAAAAAAAGCCTGAAACTCCCAATAATGATTATTGTTTGGTTTCAGACTTGGAACAAGAGACTGACATTTTGTGCCTCCTCTATGTGTCTCTCTCTCTCATATTCATATATATATACCTCCTCCACCTCCACTTCCTTTTCCTCCTCTCTCGGTGCATGCGCGTGCCCCATTCTCTCTTTCTCTCTCCCTCCCTTATGCCCCCTTTTCTCCCAGGCTACTGTCTAACCTGGTTCAGGACCCACCCCTGGCTCTCTCTGCTGAGTTAGCCCTATTCTGAACAAAGACCAGGTCATGGTTTGGGGGGAACCTTTGACATTGAGATGTCTTATCCAAGGTTATGGGCCTGCATAAACCCTTAGTTAGATCTCAGACTAAAAATTGGGATGCCAATTCAATAGTGTTGGGATTTCTGACATACGCTGGGGATGTGTACTCATGAAGTCCAAAGAAATGGTATATCCAGTGGAGAAGGATAGAGGGTCAGAAGTAGGCCCCATATGGCCTGGAAGCAATCAAGTTGGGTACTCAACTTCTCCCAGGTTTCATCACCATCCTCTAGGTTATTCTCCGCTGCCAGTGAAATAAGCCAATTCAAACCAGATTAGAGTATATTAAAGGCAGATTTATTGGGAAGCTGCTCTCTGATGGGCGAGTTCATTGGCCAAGGATCAAGCCCAGGAAGTCAACATGGGAAAAGAGGGTAGGAGAGGGAGCTGGAGAGGGAGAGGGAGGGAGGGAAGAGGATAGAGGGAGGGAGGGAGAGAGAGGGGGCGGGGGCCACCTGCACAGAGAGAAGGAAAGAGAGAGGAGAGACCAAAATGTCTGGATTATATAGTGAAATGCCTCTAGGGCAAGGTCAGCTCAGCCTCTGCACTGGAAAGTTCAGGGTTGGGGACAGGGTATTCCAGATTAGGTACTGAGGGATGCTGGGAGAACCTAGAAGCCAAGTCTACTTTGGCATGTAAAATACGCGCTTCATTCAGTTCCTTGTCCCAGGGCCCAAAACCAAACAGTTATATTTATATTAAGTAGTTATATATTAATAAGTGTAAATCTATTTTGAAGACTTCTGATACTAAAAACCCCAAACATATTGTATCAGAAAAGTATGCCTTTGAGTGTTTGTCATTCACATGTTTGTGAATCTTTATTGACTTCCTCAAGAGTGTGAAACTGTAGTATTCAATCTTTCCAAAAACTATAAATAGAAATAATCCAACAGTAATTTTTCTGTCAGTCAAAAGCTAAAATTGATTTTTAAGTGCATGGAATATGTAAATATACAATGATCACTAAACAAATTCTGAAATTTTTTCTGAAATATTCTGAAAAAAAATCTGAACTTTTTACTAAAGAACAGATAAGGGAAAACTGATAATTTCCATGATACGTGTATTTTCTGATGTTCTGAGAAAATTGTAAAACATTTTGCTAATACTTGTTTTTAAATACTGTGTGAAAGCATCACAGCTTGTGGGCTTTGCTATTCTTGTTGAAACACTGTAGTCACAAAATAGTAAAACTACTCAGAAATTCTGTTTCAATTAAACAAAAGCAAACCCTGGTGCCCCTGCCTCTGCTTTAAGATTCACCCTTGCTTCTGTATACTGAGTTACTAACTTAGTTTAGGATGTTTGTGTAATGCTAGAATTTACAAATATAAGACTTAATAAACTATAATAGAGCATGCTATTTCCAGTAATGAAGTTGTGGATATGATAAGATCCATCCCATTTTGGGAATGTTGGACCTTTTAATAATGTTTTATGGATACTCTAACATAAAATCCGGTGCTTGGGAATCAGGACATTGTTTTTGACTTGTAACTATGTTTATCTCATCAGTTCTAGTTTTTTCACAGTGTCCTAGTAAAACATGTACTAAGTCAGTGTCTTCAAAGAGAAACAGTCAAACAATTTCATTCAAAATGAACACCATTTTTTCATACACTACACAATGGCAACTGGCCAGTCACTGGGTTAAATCCTCACAATAATTCTGTTAAATAAAAATAGTTTCTATTCCCTTTCATTGGAAAATATACTAATACTTTTAAAAGTCTTTCCTCCAAATGACCAGGATAATTTGTGTCAGAACTCCTGTTAGAGTATAAGCCATTTGATTCAGATACCTTGTATCAACCAACAAACTATACTTTTTTGGTTCAAATAATGACATAGAGAATGTCAGCCATCTAAATGAGCTTAGTGAAATATACATTCTTATTCTCACCAGAGTTTACCATTATGGAAAGAAAGCACAAAGGCTAGCATTGAGTTTAGTACACTTCCCAATTGGAGAAATTCACCACTCATACATCAATGTATTGAGAAGTCTTTGGACATTCTATAGCAAAACAGCCCCATGTTTAACCCATTTACACTGAACACCTGTAACATCATGCTGAGCTGCCATTTTTAGAGTAAGGAATGGGGGGTGGGATGCTGGGACTTGCTGAGCCTACTGACTGTGCACTTCATAGTTGTCCTCCACTTCCTCACACAATTAATACAGTTCCAAGCCCTGGATAATATGTTTCTTTTTTCATATTTCCTTCTGCTTCTACATAAAGGCATATTTGTTCAGTTTGGATGGGTTCTGCTCCAGAACTTTGAAGTTATTCTCCAGACTAAAACTAATATAGTGCTTGCATCTGATGGAGTGACTTAATCTTGCACATGTGACCTGAATGAGTTCTTTGGATAATTTATAAGACTCTGTGGCTACTGATCTCTGCTGTAAATGGTATGTTCTTTACAGGGTTCATTTAAAATATGCTGTCTGACCTCACAGCTCTCAGTAGGTTTGATTTCCCCTTTATTCAGCTTTGTAGATTAGACTCTTCTAGATAAGCATAGACTTTTTTCCACTTAAAATGTTTTAATCGTTTATTTTGTGTAGGTGCATGTGTCTATGTGCAAGTATGTGCATGTGAATGCGAATGTCAGTGAAAGTCACAAAAGGCATCAGATTCCCATGAAAACTGCAATTATAGGCAGCTGTAAGCTACTCAACTTGGGTGCTAGGAATTGAACACAGGTTCTCTGGAAAAGCAACAAGTTCTCCTAGCTGCTGAACCATCTTTCCAGCACCAAATTTATCATGTTTAAATGACAGAAATGAAGAAGAAACACTGCTTCAACAGCACAAACTGAAAAGTCTATTTATATGTGATTGCTCCCACAGTGAAGACTGATTTTCCTCCCCCTGTACTCAGTACAATTATCCTTAAGGTTTGGTCATCATAACTCCAGCAGCAGAAATGACTAACGGAATGCATAAAGGAGGCAGTGTTAGGATACTAAGAAAAGTAAAGTGTTCTAGCTGTGGCCACAAGGTAGGCATGACTATGTCTACATGTCTACATACATGTGAGACCTGAGGTTGGAGACTATGCCATTCCTATTTTATCAGCCTTGTCAGAGCAGCATTGAATGTACAGATTCCCAGTTATATTTGTTTTCTATCTCACCAAGATATTTTGATGGTTAAAACTTCAAAATACTAGGGTAAGTGGTCAGGCAGATATTTTGTAAGAGCAAGAACCTGTGTGCTTAATTCTCAGGACCAAAACCAAACAAAACCTACAAGGAAATAAACAATAAATCCAGAGTTTTAATCTGACAAGAATCAAAGAAACTGTAACTCCCTTCATCATGATCAAACTCAATCCTGTTCAGTCATGTGGCATTCAGCACTTCTGGCCTCAGCTGATTTGTCTCACCTGAATTTGGGACTTCCAAAAGAACATCCTGAGAAACACTCACATCAGTTCTATAAATAGGTATAAATGGGCATTGGACATCCTTCTTTTCTGACAGGAATCTATACACAAGGCAACAAGAAGAAATGACATGAAGTACATTGCATGCTTGTGTGTGAGCATATTATCAGTTGCATGTATTGTTCTAGAAATAAGTGGTCTTCTCCTGCACACTGTTGCTGTAGCCTTTGCCTTGGGGGTTGTGGCCTGGAATCTGAGATAGGCTGTCTTGCTTGAGTCCATTCTGTAGTCCAAATTCAACCCCTTGTTTCCAGGCACTGCCACTGTCAAGGTAATCCTGAGGAATGTGGAAAGACACTTATTAAAAACCAGTCTTGACATGTTTAAAACCAATTTAGGGGACATTGTGTAACTACTGCTCTTTAGCGAAGGATGCCCAAGATAGGTTTGCATTCATTTCCTCTTTCCCTAAGCATCCTCACAGTCCCCTCACAGTCCTAATGTTGGAGCTCAGAACATACAAAAGCATATCCTGCCTCCTCCTGAAGAGGGTCATTATTGCCCAGCTCTCCTGCTGTTCCTCAGCTTGCTCTCTCTCCATTGTCAGTGGTCAGTGCAATTTACTTAGAGCTCAAGCTGAGCATCATGGTTTTTGATGGATGAGAAGGCAAGTCTTACAGGTCTCTAATTTGTTGAACATAAATGTACTTCTTGGGTAAAAAGAGCCTAAGGAAGTTAGGCATAGTTGCTCTTTCTTTGTAACTTTCCACTATTTACACTTGTAATGGTTTGAGTGTGAAGTGTTGCTTACAGTTTGACATCAGCTGGTGATGCAGGGGGAGATTGGGGCTCTTTAAGAAGTGGAGTCCATCTGGGAAAACTGATCACTAAGGGCTTTTCCTTGGGGCTGTATCTTGCTCTGACCCCTACAGGTACACTTTCCTTCTGTTTAATCCCCACCAGGATATCAATAGCCGCCTCCTTCTCATGTTTCCACTAATCTCCTAATCTGTCCAAGTGCGCGGGATTAAGCCAGCATGGAGGAACCCTTTGAAACTGTAAGCCCAAACCAAACCAAAACACAACAAACAACAAAAACCCACAACTCCTCCTTTGAGACTTTCTGTCAGGAAATTTGGTAAGAGACAATAGGCAAAAGTAACTGATGTAATATGGTAGAGAATTTGAAAATTTTGTTGTTAGGTCTCAAATAACAAAAGAAAAATAAGACTTGGAACCAGGGTTAGAACCTAGGCTTTCTGACTCTCTTATGAACTCACAGAGCACATTTGACTGTGTCTTGTATTTTGTTCTGTTTCTAAGACTTATTTTAATATTTTTTTCTTGGAACTCACCTCTCAGGAGCTAAAAGAGACTTTTGAAATTGATCACTAGTAGTGTCAAGAGTCTAGCCATGAGGCACATTTACCCATCAACACACACACACTTCAAGACCACGAGTTGTGGGCTCTGAGGTCCAAAGCTCGATCCTTACAAGCTCTGACATTTACTGTTTTCCATTCTCACAGCCCTTTCAATAGCAATTGTTGCAAAGGGGCAGAAGCCCCCCCCCCCAGAGGCACCTCCCCAGGGGGTGACACTCCTTCTTCTTTAAAATTATCACCTAAGGCCATTGGAAAATACAGGTATTTACATTACAACCCATAACAATACAAAAATACAGCTATGATGTAGCAAGGAAAATAATTTTGTGATGGGGGAGTCACCAGTACATGAGCATCTCAACATTAGGAAGGTTAAGAAGGTTAAGAACTCAACCAAAGGTTGAGAACTTAGTAAGCCAATACCTGCTTGTTTGTTGTTTGGTTGTTTGGTTATTTGTTTTATTCTTCTCTCATATATTACATCCTGACAGCAGTTTCTGCTACCTCTACTCTTTCCTATTCTCCACACATACACCTCTGCTCTCCCCCAGATCCACTCCTCTGGCAGGGGATGGGGGTTGGGTGTAGGGGGTGGGGCGAAGGGAGTACTGTGGAAGTCAACACTTGTTTTAAGAAGCGCATTCATCTGCTCACCTGCTCTGTTTCCTGGTCATGCTGAACTCCACACCAGCACAGTGTTTTGTATTTCTTAGACCAAAAGCAAAATAAATTGCAAACTGGTCTTATTAAAAGTGGGTCAAGATCTTTGCCTCTTTGCTTGCCTATTAAGAAAGAGGAGATGGATTAAATGGCTTCAGAGCTCCAGACCTCCTGTTTCAGTACAGACAGTATTTAGTTGAAGGGTGAGTTAATTTTTGAACAGCTTGAAAACAAGCTTGAGAGGTGAATCAGTTATAGAACTGGGAGACTGCAGAAAGAGGTGAGAGTTAGCAGTTACAAAGTCACAAATTGTCAGGTTGAGAAAGTTCAGGACTAGAAAGTTAAATTGTGATAATGTATTTATTTGAAAAAACATTCCTCTACTAGTAAATTTTGCAAGCCAACTGAAGAAATAACAGGAAGTATGTTTCTTTTTAAATTTTATCTAAATCATATTTCCAGAATCATTTAGTTCAGTACTTGTAAAATCAGGATCATTCTCACTGTTTCTTTTTCTTCCACTACAGCATCAACATCTCAGCCAGTCCTCCAGGATTCTACCAGGCAATCTGGACTCCCCTCACACTTTAATTTTGACCCCCAAAGCATACCTGGTTAGTGTTCTGCCCCTTTAAGTCCTACTGAGGACCAAATCAGAATGATATTTACACTAAGATGTAAAGGCTGATGAGGTCATCCTCCCAGAATCTTTGCAAATTTTCTGGCTAGGAAAACCAGTGTAAATAACGCACCCTGTGAAGTTCTGTTGAGTACAGAGAGAGCTAATCCATCTAGAGGTTCCTGAAGGAAGCAGTGTCACAAGAGTTAAACACATGGATCTTATTCCTTCTATGGCCTGTTGTTATGTCTAAGTACCATATTGTGCCTGTCCAATATTTTGAGGCTCAAATAACATGTTCCACAGTATTCCATTAGTCTGTTAAAAGGTATTTTTAAAATAGAGTTCTAATTGTCAGTCAGTGTTTTCTACAGACTAGGCACACTTCAGTCATATATTGTTAGTATGAAACTTTATACTGATTAGTAAATAATGCATCAAGGAAGTAACCATTGGTGATCTTTAAAATGGTAGTATAATTTTTCTTAATGTATGAGTGAGTGAGTGAGAATGAGAGAGACAGAGAAAGACAGAGAGATTGAGAGAGATTAGAGGTAGAGGATAGTGTGCAAAAGTTGACTCCTGTATTGAAGAATGTCAGTGTGGTTCTGGATCAAACGTCTTAACTCAGGGAAGGTAAGATCTTTAAATAGACAACTAAATATCAAACATAATACAGACCAAGGCCTAAAATTTGATAACAAAATTTTCAGCACAATGGAAATTTACTACCCCAAAGGGGCAAGCAAGGGGTCAGAGACTGCCTCTGAATCAGACAAAGTCACAAGCAGCTTGTTTTGTTTTGTTTTGTTTATTTGTTTGTTTGTGGGAGTGGGTTTTTAAGAAAAAAAAAAGCAACAGGGAGTCTGTGCTAGGATGAGTGGCTAAGTTCTGATTGGATATGTTAGCTAGATAATAAATTTTGGTTGTTGGACCTTGGTGTTTTGTCTCAGGAATGAGTCAGTGCCTGAATAAGGGAATGGAACCTGGGGGCTAGCTTTAGGAATATAATCTATTGGTTTTTAGCAAAAGAGAAGAAAGGGGGGAAAGGCCCAAATCTGCTAGTGTCATGTTTGCCATGCTAGGGCAGCCTAGAAGCCTTCTAAAGAGTTCTTTGTTTCATATTAATTAGGTTCTGGATGTTTTATTTTGTTTCATTTTGGTTTGGTTGTTTTCCTAAAATCAGAAAATAAGAGGTTGGGAGATAGGCAGTTGATCCTGAAGTGATCCTCAGTTCACAAGCAAGAAGGTTAAAAATTAAAATGTAGCTCAACTTGGGATCTCTGCAGTTTTCTTAATCCTGGTTTATAACATCCTTCACAAGTAAGACCTTGAAGATCAAGCATTAATGAAAGTAGACTATTTCAGTCTGTGACTATAATATGTAAGAAAATTTTCAAATCACTGAGTTTTATAAAGCTATAGAACAAGTTTTGAAGAGGAAACATTGCTATGCCTTTTATTTATTTACTAATTTTTATTTTCTGTGCATAATTATTTTGGTCTGCATTAATGTCTGTGAACCATGAACCTGCATTGCCCACAGAGGCCAGAAAAGAACTCCAGATTCCCTGGAACTAAAATTATAGACAATTATGAGCTACAATGTGGGTGCTGGGAATTGAACCTGGTTCTCTGGAAGAGCAGCCAGTGATTTTAACTACTAATATATCTCTCCAGCTACCAATATCACTGCTTTCATTGCAACCTTGGTTCCCCTTCCTCTGAACAAAAGCAATATTGTGCCAAGGCACAGACCCCGTGAGAACATCATAAACCACAGCTTGTAATCCACCCCTTCTTTTCTTCTTTGTGGTTCCCTGCACAGTGCACAAACCTCAAAGCCCTATAATGAAATCCTGTATATAAAATAGTATTATCTTGGGGCTGGGGTGAAAAACATACTTAGCATTTATTCTTCCTTCATATTTACTGTTTCAAAGATTTTCTTATACCCAAGTATGAGAATGTTTTTACACACATACATACAGAGAGAGAGAGAGAGAGAGGAGAGAGAGGGGGAGGGAGGGAGTGGGATCAGCCTAAAGATCTTAGGTGAGTCTCTTTGGGAAGAAGACTTTTTTTAATAATTTTTTTTTTTTTAAATAACATTACATCCCAACCGCAGCCCCCATTCCCTTCTCTCCTCCCAGTCCAACCCTTGCAAATCCCTCCACCCATTATCCTCTCCCCTTCCCCTTCAAGAAGGGAAAGCCCAGTTTGGGTACTACCCCACCCTGGGACATCTAGCCATAGCAGGACTAAACACCTCAGGATGCGGACATTTTGTGGTGCCCTCAGAAGCAAATCTGTGAAGTGGCCAGGTCGACAATGGCATGAAATAAGCCTCAAAGAGGGGAATCCACATGATCTACCTGTCAGGAAGCTGATGATTATTCCAGCAGCTAAACATCCCAGGCAGCCCATAGCACTGAAGTAAAGGTAGGAGAGTGAGTACCAAGTGTCAGCTAGCACAGGTCTGTTGAGAAAAGCAGCACATGTCATCAACTCTGCTCATTGTTGAGAAATAAGGACTCATCACTTCGGGGATACTCACTGTTCCCTTTAGTTTCTAGCATCTCTTAAAATCCCAAAGTTTCATATTTTGTTATTTAATTCTTTTAATAAAAAATAATTAATCATGAGATATTTTGACTTTCCATTACACACAATTTGCATCATCCCTGATTTATGAGTATATATATAAATATATATATATGTGTGTGTGTGTGTGTGTGTGTGTGTGTGTGTGTGTGTGTGTGTGTGTGTGTGTGCGTGTACGTATACATGTATATATAAAGAAGGAGAGAGGGAGAGAGAGATTTTGCAATGCGGTATATGTGTTCCATTCCTTTTCAATTACTTACTCAATTTTTCACTAACCCCAGATTTACTGAAGAAAATTGTGACAGACATTTGCCTATGTTTATGAATTAACAGAAAGTCTCCAAAGGGATGTGTCAGAGCTTTCATGGAATAGGAGCCAAGGATTATAGTCTACACAGAGAGAGCACAGTCTTCAGATACTTTACAGTAGGATCAACACCCCATCTGTTCTTCAGCCCTCTAATATACTACTTTTACTCTTGTTTACCTGAATGCAGAACTCTGTGTAACCTTGTAATGTTATATATACATTACATTCTTAGATTGTAGGGTATAATTAGCATTATATGATCTAACATTCTTAGATTGTAGGTCATACCTCCAAACAGAAAGCTAGCTATGTTGCTATCTTTTTACTAAGTCAATATTTCCTGATTCCAACCTAGCAGCATGACTTAGTACAATTTTTTAAACTCAGTATTCATACCTGCTGGAAAGCTGTGGGGCTTCTGTTGTCGTTATATTTAGTTGGGCACAATATTCTGTTGATAGAGGTAATGGTAATGTCTTAGATTCTGGTGCAGGGTAAACAAAAGCTCCAATGGCCACCCAGAATGACAATGTGATTCCAGTAAGGAGACCTCCTAGAGCACCCTTGATGGAGAAAAATACAAGATAATGAGAGATTAGATGAAGATTTTTCTTGTATATTGGTATAAAGTGCTAATGCTTTTTCTTGTAAGAATATTGATATAAGGTATTATGTACTGTGGAGATACTAACTGTTTACTTTAAATCTTGATTACATGAATTGCAAACAACTCAAACTGTCTTCATTTCAGAAAGGAGATTGATTTACTTATTTATTCACTTAGTTTCTGTGCTGGGTATGGATTCTAGGCTCTTACGCATGCTAGACCAGTTTTCTAGCACTGAATCATAACCCCCGCCCCAGCTTAATAAAGTTATTTTAAGTAAGAATAAGATGTTCTTTAAGTGAATTTCTTCTGCCGTCTGTTTGTTCCTCCTGTTACTCTTGAAACTTAAGAGTTCAATAGAAGAATTTCAGAAGCTATAAAAGACTTGAGACACTGTAGTAAAATTTATTGAAAGATACTATACAGAAAGTCTGGCTGTGATTTCATTCCACAAGTTAAAAGAGTCTCCTGATGCTCTAATTTTGGGTATGTTTGTTTGATTAATTGATAGATTCTAAACTCGAGTAAGTGCATTTTTATTATTCCCAACATTTAAAGGTTATGTTTCTTAATAAACAGTTGAAAATTGATGGATAATTTATCCTATAAGGAAGCCGAACAAATTTAATAAACACTAGGATTGCTGGAAAAGTCACATGAGATGCTTCTGTTTGCCATTATATAGCTGAAACTTTTGTGGAAGAACACACCTTGTTGAGTTTCTGTTATGCACAAAAGGAGTCCTTTGCAAGGGCTCAGCATGCTTTCTCCATTATTGTTTGGTGAAATTAAATCAACATGTATAAATGAATACTTGTGATTTGGCCTGGACAAGAAGTCTACAAACTTCTGTAAATGGCCAGATATATGTTTTGGGCTCTATGATTTGTGAAGGATACCACAGCTATTCATCTTGACCCTTGTACCAAAAGAATCATGGATAATACCAAACACAAGAGTTTGGTTGTAGTGCAGTGAGACTTTATTGATAGACATTAAAATATAATATTAATATGTTGTTAAATATAATCATTTTGAGTTTCCTACTTATAAATGTCCAAACATTCTTAGATTGCTGGTCATACCTGCAAACAAGAAGCCAGCTATGAAGCTATGTTTGTACTAGATCAAATTTCCTGAATTCAACCTAACAGTAAAAAGGAGCTGATGAGTCAACCTAGGTACCTAGACAGCCACGCTGAGGCAGGAACGGAAGCTGTCCCTGTAGTCCCCGGGAAGAAGATTAATGATAGGGTAGTTAAGGTCAGTGACCAAGAGAAGACATGGAGCAACTTCATATTTACTATCCTCTATATGGAACAGCATGCTTTTCTGTGTAATCAGAAGAACAACAGCATACTAATACAGATAATCTCTATTACATTACTTCTTTTATTTTTGAGATTATAGTATAATTATATCACTTTCTTTTCCCTTTCCTCTGAACTCTTCCTTGTCTCCCTTCTTGAACTCCTTCAAATTGATGGCCTATCTTATTAATTGTTATTATGTGTGTGTGTGTGTGTATGTGTGTTTAAATATAACATGATCAGTATGTACAATGTCACTTTTATGTATATGTTTTCATGATTGACTATTTTATATTGGATAACCAATTCGTGTGCTCCTCCCTGAGGAAGACTATTTCTCCCCCTCTCTCTGTTCCTTAGTTGCTTGTATTTCTTTGTGTAAAGCTGAGGCCTTATGGTCTTTCCTATGTCCACATTAGCATGGCTACTGTTTTTCTTATGTATTCTAGTAAGAATGTACATCACTGAATATGTCTTTTGAATGTATGGGTTTAGTAACTAGGTATTACCACAAATTATAGCCTATGAAATAAACATTTTTATAATCCAAATACCACAGAAGCAATTTTCACAGTGTTCTAATAATTCTGTAGACGAATTTTTACAAATGCACAAATGTTCACTATATATCCAAGTTCACTAAATAATTCTGCAAAACTATCTAGA
Source organism: Uromys caudimaculatus (assembly GCA_028551405.1). NCBI lineage: Eukaryota > Metazoa > Chordata > Mammalia > Rodentia > Muridae > Uromys > Uromys caudimaculatus. Next base: position 63,087,128 of record CM052701.1, read on the forward strand.
ATAATATCAACAAAAACCAGATAGCTATATACATATAACCATATGAGCCTTCAAACTCATAATTTATACATAAACATAAGCAGATTTTCTGGAGTCTCTACAATTGTGCATGTAAGTGTGTAGAAGACTACAATATAAGTGATTATTCAATTACATAATGAAAATTATATTCAAAATGGTTTTGAATGGTGCTATGTTACTACTCTTAAAAGGTTTTCATCTTGCCTATACCTGATAATCACTCTACTTGCATTTATTTAAAGACATGCAGAGGAAGAGGCACATATGAGAATATATCTAGCTTGTCCTTTCCATGTATTAATCATTTGGCATATTATTATTCAAGACCATCTCTTCCCTAATTTGTCTTTTGATCTAAGCAAGTTTCAGCATAATCTGATATAGGAGGGCCCAGGTCCTGTTTAATTCTATACCTCTGTATATGTATATGTATATGTTTGTAAAATACAAATACAGGCGATATCAATTTCAGGAGCTTTGTTTTGGTTGTAAATTTGTTTGATTTCTGGCACAAACAAATAGCCTTCCCAAGTCGAGGAAAGAGGAGAGAAAAGTGAAAAGAACCTTATTTGAACTAGGCTTATGAAGAGAGGTATAAAATCCTTACCTTCCAGTTTACAAAAGGAAACACGAGCCCCAAAGTGAATAAACCTAGCATCGGTCCCCCACACATGCCAAGGATGCTGAGGGCAGCCTATAGGACAAAGCAGACCAGATCAGCCTGACGAGCCCAGGGCATTTGTAGTCTCCCCGCACACCAGCACCCCCTGTTTGAACCTTAGATGAACTTGAGCCATATTCATTAATCATACTTTTTAAAATCAGTTCTAAGTTCATTTTCTATTATTGTTATATATATATGTATAAATAAAGATATATATGCATATATATGTCTATCATTACAAACACACAAACAGATACACATATGCTTATGCACATCAATTAGTGTGTATGTGTGTGTGTGTGTGTGTGTGTGTGTGTTTAGAGTATCGCAATTTGGTTAACTTGAAATTGTTGGAGTCACATTATCTTGTTATAGCAAATAGGTTTTTCTTTGTTTCACTTGATTAGAACTTAGAAGGCCCTGGGTCTAATTTCCAACACCACAAAAAGATATTTTGTTTGTTTCTTAAGTAATTTACTGTATCAATAACCTGTAACTCATTTTTTCCTATCCTACATGGCTGATCAGGTGTTTTAACTTAGTTTGAATTTTTTGTCACTTAGATAATAACTGTCTGGAGTCCAACCACCGCCATCCTATCCGCTGCACTTCAGTTCCTGGAGAATGTCTGTAGAACACTATGAGCAGGCCATCAGACACCCTGTCACTCCTCCTTTTGATTCCTCTTTACATTTAGAGATATTATCTTAATATATTGTTTGTATATTAAGAAATTTTGAGGAGAGCATTTTCATATCTTTCATTCTTTAGGAGACTGAACCAAATAAACTTCATTAGGGTTTATGGACTACCTATAGTCTAAACATAAATAAAAATAGGTTTTCTGGAGTCTATATAATTATGTCCATGTAAATGCATGGGTAACATAAGAAAAAAGAGCAATTTGGCAAGACTGGGAAACCGCTTTTAGCATGAAGGGCCTCTGAGACTATCCAACAACTGGACAATAGCAATGCCCTGAATTGTGCTGATGAGTGTGTGCACAGACACGTGCACATATAACACATATAAAACTACTTTGTCTAGCACTTTCTATACCTGTACCCATACTGTGGGGATTTCTTCTCAGGATCAAAGCTTTAGAATGCTCCCAAGATCTTATAAGCTTGTTTGCCATGTACCACCCAGGTATCAGGCAATCAAGAAGATCCACTCCAAACAATTACCCATTCAGTCCCTGCACTCACTCACGCACTCAGGACAGGGACAGTAAACAAAGTTTGGAGAAAAGGAACTTGTGGCTGCTAGAAAGACACCCAAGTCTACTTTTATTTAGAGAGTGGGCAAAGTCATATTAACCTCTGGATTTGGCTGACTTTAAATTTTTATATTTTCTTTACCAAAAGCAGTTTTTAAAAATTATCAAGAGATTTTGGGTTTGGTTTGGTTTTTGTTTGTTTGCCTCTTTGTTTGTTTATTTGTGTTTTTGTTTTTGATTTTTGAGGTGGGGTTTCTCTGTGTAACAACCCTCTCTGGCTGTCCTGGAACTCTCCTTTTGACCAGGCTGTGAGTTTGAGGCCTGCATAGTCTACAGAGCTAGTTCCAAGACAGCCATGGCTGCACATGGAAATCTTACCTTGAATAACTAAATGTGTAAAAATAAATAGGAAAATGATAGATAGATAGATAGATAAATAGATAAATAGATAGATAGATAGATGATAGATAAATAGATGATAAAAAAATACCAAGAGCAAAAATCACCATAATACCCTCCTTACTTTATTTAAAGAAGAAATTGGCTTTGAGAGGTCCTATCAGTTAAAATACTTACTATAATCTACTACATAATACTAGGACTTGATGAAATGTCTGCTATTAATATATTTATTTAACTTTCACTTTCTTCTTGTTATATGAAAATATAAATGGCCAAGAGATCTTCCCACTTCCTCCAGCCATAACATAAGTTTTTCCCAGAAATATGAGCTGCAATATATTATTATAATTTCTTTTCCTGATTCATTTTCAAAGAATTCAATCTTTATTATCACTTTGATAAGACAGGGGCAAACAAGATTAATTTTTTTTCCCTCTGTCTTTAGTTATTTAATTTTTGTGGTATTTTCGTTTCTGGAGTTAGGATTACTTCATCATGATGTAGCAGCTCATTAATCACTAACTATCACTAAAAGAGCCAATAAAATATTAAAGATGCATATCTACTCTTGAATGGGGGGAAGACTTGTAATGCCTTATATGTCTCAAAGCAAAAAGAAAAGAAAAACAACAGAAATTAAATCCAAGAGATTCTATTTTAAATATATATATATTCAAATGTTTCCTGTGTGTGTATCTGTAGTCTGTGAAGGCAACAGAATTCTGTTTTTACCTCCCTTTTATTGTCATTCAGGATCCTTATTTGCAGACAAACTTAAAGCTAGTCTAACTTGGTGTCTACTTCAAAGTCTGCATTCCTTCTGAGTTTCTGCTACAATTAGAGGTCAATATATAGGACTGTGTACTCTAAAGCTCTGGAGCTGCTTACAGGGCTTGTCAATGGCATTTAGCTAAGCTTACCTTGCTTAAAATGTCAGAAAGGCATCTTATACCCACTTCTAGAACTTTTTTCTGGTGAGATTTAATGTGGATTCCAAAAAAAAAAAAAAAACTCAGAAATATGTTTGTGTACCACACATTAGGGGTGACCCTGAAATGCACACTACTCTCACTGTATTTTTCCTTGCTATTCCCTGCTATGGAGTTTTGATTTTTGTGGCATGGCTTCTGGATGCTAGAATGATTAAGATCTAGAGAAGACCTGCTTTAGTTGGGATAAAAACATGTCTGGAAATATTATATGGCAGATGTCTGTCAACATTTTAGCTAACAGGAATATTAAAAGACTTTTAAATTTTAATCATAATGAATCTTGTCATCACTTCACTAGTTTTAGTATCTTCCTCTTCTGAAAGAAAACCAGCTGAAATTTAGTATCCTTAGTTAATTCAGATGTGACACTAGTGAATATCAGAACATGGGGCATAAGAAATGGGCAGAAGATTAAAAACTAGAAGAGCAAAGAGGTGCAAATCAGAGGTATCTCACAGGAAGTTCTCTGAGGCCTTCCTTACAGAAAAAAACCTTCCTGCTTTCGTCTGATCCCACCCCACATCCTCCAGTTCACTATTTTGAGATAAACAGCTTTCCTAGCCATTGGATTTCTCACAGCCTTCAGAATACTCTTATGTTTCATCACATGTATTAAGGGAATACCATGTGTATGGCACGTTGCTCACGAGACCTGAATGTGGAAATTGTCTCCCTTGGAACATTTCATGAATGAAACTTTTCAAGAAACATTTTGTAAATTCCTACACTAAAACAATACCACAGGACTTGAATACCAAACTCAAATAAACAAAACACCAAAAAAAAAAAAAGCCCATTAATTAAAAGAAGTGATTTAGCTTTTATGGCACTGAAAATTATAGCCATCAGCATCACCCACAAGAACATAGAGGTGGTTTTTGTGAAAAGGAAAGTAAATTCAGTGTGATCACTCAGACATGTGGGACTTGAGTTTCTGTTGGTTTCCACATGGAAAATTAGAATCTACATATTGATATACTATATTCAAATAGTGAAGAGGTAGAGTAAAAAAAAAAAAAAAAAAAAAAACATAACAATTGTCTTTATTTACTCAGATGTGGCAAGAGAAATGAGTGGACACTCACCTCACCAGAAAGGCAAGACAGGGGTTTCCATTGCTAGCCTGCCAGCATTCATGCTGTGTGGACTGTGTGGCACACACTTGAACTAATCAAGTCAGTCGGGCCAGAATACTCAGCTAAATAAGGACAGTGGAGTGAGTCCAGCTGTCTTAACTCACTCACTGTAGATACCAATTTCTTTGCATCAGTTACTATAGCTGTCTGCCACACCTTAATTACAAATGAGCTGTAAATGGAAAAATCTCATAGTTTCATCAAATTGGATGTTTTTTTTAAAACTACTGATAACAGTGAAAAAGAGAAAACAAAAGATCCTAAGACACTGGAGGAAATGTGAGAACACATGTCTCTGAACTGAGAAACCCATCACAAGTCATTCTTCTGAACGTAATTTTGGTTGAAATTTTCAGGTATGTTCCAATTGGATCTGATGCCCATAAATATTAATGTTGGGCCTTAGACTAGGCATACCATTAGAAAGGGTAACAGGGGAAATTCAATGTAAAATCAAATGCATTCTCCCTCTTTCGTTACCTGTACAACACTCCCCATGAAAGATGCAACCACAGCCATGCAGGTACACATGATACCGAAAAGGAGACCTGCAAGAAGAAAAACGTGTGATGATATATTTCGTTGAGGTCAACCCTGTGTCCAGCTCAAGTCCTTCTGAAGGACTGTAGAAAGAAAACTTTCTGCTCACTGCCAGCACAGCCTCTACTCAGCACGTTTGTAACCTTTCCTCAGGGAAAATGAATTTGTGTCCAGGATCTACAGATTTCTTTCTGTCATTCCAGAAGTCTGTCATGTGGAACAACATGAACGTAGAAAGGGTTCAAGCAAGTCCAGCTAATTTTGTGGGCACTAACTCTAGGTCAGCCACTCACAGCAATAAGCTAAAGAAGAAGCTACTGGACTTTTTAAAATACAGACAGATTCTCACCTTTAAGGTCTGAATCAGCATTAATACATACTACCACACAAGCTCCAAAATCTGAAAGCTTTTCTTGCTTTTCCCTTTGGTGTTTTATTCATAACATCTTTATGGTCCTTAGTAACTCTATAACATTGTTACAATTAATGATCGATTTGCTCATATATCAACATACAGGTTTATTTATGCATCATCACAAGGAGCCTCTGATGTCCCAGAAACTTGACATTGAAGTCATTGTATTGCCTAGTGACTTTTAAAGATGATTTCTTCTCTTTAAAAAATTATTGTTTTTACACATTTCTATTTTAAAAACATTCTAAGAGCATGTTCCTATATTAACTCATCAAAATAGAAGGAAAGATGACGGAGTCAGAGTAAGAGTCAGAGTGGCACTATCATTCTTAGTCAATGTGATCACTACTGTCTTAATAGTCAACTTGGAAACATCTAGAATCACTTGGGAAGGGAGTCTCACTGTGGGATTGTCTACATCAAGTTGATCCATGGGCGTGTCTATTGAGGATTATCTTGGTTACTTTGAGGTGGGAACCCACCCCCACAAACACACACATAATGCTGTGAGTATTGCCATTCTCTGGATAGGGGAGCCCGACTATAAAATGGGGAGAAAAAAGCTGAACACGGCATGCATGCATTCATTCTCTCTGCTCTTGGTTGTAGGGTTAACTAGGTGTTTCAACTTCCTGTCACCTTGGCTTCCCTGTAATGATGGAGAGTAACCTGTAAGCTACATTAAAGCTTTTGTCTCCTAAGTTGTATTTGTTATACTAGTTTATCCCAGAAAGGGAAATGAAACTAAAATACCTAAAGATCCAACCCAGCTCCTAATGTGACTATTGATTCAATCTTATTAGATCCTCCCTAAAGGTTGGGTACTATGCCATACACCAGGGTAATAAGGTCAAAACTATTCTGTGCACACAGAGTTCACATTCAGAGAAGGGACTGCACTAAAAAAATCCAAAAATTTATCCAAAAATACTTTCACAAGAATGGTGCTTGTGGATTTTGGTCCTATAAGTTTCAAAAATAGCTTCTTCCTTAATCATACTTTTCCATGATTATCTGCCAGTAGTTAGACATAGTATTGGCTACACTGCCCATTTACCCGCTGGGATCTCTAATTAATGTAGTAAAAAAGACCTACAGACTTCAGTGAGCAAATATGTGATTGCATCCATCTAGCCTTGTTCAAACATAGAGAAAAAAAAACATCCTATCATTCATGTATAAATAAGACCACAGAGACTAATTAATATATAATGAATATTTCTGAAAATAATTCACCAAATAATCAGAAAAATATCACTTAAAAACTGACAATCTCAATTCACAACAGGGATTACATAAGATCACTTAAGTGAAGAAATGTGAGTATAAAGAAAAACAAACAGATTCAACTAAAAAACAAACACACAGGAGCCACACCAAAAAGTTTTTATGAAAATGAGGTAAACGCAAAAGCTAAGTATCTTCAGTGGATGTGAAACCTTGACAGTTAACAAAGTGTATCTACTGAAGAACAGCGGGTTCTTAAAAGAGTTGTATGAGGTCATTCCTAATTATTTCAAACTAAAGCACCACAGGGCCATCCACAAATGACAGCTAATACCTCAAATCCATGGTTTTGTTTTCCTATATTCACCTAAGCATGATTAAAGCATGTGTGTTGGAATACATAGATAGATGATAGATAGATAGATAGATAGATAGATAGATAGATAGATAGATAGATAGATAGATGGATGGATGGATGGATGGATGGATGGATGGATGGATGGATGGATGGATAGATAGATAGATAGATAGATAGATAGATAGATAGATAGATAGATAGATAGATAGACAGATAGATAGAAAATGTATGTATTTGAACATACACAGATCTTTAAAACATCTGGATCATTGTGGGATTCCATTTATAAGAAATTCAAGACAGGTTAAAATCTACAGTGGATAACCAGAATCTGGTTGCTGCTTTCATCTAGAGGAAGCTGAGACTAGATAATGTGAGAAGTCGTGGGAAAGCTTTATAAGATATTGATCATGACAACATACCTTAGTAAGTAGCAAGGGTTTCTAGGTAGATGCATGTGCTGGCTAGTTTTATAACAACTTGACCCAAGTTAGAGTCACTAGAGAAGTGGAATCCTAAATTGAGAATATGCCTCCAAAAGTTTGAGCTAAAGGCAATTTGTAGGACATTTTCTTAATTAACAATTAATGTGGTGTGGAAGGGTCCTGACTACTGTGGGTGGGGCCATGCCTGGTGAGGTGGTCCTGGTTTGACTAAGAAAGCAAATTGAGTAAGACACTGGGACAAGCCAGTAAGCAACACCCTTCCATTACTTTGCATAAACCCCTGCCTTCAGTTTCCTGCCCTGTTTAATTCCTGTCATTACTTCTTTATATAATGAACACTTATATGGAAATGCAAATAAATTCTTTCCTCCTCAACTTGCTTTCGGTCATGATGTTTCATCACAACACTAGTAACCCTTACTTTGACAATGGATTTGTCAAAACTCAACAAGTATGTACTTAATAGTTTTCCATTACATCATAGGCATTTCTTACATTAAAAGCCTTCAAACAGATATTAAATTCTAGTTAACAATATGCATGCTAAAATAATTATGGAAAATGAAGTGGTGTTTGCAGTTTACTTTTAAATAGCCAACCGGCATGGTGGATTAATGAATGGATTGACAAAGAGCTGGATGACTATGTGACAAAGTTTAGGAAAAAAAATTAATGGAGAATTGTATATTTATATGATGGTATTGATATGTTGCCACATTATTTTTATAATAAAATATAAGGGACAAAACATAACTCAAAAGTAAAACTAACTATTGTGAGGAAATGTTTATTTGAGGCTAGTTCAAAGTAATATTGAGAAAAACGTATATATCAGGAATGCAGAGGGGGGAAAAAGTATGAGAAAAACAACAAAGAAAAGTTAAAGGTAAGGAAAAAACAGCTAAAATGAGAAGAATAAAGAAGTGGACAGTAAAACTATTATATACAATAATCACACTTCTGCAAAATCCAATTCAAATTTTGTGAATAAACAAGAGTTGGATAAATGGTTGTGTACGAATTTTACACAGCAACAAAAAAGGGCAAAAAATATAGCAATTTCACATTGATATAAAACAGCTTAAAAAAATGCTATGTGACTTGTGGCCATACCACCCTAAATTCAAGATCTAATTTGATCTTTGTAGCTAAGCAGTGTCAAGCTGGTAAGTACTTGAATAGGAGAAAATATTATGAAAAAATCACATTATCCATAATATCAATAAAAAGAAAAACAGACAGGAAAGACTGAAGAAAAAGACATAGAGGAAAGAATAGAGATTTGAAGGAGGCAATTTAAAGTTGGAGGTAAGGCAGTACAGAGAAAATAGCTGTCATTAAAGAGAACCCTCAGGATCTGTCCTGAGGGCAAGACTCCGACCATCAAGGCTCTAAGTTGTAAAAATGCAACTATCTTTGAAAGTAAAGATCCAGGGGTAGGAGTGCCAGGGTAGGAGTTCCATGCTTGCAAACTGCACTGGAAACAGTTTTCCCCAAGATCAACAGCCAAGGCATGCAAAGGATCCTTGAGCTGAAGTTAGTCATAAAAATGAAATTTTGTCCTTGGTTGAAATATGGATTGAACTGGAGAAATGAGAAGCTATGGGCAGTAAATATGTTCAAAATACACGATACTTGAAAGAAAATGACTTTTAAAGCTCATCTTCATGTGCCACCTCTATACACTATAAAAATAACAAGAATATAAATAACATAAGTAAGCTATTGAATAAAGTATTGTATAATCATTGAACTACATTTTCAAAGCATACATAGGAAAATGCACAATGTAAACTGCTACAAAAACCAACTAGAAACAGGATTATATAGGTATAATTTACTTATAAACTAAATTAATTTTCTAAATTACCTGTACTTTCTATATTAAGCATATATAGTACATAATTTATCTGTACTTTAAAAGCAGCAAATTTGGGGGCTTAGGAAATTAATGCTTATTTTATTATTTCAGAGCACACACTGTTCTTGCAGAGAACTTGAGTTGTTCCAGGTAGCTCACAAGTGCCTGCAACACCAGTTGCAAGGGATCTGATACCCGCTTCTGACCTCTATGGGCACTACACTATGTGTACAAACCCATATTCAGACAAAAACAAATACATATAACAATCAAAAATAAAAACAAAATTCTAAAATATTAGTGTTTGTGAAAATATAACTCAATGTGATAACTACTTCGGTGATTATAATATGCAATTTTAATAATTAAAAAATCAGTGAAAATCTCATTCATGTAGATATTTCATTTAAATTAAACCACCTGTATTTCCCTCCAATTATTCATGTCTCTTCCCCAAACCTCCCTCCCAACTTCAAGTCCTCTTTATTACTTTTCAGTAATTGCTGAGTCCAATTAGTCCTACCAATATACTCATATATGTGGGGACATTCATTGGTTCATGATTAACCTATGAGAAAATTGAATCTTTTTTAACAAGCCACCATCCACTGTCAATCATCTATATAGCACCTTTTCCACCCAGCCTCAGGAAATATTTGAATGAGGGGGTTCAGACATATTATAAGAACCAGAAGTTGGAGAGAACGAAATAAAATCATTGTCATGTAGACATTACAGGAACACTTCACCTATGAACTCACAACTGTAGTTGACTGCACAAGACCTGCTTAAGATCAAGCCAGTCAATATTCCAGAGTGGGTGAGTGAATAACAAACAAGCGCACACCTCTAGCTGAGGAGATATCACACAGCTTTTACTTAAACAAGGAACACTCATTCCCTGAGAATACATTAAATAGTGTTTGCTTTTAAGAGACAATTATTAGATAAAGTGGCCAGTCATCTTCTGGCTGCAACTTATCTATCTGTATATACACTTTTTCAAACATAAGTGTTGAATCTCATAGTCCTTGTAGTCTATCTTGGACTACAACAATCAATTTTATAATTTATTACAATTGTGAAATTATAATGAAGGAGAGTTATAAGGTACTCTGATTCTAACAGAAGATGCCCCTTTAAAAGTGACAGTTAAGACAAGCAGGGAAAAGATTCATAAAAAGCAGGTGAAAACTCTTGGTGAATGAAGGAGAAACCACAAGCATACACCTTTAGGTATGAAAAGTAACTGTTGCCTTCTACAGACTGCGGCTTCTAGAAAGTGTGGAACAGAGCATTTCCTCATGTAAAATGTCTGATAAGATCAACTCAGCATTATCAAGAGACACTGGTGTAAAAAAAATTAAAGCACGAGGTACCTGAAAAGTAGGACCAGAGCAAGGTAAATGAGATAGCCATTCCTTCCTGGTACATTTCTGGTAAGAACTTTGGGAGCTTGAGAATTTATATGTTTATGTTTCAGAGGGTATTGATGTCTACCCATACGTCCTGAACAGCATGTGGAATATTTTGATATTCATGCCATCTAACTTTCATAATATGGAGTAGAATTTCCACCAGCTATACTTACACAAGCCTTTACTGATCCAGGTACTCAGCTTGTCGGAGAGATGTGGAAAACAGCTCTTGACAAAATCCTCAAAGGTCACTGTTGCTAAGGCATTGATGCTGGCAGCCACTGTGCTACAAAAAGAAAAACAAAACAAAACAAACACAAGAAAATGGTCTGAACTAAAAAGGATGAGTCATATATCAACCTTATCATCAAGGAGAGGCAAGGCAACACAGTCATAAGAAATACAGATATCTACATATGTTCATGTTCTAGAACCCAGTGAACTACCTGTCCTGTTTACTTATCACTCAAACCTTTATTTATGCAAATACTCTCTGGAAGAATCTAAGTTTTCATTTCATAAATCCCACTAATTTCCCTTGACTATATGGTAACAAATAGCAAGCAATAGTGGAAAACTTTTCCACAAATATACCAATGTGTATTTGTGCATATGTATATAGATGGGGAGTGTCCCTCTAGGCTCATTTGGAAGCAACAAAGTGACTATCTGAACCCCAAAGTAAGAGCAGTTTGCCATTGCTTAACAGCTTATCTCTCTATATATTTGCTTATTCATATATAAGTGTTGAAAGGTCATAGTCTTTGTGGAATACAACAATCAATTTTGTCATTTATTACAATTGTGAAATTAAAATGGAGGACAATTATAAGGTGCCCTGACTCTGGCAGAAGATGTCCCTTTAAAAGTGACAGTTAAGACAAGTGAGGAAAAGATTCATACAAAGCAGGTGAAAGTCCTTGGTGAATGAAGGAGAAACCATGAGCATACACACTGAGGTACAAAGGAGACCTCTACAGCCTGAAACTTCCACAGAGTCTGGAATATAATTAGTAAAGGAGAAAAAGAAAGAGCCTGAGAAGAAACAAAAACCAGCTAACAGCTGTTCTGTTCCCTCTCCCTCTCTCTCTCTCTCTCTCTCTCTCTCTCTCTCTCTCTCTCTCTCTCTCTCTCTCTAACATCACAAAATTGAGTGTGATAGATATGCCAAACATCAGAAAGTTGTTGTTTTCTTTGCAAAATAGCATGAAAACTTATTTAAATTCCTCACAGAGAACAAGAATCTTTTAGTTCAGTAAAAAACTGAATTAAATTTAAAAGGTGAAAAATTATCACCCAAGAATCGTTCCTTCTAAAGAATATAATAAAACAATGATTTTCACTTCAATTATTTGTCCTTGTTCACAAAGCATAGTTATATAAAGAGACAAAAGAATATAATTCATAGAAAAGAGGAAAACTTCAAAAATATTTGTGGCTTTAATAATTTGATGGAAAAATATCCCATAGGGTCAATTAGAAATAATTGAGATTTAAAATGCAATGTACAGAAAATTGTATAAAAGAAAACTAATAACCAGCTTCTGATATATACAAAATTGTATGTTATATTTGTTAAAAGCACTGACATCATTACAGCTATAGACCAAGGAAGGACTACAAAATAAGAGGAATAAAAATGTAGAGTTTATGAAGTATTTGAAATATATAGAAGAATTAGGATGATATAAAAGTAATATTTCAAGTCATTGGTAAAATGGTGATTTATTTATTAAAAAGTAAGACAAATAGCTGATAATTTAGAAGTGAAATATATCACTGCTGCTCTACTTGATTTTTGCATCAACTATATAATATAGAAGATTAATAATTTTACTCATTAATAACATAAGAAATATACTGTGCTATTCATAGTAATAGAAAGGATTTCCTTACTCATATTATGAACCAAAATGATAATATCAAATATGATTTATCATTTCAATATTTCAAAGATCACTTGGCAGCTAGGCAGCATGCTGCAGGATCATGCTTCGGGAAGCAATCCTTTATAGGACAATGTAATGAAGTCACAGAAGTCAAGCTGAGGCTTTAGTGGAGACCCAGTGAAGGCAGAACAGACAGCAACATACATTGGTCATTGGAATAAGCTACAGGCATCTGGAAAAATCAGGTTCAGGTATTGATCATGTGAGTGGCAACAGAAAGGACACAGAGTTTGAATTGCTCAAACCCTAGGGAGCCCATCTTCCAGTAGTATGATCCCCAGATATCAGACATGGAATATCAGGACTTAATGTCTGTAGTGTTGGGTTCTGATTTTGTCTTTGGCCAGTGACCCTTTTGTGTGTCCCACCAGAATTTGAATGTATACTAATTTTGTCTTCAGGTATTTACAGCTGAGTTTGCTCTAACTGTTGTGGGAAGACTTTAGGCTTTTGATCAATGCTGGAACAACATAAACCCTTGAGTATTTTCTGATGAAATGAATATAGACAACATTGAAATAATAGCCAGAAAGTTTTAAAGTAGACGTAAAAAATACCCTTGCATACCATATCCACACCTTACTCACTTACCAAAGGGACGTTTTCTCCCTCATTCTTAATAACCCTCAGTTTCCTCATCTGAAGACTGATGAGAGTGAGTGTAAAGATTCTCTCTTACATGCTATTTGATATCAATGATCAAACAGAAATGCAGCATTGCAGTGGCCACTTGACACTCAGCAAGTGCTCAGTAGACAGTTAGTCATGACTGTCATCATTCAAGTCAGCTCACTATCACCACTAACATCACCATTATCATCTTCGGCTAATCAACATACTAACCTCAGAGTTCCACTAAAGGCACAAGCCACAAAAAGTCCTGGAAGCCCTGGCATAGTTGCAAAAATCTCCATGACAAAATATGGCATCAGCTAAAAAAAGAAGCAAAGATAGAAGAAGGGGAAGAGGGGGTGTATTAATAGCTCATCAATATCTGAAATATTGAAATATAGATTTCAGCAACTGAGATAAGAAATTTATTTCCCAGTATCTTTCTTCAATGTGTGAATTTTTCTTGTATGTTTTCTCTGAATTTAGAGTTAATCTCTAAAACCCATCCTTAACATATGTATTTCAGGGAACCTAGGTGTAGCCCAGCTTGTGGGAAAAAATACTACATATGACAGAGTTAACAAGCTGAATACATATGAAAAAAAATGGAGAGTGAATGCTTCTCATCAGAATATTGTGCCTAAGTTTTAAAAAACACATAGTGATCTATTCTTCAATGATATGCTGAGAATATAATAATAGGTATTATGAGAATAAGGATTATTTGTTCAATTTTATAATTTAATGTTACCTTGTTTATTTTTTTGTAATTTTGTAACATGGTCCCATATAGCCCAGGAAATCATCTCAAATTCACTCTGTAACCAATGTTAGCCTTAAATTCTTGATCCTCTGGCTCCATTTTTAAATCTGTAATTCCAAGTACTTAGCCCTAGGCTCATTTTTGTTCAGTTTTCTACTAAAGAATCATTAATCATTCTTAGGCTACACAGAAAAGCAGTGTCACCAACAGCTAGACACATGCATTGAAGCTTACCTTCTACTTAGCCTGTCTTCAGACTTTGTCTTAGTGAACAAGGGAAAGTGTTCTTTTTCTGTAGGCCCATTTCTATATATTAGAATGTACTGTGTGTGAGGTCACCCAGGAGTTAGGGAAAGAACCCAGAGACTAGTGCTTGGCGAATGGGGGTAGGTTTACATAGAAAAAGGATAACTCTACCACTCCACCTCATATTCCTGCTAAGAAACCAGGAAAGTGCATACCTGGTCTGGTGATGAAATAACACCAGAAGTCCAAGGGTCACAATCCTTGAAGTAGGAGTACATGATCAAGCCAGAGAAGATGGCACACACCGCAATTATCCAGAGACCCAACAAGTTAAAGTACAAGGCACTAGAAGAAAGGACATGAGCAATTGTTCTGGCACATTCCAGCTCAGCAAAGACTGAAGGGTACACTTTGAAGGACTCATTCTCCAGCTTCCAGGAAGCATTCCACTGTACAGCTTCACATTAGAGGAGTCATCACAGTTTTTAGGATAATTGCCAAATATGAATAAGTTAAGATTTTAGATGAATTTTTTTTGAATAAGAGTTTCCCCTAAATTGCAATGAGTGTGGTATATGACCTATTTTACTGTATAAAATTTTACATAATGATTATTCTCATTATATAACTTCAAGTAATTTCTCCCTACTCAATTAATGACGCTATCAAAAATGCCAACTTATATTTTAATAATTTTTCTTCCAGGAAGATAATAGTGAGATAACATAATAATAGACGAGTATTGGTTACAGTTGTTTTAGAGATGAGAGCAGATAAAAGTTAAAGTCAAGTATTTTAGAGACAATAGGAAGAATCAATAATAGGAAGATCAATGTAAACATTATTTGCAGAAGTTAATTTTATTCTATGGCACACAAGCACAACTACAGTTGGGTGTCTTTTCAAGATCCTATACATTAAAATGTTTTCATGTAGTCATTTGATTGTCAAGATTTTCCTCATATTCTTAATCTCATGGAAGATTTCAAAGTAGACAGGCCTTACATTGTGCTGATAAAATAAAATATTCTCAATGTGATGAGACTCACACTGGTCCTTCCTGTTTGTTTGTTTTAACCAGGATTTGAAGACAATTCCACATTTAAATATTAGAATATACATTTATTTCATGCAACCATGGCATGATGTTTGAGATACATATTTATATACATGCTTACATCCATATACTCTTGCAATATGTGGGTGTCTGTATGTTTTGCACAAATATGGGATAAAGGCCTTCTTTAAACATTGTATCATTTAATAAATGACAAATATTTAACAAATACAATGTGTTATTCTTGGTGTTTTGGGGGAAAATTGATGAAAAATATATACTTTCTAATGTCCATTTACTAATTTATTAAGAGGCAGAAATTCAACATATCACAAGAGAAAGTAATACATAGTCATATGGTAAATACCTATTATCCTAACAATTCAAGAAGCAGAGGAGAAATAATTTGGAACCTAGGAGTCTGAGGTTATTCTAGAATAGAGATCCTATTTCAAAACTAAATAAGAATATTAAAGGGAAAGAAGAAAGTTATTATTTATTTTACCAAAAGATTATTCTCTTTATATAAATATTTGATTTTACATTATCTAAAAGCAGATTTTTATTTGAATTTGAATTTAAATGAATTTAAGACCAAAGCCACATGTATTTTTCAGCATTTTATCTATTTGATAAAGTGATGACCATGTGCTTGGGAACCTTACTTAATATAATTTACTATAATAAGATTTTCATTTATCACTGGTGGCTTGATAGAATGCTGGATAGTATATCTAGTTTCTTCATTTTGAATTATAAAATATACATATAGTGATGTAGTAGTTCCCACTGTAGAATTCAACTTACAAATGGTTGAGTTATTTCAAGACAATTCTATGTCTCACATAGTGCAAATAAGAAATTTACATTGAAAATAATTTAAAATTGTGTGAAGAAGTAGTCATAGAGACTAGACTGGGGCTGGGAAAATTAAGGAGGATCTCTGGGGTTGAAATGCCACATTGAGTGAAATTTGGGGATTTCTGATAGTTGTATGAGATAGAAAAATGTCTTTGATTTCTCTCTACCAAGGGGCTGTTCTGGAATTTTTGCTGGAACTCAGATAATCTAGCTGTGCTTATTCTCATATTCTGCAATAAACTATGCCTATGAGAGCTGCAGCAGCCACAGACACATTGTCTTACATTGTATACTTCTTAAATCTCTCCTTAGAAATGTTAAGGTTAGCTATATGTGCTAAAGAATCCCAAAGCAGATAATTAGATGAAGGGGGAATTTAACTTTGGTTAATTTGCAAATGTAAAGTGAAACTTGATTTGCTCCATTTTTCTAAGTATCTATATTTAGGGAAACAGAAGTTTAAGGCAAACCTATGAGAAGACAGTAAACAACTCAAAGAACTAAGGCTTCTCATAGGGATGAATAAGCAAGGTAGTTATGTAGCTTTAATCAATAGCATGTTTTCTTTACTTTCTTCTGTGTTTGTACTGTAAATGCCTCATTCCTGTATTCCCTCAGTGGTGCCACAAGCAATATTTGAAATGAAACTGCCTGATTCATCCGTTACCATTTTTTTCAAATTAATGATTTAAAATATCAAAATGTGTCTCAATTTACCTCATAACACATAAAAAATAAACTACAGCTGAAGAAAACACATAATTGAATAAAAAATGACCAGGGCCATCTTGCCATGGAGACTATAAGCAAGAAGCATGATTTGCTCCTCTTCCTTACTGAATGTACCCAATCTAGCCTATTTATTTCTCAGTAAATAAAGACAGAAATTAATCAAGGGAAAAGCCAAGCAGAGTGTGCTGAAATGGAAATAGTTATGTTTGACTGAAATAGTTGTTGAAAGGGCTGTATGAATACTTGCTACATGAGCATGTAGACCTGCATTTGTATTCTTGCACTCATGTGAAAAACAAGACATGACTGAATGTGCACTCTGGGGCTGGGAAATGCAGAGACAAGAGTATAGCTGGGCTGCAGACTAGCTTTAGGTCCAAGGAAAGATTATGTCTCAAAGAAATAAGACCAGTAGGGGCCTGATGGCATATGCCTTTAACTCAACATACAAGAGGCAGAAATTGGCAGATCTCTGTGAGTTTGAGGCCAGCCTGGTGTACAGAGTGAACATCAGGACAGCTAGAGCTATGTATGGAAACCCTGTATCAAATAAGTGAACAAACAAACAAAAAACTGAGATGAAGAGTGATGAAGCAAGCATCCAACTTTCTCTTCTAGCTTCCACATGTACGCTCTTAGCCCCCAACACATACTTCTGCATACACCACAGTCCCATGTATACACATATACACACTCATATGCACACACAAACACACACACACATATACACACACAAATGCACACAAAGACTTTGAACAGATTAAATAAATATCTTTTAATTCTCTCTTTCACAAGAATGCATACTTTAATGACTCACTAAGGTAAAAGATAATATAGAAATTTTTTCTTAATAGACAACTTACAGCTTAGCATGCTTTTCTGTTTTGCAAGAGATGCATCTCTGGATAGTTGATTGGTTCACTCCATAGATTCCAAGCCAAGTAAAAGTTCCTCCTACTGCAATTGTCCAAAAAGTATGCCGTCGGAGAGGATCTACATCAAAGCTGTGACAAAGAAAGAAAGGAATAATAGTAGTATTTTCTTGATGTCCTGGCTGTTATCATTTTATGAGGTCATGTAATTAAATTTTATAAAGCATGAAAAAATAACATTGGACATACTCAAAAATGTGTAGCCGGGATCCATTTCGTGCATGTTCTAACACATTGTTGAAACCACCAGCACGGTTTGATCCTTGAATGAGGACTGTTAAAAAGCCCACAACCATGACAACCATCTGAAATGCATCTGTCCACACAACTGCTTTTAAACCTCCCTGAAATGGGAAGAATAGTCCAAGTTATTGAAAATGAGATCTGTAACCACTCCAACTCAAACAGTTTCCCCACTACTGAATCAAATGAACTCATTCTGAGCTGTTATTGAAGATCTTTTAAAGGGTAAATCCTGGGTTAAATATAGTGATAAAATGCTAAGTAAAGAAGACAGGCCCCCATGAAAAAATTCTACGAGTTTTTAAGATTAATTGTTGAATTGGAAATGGAGAATAAATACAAATTTTTACTTAAAAGTGTAGGAGGAGTAATGAAAGACTTTTGAGAAGTACAGTAGAGTCATGACCTGATCTGAGGAAATGACAAGGTAAATTCTGAAGAATGATTAAAAATTTACGAGATTCAGCACACAAATTGAGAGAAGAAAAGAAATGTAGGTTTCTCAGGAAATGAGAGAACCCTGAAAGATACAAATGTGAGGTGTAGATAGACCAAAAGGCACATTAGTAAATTTTCTGGAAGTCAGAATAGATATATTTAGACAAGACCATTTAAATAATTTCCCAAGAACAAAGACAGCCATATGGTGAGATTTGTTTCACAGTAGCCATTGGTCAGCTACTGTGAATTACAAGGCTGTAGTAGACTAGAAAATTCCAAGTTATTCTTAATACCCAAGATAATCAATGGTTTGAAGCAGGGAAGAAAAAGAGAAAAATCTGTGGTTTTGAGAAATATTCAAGAGATAAGATTCTCATAGTGCACTAAATACAGATGAGGAAGAAATGAAAGAATTCAGTGTAAACACACAGGTCCAGGTGAACAAATTTAGACTTTTTATGTAACTAGTGGTAGCACATTTTCGAAATTGAGAATAAGTATTAAGCAAGAGATTAAAGCAGTGAGTATACCAAACCTGCCTCCCTTGTAGAAGAAGGGGCAGGAAGAAAACAATGCCCATATTCCTTTACAGGGGTCCTAAATTAACTGAAGAATTAACTGAGGCTAGAGTTGTGTTCGTTTCTTTCTGAGTTTTAAAAGTTCCACAAATGATTCTAATGTAGATTTCTTGCTGAAAACATGTGGGCAGAAAGAAGGAGAAAAATGAGAGCTTGCTGTAGCATTCCATCACCTGAGTCCCCTAGGATCGTCATGAACATGGCAAAGGCAATTAGGAAGAAATTAAATAAAGTGGCATACAAAAGTGTTTTGCAAGTGAGCAAGTGCCAGTAAAATGAAAGGAGGTAATATTTTTAACACTAAAAAAAAAATGGAATTATCATTCTGTTACTCCTCCAGAATGTCAGTAACTTCTATGAAAAGTTGACATACTTATCTTGAGTTTGAGAGGAAAGAAGACATTGGAGTTGCCCACCGTTTACTTGGTAATTAAAATTAAACTATAATCTTAATTTCTCAAGTCTCTGCTAAAAGCATTGTATTGCATATAGCTTTTAAATCATGTTTTGAAGAACAATAAGTCTTCCCAATGACCACATACACATCTCCTATATAGCACTATCTTGATTGTCTTTGAAGATGCTCAGGCCCCTAAGGATGGTAATACATGTCTTTAATCCAAGCATGTGTGATGCAAAGGCAGACAGATCTCTGTGAGTTTGAGGCCAACCTAGTCTACATAGTGAGTTCTAGGATTCAGTGCAAATAATGAAACCCTGTCTCAAGAAACAAAAAACAAACAGGGATGTTAATTCTTTCTGATCCAAGCCTCAGTTTTTCAGTACTATAAAGATGAAATATTAAAGGCTTCCATTTTCAGGGCATACTTATCATTAGTTGTATAAGATTCTGCACATAACTGAACATCAGCTGGTCATCCTAGAGTACAGACTCTCAAATTTCCTCTCCTCTCCCTCCCTTCCTTTCTCCCCTCCTCCTCCATCTCCTCTCTTCCCCCTCCCACTATATTTAATTAGTCTAATTGCACTGACCACTAAATTACAAATGACCTGGATAGCAGGAATCACTTTTAAAAAGCTCTTCCACTGATTATTTTCCAAGTGTGGATCATCCACATGATCAAAGAGTAAAGAGAGTACAATACAAAAGTCACTGTTGGATAAATAAATTGTCTGTTGGTGGGGTATTGCCACTCTTGCCTGGCTGGACAGAAAAGAGATGGAACAAACATTTAGTGGGGTAAGGATAGATGAGGGACTTCAATATAATTAGTGAAAGAATTTCGACTCCATACTAACAGGTTTGTTATTCTGTGAATGGTTGAAAGAAATACTTTGTTCATGAATAAATGCTGGTTTTAGGCATACAGCCTGTGTGAGAAAGTCTGGCAGCACAGAACTGGTTCAGTGTATGACTGTTTTTCTTTTTCTTTTTCTTTTTCTCTTTCTTTTTCTTTTTCTTTTTCTTTTTTTTTTTTTTTTTATACAGTGACTGTTGAAACATAAAGGCTTATTCCTGCTTAATTTTGAGCATGTCTTATTCTGTCAATACTTACTTTCCTGTTCTCTTGCTTAGAGACATTGAGATTCTTTATTTAATCTCCACTTTCTCATTTTCACTGTTTTATTACATGGATCCTCTTGAATTTTCTCATCCATTTATGAAGGTCAAATTTTAAACAATTCAATAGTGCTCCAAATTCAAGATTTTTGAAAGCTTTAAATCTGATTGCTGTCTTTCTAACTCATGAATTATCATTTCATTTTGCAGGGTTTATTCTTTAAGCCCATATCTATATACAACAATTATTATGTTTTTCATAGTTTATATTACAAATATACTTAGAAAATTTAATAACGTTACTTATGAACCACATTAAAACAATAATTATCAAGTGCCAAAACTTGAGAATCCTTTGTATGAAGTGCTTAGGTAAAGAAGTATTTCACATTTCAGAGTCTTGCAGATTTTGGAATGTTCATATGGAGTTTATGATAGAGTTGCTAGTAACAGTAAGTAGAACATCTGAGATGCTCTGAAGTCTAAAGCATTTTAAGCATCCTCAATAAGTGTCAGATTTGTGTGTCACTTTGCATTTTCGGATTAGGGTCACTCAGCTTGTATTTTCTTTCTTCTCATAAACTACACTGCTTAAGCCAGTCAGTGTTTCCGTTCACAGTATTTCCATTATATTAATCCTAGGGGATGATTTGTTAGTTGTAAAGACTCAGATTAACTGATACTCGGTTCCTGAAAGATAGCTTTGTTGGGAACTTAACTATATAATTTGAGAGTATTTTTCTCTCCATCATTGAACATACTATTCCTGATTTCAGCTATAATAAATAATAAAAGTTACTAGAAAATCTGCCTGATGAGTTACTGCATAGCCTCCTTCTACATCATCGGCTTTATTTTAGGTCTTCCTCATGTACATTATTCACTTTCACTGATGCATCTAGAGATGGACTTTTGTTCTCATCTTTAAAGATAGCACATACTAAACTCGTAGATTTCTACCTTTTATCAGTTCTTAAGTACTTCAAACATACTATTTGGAAATAAGTCTTTTCTCCACTCTTGGTATATTGCTTTTCTAGACTTCAACTGAACATAAATTTAATATTTTGTTATTAATATATCTTAATTTCTTTTCTTTCATTTGTCATCTTTCTGAATGCACGCTGTCATTTCTTCAGATATATCTTCCGAGATGAAAATCATCTCTTCAAATAAATCCAATTTGATATAATATCTGTAGCCTGACCATTCATAGTAAATTATTGTTAATATAGTACATCATTGTACTACATACTACATGATATACTAATATAGTACTTTATTATACTAGTTTATGCATATCTGTTCCTTATTCAACATCTGGCAATTCAGTATGTGGTATTTCTTAGAGACTAAATCTTGTTTGAGATTTTACTGTTCCTCATTCTTGGTATCTTATTCTATTTCTGATGATATATTACTTTAGGATTTTAATTGGATTATTTTATAGTGCTAACTTGGATTTATTCTCCATAGACAACTTATACTATATTTTCATTGAACAAAGCAAAATGAGTTTTTAAACTGGAGTTACTGCAGATCCCTTGACAGATCTAAACTTAGAAAGAAAGTCCCAACCTCATCTATATTGACAGGATTCCAAAACTCATTAATATAATAAAGACACTCTTATGAGCTTGCCCTCCAGGGAGCCTGATCCTTCTTGCCCAAACACTTTGTACACCTTCCCAATATTAGTACTGATTATCACACATTTAAATTATTTTTATATTGCATTGCTTTGTTATTTATAAGTGGGTGGGCATGGTGGGAGATTTCCTTGGGGAGCTATGATTTTCTGTGCAATCTCAGCTGCACATCTAAAAGTTATGCTAGAGTCCAGCTGCTTTTCTAGTAGAGCAACAAACTTGTCAGATCTGGTCATAACAGACAGACAAGGAGTTTCTTCTTAAGCAAAATATGAAGAAGTATATGATAAAAATAAATGTTTCAATGTTGAGAAATATTAGGCTATGCAGTATGTATATAACAAAGGGTATATGATGTGAGCATAATGCAAAATACTATGCTATAATGTGTCAATTATTTTTCTTTGATGTGGCAGATAGACAATGTACCTAACTGGTAATAACTTCTAAGGTATAAATAGAAAATTATATAACACTTCAGAAGGATAAAAGATTTTAATTATGTGAAATTGATACAAAGTAATTGCACATTAACTATTTATTGATCTCAATTAATTGTCACAACTATATAAAATTCTATCAATACTACATTGCTTGAGAACTGGGAATTTTTATAGTCAAAATATTAAATGTAATCTATAAGTAAGAGACAAAATAGCCAGAGAACCTTCAGACTTATTAAATGACAGCTGTCCGTGATCATTCATATATATATATACATTGTTATTTTTCTTATAGTATCCAAAGAAATTTAATGTTATAATTCCTAAGTGTTCTTAAGGAGAAATTTTTTTTCAGAGCTTACAAAGGGTCACTTATCCTCTGATTAAGGAGATATTTCTTTCACTAAATTATCTCTCATTAAACATGATTTTCTTGATGTCAATTGTTTTATTCTTCTGAATAAAACTATATTATTTTATGATTTTAATTGGCTTTTTATAGCCTTAAGTGGATTCTTCTCCAGACACGTTTTGCCCTTTTTTTTTTTTTTAACATCACATGAATCAAAGTGAGCTATGAAGCATAAGCCACTTCAAATTCCTGCAATGACCCAAGGCTAGTTAAACAGTCCTACCCTTAGCTGCTACCCACAGAGGCCCCAAAACAGTAAAGCTTTATCTTATTCTGAATGAGCTCAGAGCACAAATTCTCTTTATAATAGATACTTCAAAGACTTTTAAGGACAATAATAGTGTTTCCACAGCTCCATACATACCAAGCTACAGTAGAAAGTGCAAACGATTCCTGTTGCAAACACAGAGGCCCATAGATTAAAACCAGTCACTACAAAAGAAGAAATGTCATTACAAAACGTTAAAGGAAGCTTTTCTGCAAAAAAAGTAACAGCAAATTTGGCCTCCTCTGATTCTGTAGCTTAGCTCCTAGGTCCACTTTTGTTGTTGCTTTGAAGAAATAGTACTTCCCAGTTCAATTAATGTTACTGCTATGTTCTTCCAATGTGGGAGATGTCACTGAGAAAAGTTCCTTTTCTGTTTTATTTTTCCTTTATTTTTATATCCAGGATTCTATTATCTCGAAAGGATCAGTAATACATCTCAATGTAGTCATAGACACCTTTTACTCTTATATTAAGATCTTCTGCCTTATGAACTGGTCTTCAACACAGAAAACATATATAGAACGTATAAATGTACAATAGCAAATCTGACATCATTTGAAATAGCGGAAAACAAAACTGAAACACCCAAACCAACCACACGCAACTGAACTGTGTTTTTTTTTTGTTTGTTTTTTTTTCGAGACAGGGTTTCTCTGTGTAGCCCTGGCTGTCCTGGAACTCACTCTGTAGACCAGGCTGGCCTCGAACTCAGAAATCCACCTGCCTCTGCCTCCCAAGTGCTGGGATTAAAGGTGTGCGCCACCACTGCCCGGCCTGAACTGTGTTTATAAGCAAGATTTATAAAGCAAAATCTAGTAATAGTTTCATATTATTTTCAGTATTGAGTACACTTTTCAAGCTGCACATATGTAGTGACCACTAGAGTATCTCCCCCACAAGGTATCAAATATATATTTTCAAAGCTGAGAATTCAGAAATTTTGAGAAGTATGCCCAGTAACTCACCTTGGTTAAGAGCCAGAGCAGGGGCATAGACCACAACTCCCGTGTAGAGAATCTGTTGTAGACACAGGAACACACAGGAAGTTGGAGGAGGGGGAGTATTGACTTTAGTCCTTTTTTGTTCCAGGCTTTATATTTTTTAATTTTAACTGAAAATAAACTCTTGTCTCATACTTCCCAAGGGCGGTTTCCCCTCCCTCCATTGCTCCCAGCTCCTTTCCACCTCCCATCTCCCCAGATCCACTCCTCTCCACGTTCTTTTCAGAAAAGAACAGGCTTCCAAAAGATGACATCCAACGAGGGCAAAACAAGATATAATAAGACACAGCAAAAGCCCTCATATACAGGCTGGACAAGGTAACCCAATAGGAAGAGTCCCAAAAGCAGGACAAAATTTCAGAGGTGCACCTGTTCCTCCTGTTAGCAGTCCCAGTAAAACACCAAGCTAACAGTCATAACATATGCAAAGGACCTGATGCAGACCCATGTGGGCCATGCTTGCAATTGCTTCACTGGTGAAAATTAGTTAACTTCTGTTTTATTTTTAGCTGAATTCCATTATCTAGAACTATGTGAATATGAATCCCAATTAAGTCTCATGGCTTCAAAATGCAAATATCTGGTCCATTCAACAAGTATTGCTTTTTACCAATCGGTTGTCTAGTGCCAAATTGTCAGACCTGAAAACATACATACAAGTAGCATTATATGGATTGAATAGGTTATATTTGATAATATATATATATATATATATATATATATACACACACACACACACACACACACACATATATGCACATATATTGTATGCATGCAATAACAATTAATGAAAAAAAAAGAGACCATGAGCTTGAACGAGAGCAGGGCTGGGTAAATGAGAGGGTTTGGAAGGGAAGAAAGAGATGGGAGAAATGTTATATTTCAATTATAATCTCAAAAAAAATCATAAAGATAAGACAGATTGGGATAGAAAACTTATATTGCATTTGATGCACTCAGTATTTAATGAAATAATGATAATGGCCCAAGGAGAAAGGCATTGCCTGTCTCCGATTTCCTAGACAAATTCTTCAGACAGAGGCAGAATTTTAGGGGAGCTGGAAGTTATCTTGTAGCAGAAAGTACTTGGAGAGGAGGAGGAGGAAGCAGCTTTTGTGCACATGGCATCTTACAGAACCTAAAGCCCATGAGGAGAAGAAACCCACCAGAGAGAAGTAGGAGTGTTAATGGAAATTCCTGCAGTGGAGGCAAAGGGCTTACAGAAAAGCAGGCATTTCTGAGGTGATTCAGCTTATTGGTTTTAAAAAGTAAGCCAGGCATAGCAGTGCATGCCTAATCCCAGGACTTGAGATATGGAGGCAAGAGAATGACCAGCCTGAGTTACACAGGTAGAACGTGTCTCACAACAAAAATAACTTACCAGATCATTCCATAATTAAATCTTAAAAAGTTAGAAAATGAAATAAATTTGAAGAAAAATGTTTGCCATGTGCCCTCTAACAATTTGTTTTTGATACATATTGTGTTTGTTTTGAGGAACAGTCTCACTTGTAGCCCTGGATAGCATCATTCTTTAGGTAAACCAGAGTGTCTATGAATTCAGGGAGATCCATTTGCATCTGCCTCACAAATGCTGAGATTAAATGCCTGAGCTACCGTAATCAGCTTACAATTTGTTACTAGTTGTTTCGTCCAGAAATAAGGAATCTATGCTGGGTGGATTCATCTCAAGGTAATTACACATCTTAGAAAAAGGTAGTAACTTCTTAGAAACAAAGCTGTCCTTTAATTGATATCATTTCCCCACAAATAAACAGAACTGTAACGGTATCTTTTCACTTTCCAGCCTTCCCATAACCCTTACTCCTCACCGTCTGCACGATGTAGATAAGAGTCGCTGCATAGCGAACTGGCTTGTTGAATCGTAGCTCTAAGTACTAGAAAACAGAGAAAGAAAAGCAGTCAGTAAGCCTTAGACAAGAGTTGTCTTAGTAAGCACTGTGTGGCTGTGAACAGACATCACAACTAAGGAAATTCTTATAAAGGAAAGCATTTAATTGGGAGTGATTACAGTTTCAGAAGTTTAGTCCATTGTCATCAGGGTGGGAAGCCTGGTGGCACACAGGTAGACATGGTGCTGGAGAAGTAGCTGAGAATTCTACATTCTGATCCACAGGCAGCAGGAAGGGAGAGCCAGGGAGCCTTGCTTGGGCTTTTGAAACCTCAAAGCCCACATGCAGTGACATACTTCCTCCAACAAGGCCACACCTCTTAATCCTTCTTAAGTAAGTGCCACTCTCTGATGATTATGCATTCAAATATACAAGCCTGTAGGGCCATTCTTATTCAAACCACCAAATGTCAAGCAGCTGACGTTTCTTAGTATTCCTTTGAATATAGGATTTGGGTTTATAATACTATTTTATCTTATGGTCCTTGAAAGTAACTAAAGAGAAAAAAGTGAAAGTAACTAAAGAGAAAAAAGCATGAATTGCTAATAGTAAACCCATATTAATATCTAGTTCTTCATCTTTTTCACAACAATTATGGAAGACAAGTGGGCTGCTTGCTTGAAAGTTTACTTCTCTTCATTTTCTAACCAAGGGTCTTCCTGCTGGACCCACTGAAGGCAAAGTATCTTTTATGTCCCTTCTGCCCACAACTTAGTGTAAACCTTTGTTTCTTCTTTTCTAGACTAATTTTGTTGCCCTATCATTGCCCATTTTAAAACTATGCCTTGGCAGTATGTTTTATTAGTGCATACCCATGACATTGTGTCTCTTAGGACAGCTCTGATCACACCAATCTCAAAATCTTCAGTGATTACTGTTGTCAAAACAATTATACCTTTCTGGCTTGATCTGCTTTATTGTCCGGCTACACTTGTCTATCTTAATTTATATGTGTGCCTTCCAGGTTTTCTCCAGATTAAATAATTATTTGTATATAAACTGGAAATTATTATATTTTTATCTTTTAATATTCTAATTGACATAGAATTATATCACTTCTCCATTCTTATTTGTCCTTCAGCTCCTTTGTGTTACCCTCTCCCAAATCCCTTCTATACTGCCCTCCACAAATTTATATATGTAGATGTGGATATCTCTGTATCTGTATACACAAATATCTATAAATATAACCTACTAAGTCCTTTATTGTTGTTTGTGCATATGTAAGGACGACATAAACCCCATTTGTCTCCATTTAAGGACCCCATTTGTCTCCATTTAAGGATCAGGCCTTATTTTTAAAAAAAAGACCATGAGGCACCAGCTCTAGGAACAAACTCTAAGTTCCAGAAACTAGGCCATAAAAAACAGCACCAGGGAGAAAACATAAAATCCAGAACAAGATCATTCAACCCCCTCCCAAAGAACTGCCTGAGGACAACCACAAAATTGGGGAAATATCTTATCTCAGAATGGGTGGTCTGCACTATTTTATCACGTGGTTGAACGTTCATGACATAGGAATGCACCCCCTACCACCCACCAATGAAATTTTAGATTACCTAATCTTTTAGAGAGCCCCCCCCCCCATCCTTTATAAGAAGGTCTATGTGCCTTTGTCTGGGGTCACCATTTTAGAGAATGGTTGACTGCCATATGCTGATTGTTTCTGCACAATAAGCACTCTTTATTTTTGCTTACTATCTGAGTCTGGGGTCTTCCTCCAGTGATTTTCAGACCCTTACACATATATTGTTTCAAAGCTGCCATTCTGTGTTTGGCAACTAATACGGGAACAGTCCTACCCAGCGACAGCACCTGTGAAGCACAATTACTGCCATCGCAAGGTATTTATAAAGGTCACTCACATGTTGGTGGCAACCAAAAGCTGTTTGTTTTATTTTTTATTTTTTTCAACATTAATTAAAACTGAGAGAGATTCTCCCCAAATTTAAATTTTTCATGTTTGTTTCCAGCATGTTTTAGTTATCTCTCAGGGACATTGATCCAGCTGGCATCCATCTTCTTATGCATATTCTCTTTTCTGAGCTCTGTTTCTCAGATATACTCAATACTTTTAAAGCCTTCAGTCCCTGTTGGGTATGCATGGATATGTGTGGCTTAAAACAAAAGAAATTTATAACCTTTCATTTCTGAAATCAAACATTCAAAATGAATTCTCCTAGACCAAATCGCTGCTACAGTGCCACATTCCCACAGAGGTGCGTATTATTTCCCCTCTTTGCACTTCTCTGTGCTTTTGGTATCTGCTGGCAGTCCTTTGCTTCTGGCTCCATTGTCCTAGAGAATGTTACCTCTCAGCAGTCTAAGACCATTTTCTCCTGCATGGAATCACACTATTCTGCCTCTGAAAGGTTGTATTTGCTCTCCCTTCCACGTGTTATTAGTTGTCTTTGATGAATACATAAGCTTTTAACTGCAAGAGCGCAAAAACTGAGTCTAACAGAAAAAATCACATATTTCATGCCTGTTTTCAAAAGTCCCAGAGGTAATATTTAGTATCGTTGCATTGTTTCTTCTCTTAGAACACTAGACTTGGCCCTTCACATTATTTCCTAACTCAAGACGCATTAAATCTACTTTCCATGGTTACTCACACTCAAATAGTAATAAAATGAAGCTAATCTTGCCTTATCTTCAGCCTTCATAACACACATCCAATTCACGAAAGGAGCCTAGTATACCAGACTTTCAAACAAAAACACTTGGTTTGTTTCTTTTAATACTGCTTTAAAATTAACTTTTCCTCTTTATTTTGGCAACAGACTCCTACTTAGCCCAATTGCTTCAGTGGTTAAAACCCTAAAATTATTCTCAACATTCAGCTAGACTATAACCCTAAAACAGAAACCACATGAAGTATGCCACTCATTCTTCAACCAAACAGTATAATGACCTATCTATAAATATCAAAAGCTAATTCCTTCATAAATTGAACTAAAATACTCATAATATTGGATTATATCTGATCAGATATTAAGTACCCATTTTAGGACAAATATTTTATAACATAACATTTTGATGAAGTAATATTCTATAATATTTAGACATATTATTATCTAAATATTATCAAAATAATGCCATAGACTCTAATTCACAGAATAACTAAAATTAATTTACTAAAATGTAATTCACAAATGTTTAGAGATCACTGTATAAGACATTACAATCTAAGTGATTTTGTTATGAAAACTTTAGATTGAAGAAGTAGGAAGGTTATCCAATATAAGAAACTAAACATAATGATAGACTATGAAACGTATTTTAAACAGCTTAAGAGTCAATAATAAGCTAGGCTTATTAGCACAGAAAATGAATAGAAGCTAAACTGAAATGAAGATAGCATCAACTGGAGATAATGAAAATGCTATTGAAACTGAGCTATGCTGAGTGCGGTGGGCCATCCCTTTACTCCCAGCTCTCCAGAGGCAAAGACAGGGAGAGCTAAACCTAACGTAGACTGCGTTGGTGAAAATAGTTTCTATACTTTGACCTCAGATGAGCTAGTGGTAAAGTTTCACAGATGCACAGTTTCTCCTTGAAATCCCACTGCCTATCAAAACACCCAAAGAGTTGGCTATTCCTATCATTTACCCACTGTGTTGATTAGTTTCTGTCAACTTGAACAAACTAGAATCAAGTGAAGAAGGAACTTTAATTGGGGAATAGCTCCATCCATTGAGTCTGTGGGATATTTTATGAATTAATGTTGAAGGATGGACTAGGCTACTGGAGATAGTGCCACTCTTGGAAAGGGGGTCCTGGGTTGAATAAAAAAGCAAGCAGAGCAAGTCATGCAACTAGTGTGTATTCATGGCCTCTGTTTCAGTTCCTCCCTCAGTCCCTGCCTCAGTTCCTGCTTGAGCTTCCTTCTATGTTGAATTGGTCTGTAAGATGAAACAAACACTTCCCTCCCTAACTTGGTTTCAGGCAGTTTTTTATCACAGCAAATTAAAGCAAACTAGAATATCCATCCCAAAAGCGAAGGGCTCAGAACTCAAGAATGACTATTCCTCATCTCACTGAGGGCAATGGTTCTAACTCCACTACTGCTCCAAGCTCCTGTGTACCTCTAGTCAACTGCACAATCAATGCCTTGAGGTATGGAATGGCCTAGTCTGCATATATATCTGGAAGTGGGCAGTCAGCAAGCTTGCCCCACTTTTGTTGCTGCTGGTGGTGGTTGTGTGTGTGTGAGCGTATGTGTGTTTGTGTGTGTGTGCGTGTGTTTGTGTATGTGTGTGTGTGTGTGTGTGTGTGTGTGTGTGTGTGTGTGTGTGTGTGTTCTTGTTCCAGAGCTAGACCAGTTGTGCCAGCCTACTTGCATGGCAATGTATTCCAAGGGACAAACACAGATGCTGTAAATTTCATGAGGTCTGGAGTCCAAATTCACTGATTGTTTGAAATTTTTTATTCATTAAAGCAAATGACAAAACTGGTTGATGTTCAAGGAGTGGAAAATACAGTCCACATATTGCAGTCTTTCATACCTAAAAAGACTCCAAAAGTCATATATTTTACGATATAATGGGGCATAAAGAAGAAAACCCAAATACTACAGTGTTGCAAATAAGGCACAATGAAAATAATAGAAATGCTGACATACTATTCTAGCCCAGATCTATAAAAATAACTCCATATCTCAATAACTATCTCATCTACTGTAGTAATCCTTTGAGACATAAGTATTATTAACAATATTTGGAGCGTGAAAACCAGATATAGAGTACTTAAGAACTTTTTCCTGTCATACAGCTAGCATGTGGCAGAACCATCATTCAAAGCCAAGTAGGCTTGCTTATACTTCATGCTGTTCACATCTAGACCACAAAGTAGGGGCCTATCCCAAAATAATCTTACAATTTCTTTACACAGTCCTTATGTCCTCCTGTTATATAAGAAGGACTTTATAGAATCCTCCGGCAGGCAATAGTACTTTTAAAATAGGTTTATATACTAAACTTAACTCGTAAAATTGAAAGGAGCTTAAATCTCTTCAGAGTTGGTCTGGCCTAGCTGCATTGATAGGCATGTGTCATAGGTTTCTCAGGTTAGAGTCTTTGGTTTCCTGCAAATTATGTGTTTGCAATTTGCTGAATTGATTTTGCAATTCTCATTCACTTTACTAAAATTAGATAAATGGTTTAGAGAAGGCAGGTTTCTTTGTGCGAATATATTACTGGATTATTTTTAACTAAACATAGAAACTTTGTTAACCTAACTATGTATTTCCAAGGCTAATTTGGCTACAAAATAAGCTATCTCTTACTCTCTAAGGTGAGAGCTAGGATTTTTGTGCTGACAAACACCAAATGAGTTAATGCAGGTACGACTTAGCACACAGCTAAATACATATAACCTTGTGTTGTAATTGTTTTATGCATTTATTGTTTGTTTCCTTTTGCATGAACGTAAGCCCCATGAAGGCAGTACAGCATTTTACCTCATGTCCTCGAGGCCTGAAGGTGTGCATAGGACAGAGTAAGTGCTGAACATGCATTTATTAAATGAATAGCTAACCACAACATATATTCCAAGAGGAAACATAGACATAGGAGTGGAAAATGTTACAAACATTTCCAGAACAAAGCTAGAAAACTCAGCAATGTCTTCTACAGTCAAATCTTCACGCATGAATGAAAAAGTCTAAGCCACATTTTGGTTTTCCAACTGAATGGCAAATGTGCACAGTTCATAGAACTAAGCATACATTTACTTGTTTTTCTCTTGAATTTGTGTCTCAGACTATGGCTGTTGAATTGCCCAACTGTGATTAATTTCTTAGCGTCAGGATAATTAATGGTGAACATTTGGGATATAATTGTCCATGAAACTGTATGTCTTAAGACCTACTGGAAAATTTATTTGCATGAACAAATGGCTGTGGAAGACTAGAGAAACATTTTATGATAATTTATCTCACAGATTTTTTTTAAAGTAAGTGTTGGTTTGTTTTTTTTTTTTTACCAGTCTTCTGCTGCAACTTTCAAGGTTTTCATTGGGAATAAAGTTCAATATATTTTTCTTCACGAAGATGATTTATAAGCACACTTAAACACTAGGCATGAAAATTCAGTTTTGAACATGTTGGTTTTATTTAGCATTGTTTCAAGGCCAAAATTCCATAGTCTTATTTCCCCTTCATTACAATAATTTCCATATTTTTATTATTTGGTAATTTCTTCCTACTAAAATATTTCTCACTTTTCCAAAATATTTCCATCTGCTACTTAAAACTGGAGTGCAGTAATAATTAGCATTAGGAAGCTACTGCTTGATATACAGGCCATTAAATGATCATATACAAATATTGACTTCTCAGTAGATTTTCATCTAGTTTTAAACCATTTCTAACTTACCTATCTAGATCTAACTTTTCTCTGCTGGAAATTAAAATACTAGTACCATGTATTATGTTTACCTTTTCAGAGTAGTCATGCTAATGACAATAAAAATAAACATTATCTTTTTAAATCTTAATTATCTTTCACCAATTAAACAGTGCATCAGTTTTTATACATTACTCCTCATTAAATCATGGAAATAACCAGCAGGAGTGACATTACTTGTTACCTTCTACAGAGTGACAAACAGATGTGTCTACAGCCAAAACCTAGCTCTACACCTCCAACCCCGTACTACATATTGTCCTTTTAAACAGTGTGGAACTGCCTTGAAAATAGTAGTCTACTACTGATGTCAAGATGTCATAGGAAAACAATAAACCAAGGAAAAGAAAGACTTCATGTGGAAAGCAAGTGCCATCTCCTTGCTGTGGGCAGGGAGAAAATGGTCTCTTACCTCATAGGTGCTTGTGATGCCAGATCTGTAGAACACAGGAAGAAAGAGCTCAGATGTGAAAAAGATCACAAATGCATATGAAATGAGGAAAATGAAGAAGGATGCCCCAAAGCGGTAGACTTCAGCAGGAGTCCCCAGGACAGTGACAGCTGACATAAAGCTGGCTGTCAAAGACAAAGCTACAGGGCCAAAGCTCATTTGCCTTCCTCCTACTAAGAATTCCCGAGATGTTGTCTTTTTTCTCTCCTTTATGGCAAAGAACACGCCAATTCCAGAGGAAATGACGAAGAGGCCTGCAAACACAACATAATCCCAAGCTTCAAAGTTCTTCACACCCATGCTCGGAAGTAGAACACAAGAGAGGCTCTTTCAAGGAGGGGTCACTGAGATGTTTCCAACAGCCAATGGGTTTTTGAGATGGAAGGAAGAATTTGATTCTCTGAAGAGTTGAGGATCACCCATCCATGTGTAAATTTTCAGATACCAAACTATCCTCAAAGTTCTCAAAAGCTGGCTGTGAAAAAAAAAAAAAAAAAAAACAATTAGTGAAACTGGTACCAAGGGGGAAAAATGACAAATTGAGATTGGATTCTGGCCACTAGCTGTCGGCTTTTCTCCTGAAGCATCTGCCAGAGGACTTCTGACGTCACTGGGGATAGAGAGAGTAGGTTGGCCCACTAGCATGCTTTTTTATCTCCCAGATTTTTTTTTAAATGAGAGTTAAACATTATTAGGAAACATGACAGCGATAAAATTTGACTACTTCAGCATTTTTTATTCCTGTAGTGGAACATAAAAATGCAAACACAACTGTCAGTGGCATCTGCCTCCTGACTAAGGGAGTGTGGAGTGTTCATACCTATAATTGCCGGGGCAGTGGGGTGGAGGGTAAAGAGCAATGAGCTAGTAATCCAGAGACCTTTGCCCAATCACGGCTCAATCACAACCGAGTCACTGTTAATAAAGCACTTCACTTTCCTGAGCTTCCCTGGAACACTGGGGTAAGACATTATGAGACTTTGAATCTTAAACTTTCTAATGCCTTTGTTCTTATATGTTTACTCTTACAATGGAAAACGTTAAATAGAGCAATCTCCCTTGACTTTCTTTTTTTTTTTTTTTTT
>CM052701.1:63121894-63162632 GCA_028551405.1 Uromys caudimaculatus
ATGTGGCAGAGGATGACCTCCATGGCCATCAGGGAGAAAGGAGAGGCCCTTGGGCCTGAGGGTGCTAGAGGCCCCAGTAAAGGGGAATGTCAAGGTGGGAATATGGGGATGGGTGGGTGGGTAGGTGGGAGGAGGAATTCCCTCACAGAGGCGGGGAGGGGGAGGGGATAGGGGGTTTCCAAAGAGGAGACCCAGAAAAAGGGAAACATTGGAAATGTAAATAAAGTATCAAAAAAAAAATTAAAAGCCATTTTTTTTAATGGTAGCTCTGCTAAGCACACCTGTGCATAGTAGGAAAAATCAGCAATTCAGATGAAGTTTGCTCAGTTTATATTGCTGTCAAATTTGAAGAAAGTTATAAACCTAACACTCTCTGTATGCAATTTATGAAGATGTTTTACATTTCTAACTTGTATTTTGAGCTTGGGGAGTAATGGACATATTGTGTGAATCTTAAAAAAAAAAAAAAAGAAAAGAAAAGAAAAGAAAACACCAAACCCTTTAAATTAATGTTGAACTTTTCCTTCTGTGGTACTAGCCATACTTTTTGGAAACACTAAGTCCTCTTCCTTATGTCTGTGACTTTATAATCACCAGACTGCTATTGCCTTGTTACCTTGGGTCCTAGTTGGAGTAAATATGATCATTTTGCTATGAACTTTATAAGATTTCAATAGGAATTTGCTGGCAGCAGAGTGTCTCTGATAGACATTGTCATGGTCTACCCTGCTTTATGATCTACAACAATTTTACTGTTCACAAAAATTAAAATTTCTGGGGCTGGAGAGATGGCTTAGAGGTTAAGAGCATTGATTTCTCTTCAAGAGGTCCTGAATTCAATTCCCAGCAACCACATGGTGGCTCACATCCATCTGTAATATGATCTGATGTCCTCTTCTGTGTGTCTGAAGACAGTGACAGAGTACTCACATACATAAAATAATAAGTCTTAAAGAAAAATCCTCAAATTTCTTATGTTGTAAACATGACTTTCAATTACTGTTAATATAATAGTATTTTCTTTTACACTGTATATTTCCAGACTATTATTATATCATAACTACAACATTATACTTGTCATTAAAAAAGCATTATGCAGTGTGCAGCTGCTAGGTTAAAGAACTCAAGCCATTTCTAAACTCCATTAAAATATGTCTTAAGTAAGAAAAGTTCATATTGTCTTCCAATTGAACTAATACTCCCATAATCTCCCATGACTTTTGGTAGAGTTTCCATTTTGATGCTCAGTGAACTCTGTGTCTATCTTCCCTACTAGGGTACAAGTTCTTTCATTCTTTATCTACTTTTCAGTGCTCTACAAATGAGTGCTTATGTAATCATTGTCAACTTAGTTTACTTGAGGACCTCAGGATTTTGAGTTAAATTTTGTATTGCTTCCATTTTCATTAAAATGATCAATGTTTTTAAATAACAATATGACCAAGTACATTTTCCCCTGATGATAACCAAATTATTTTTAAAAGGAAGTATCTAATAGTGTTCAGAAAAAACTAAGAGGCACATTAGAGGTCCAGTTTAAATGCTGATGGCTTTTGAGATAGTGTAAAAAGAAACAACACAGCCGAAAAAGGAACAAGTAAGCATTCAGATTAAATGCTGTGTACAGGATAAAAGGAACTTAAAAATAGAGTTTTATTTATCTCTTATATCCTCAGAAATGTTTTCTTCCTCCCACCTCTTCTCCTCCTTCCCTTCCCTCCCCCCTCCTTCCCTTCCTCTCTTTCCTTCACAACAGAGGGATTGCAACTCAGAGGCATTTAGTGAATTTGAACTCAGGAACATCTTTGCACTAGAGGCTACTGTGTTCCCTGATATATTAATTTTACAAAATGGACAAGATATGCATGTATGTATGCATGAATGTAAGAAAACATCACAGTAAAACCCACTTCTTTTTTAAGTAGCTTTAAACCATAGCAGGAGAGGGTGGGGAATCAAGAATAGTAGAGTTGACTAGAAAATATCAAGGGGAAATTTCTGTCTTACTTATCATTTTGCCCTCACTGCCTTCCCATCCACCCCCAGGATAAGAGTAATCTTTAAGTAGAATATGGCTCAAATCAGATTTCCAACACAAGACCTATTAGGACTCTGCCGAGCAAAGCCTTTCTGTGTTCACAGGCACATTCTGCAGCTTGACCTGGGCAGAAGCGCAAGAAGGGAGGTGGGCAGGGAGAGGAGAGTTTTATACAATTACTTTATTTTATTGACTAAATTATGATATAAAAGTTAGTCTTGAATCTTTCAAACATAAATCTGAGTAGAACACGCTGTGTTGGAAACTAAACCACAGTAGCAATGTGCTAAGTGTTTATTGACAAAAGAACTTCGTGACAGTGCTAATTACCAACAGCACTGTGATCAAGAATGCGAGTCAGTAATCCCGGAGAAGGCACTGGGGCTGCAGATCAAACCCATTAGACACTCAGGTTCTTCCATCTGCTCTGTTTTTAAGCTCCAATTACCTTCTTTTAAAAGTTAAGGGTTTGTCTAGAGAGAAGAAGCCCCTTTGGAATCTTGGGAAATCCAGAAGAACCTGGTTATCAGGGGTGAGGAAGCTCACGATGTGTTTAAAGGTGAAGCCCAAAGCACTTTTACACACCCAGCCTTGTGAAGAGTATTGGCTTCCCAGTGCAGGTTTCTCGGCCTCCTTATTACTTAGAAATTTTCATCCAGTCATCTCTTGTGATTTCCACTGAACACATTTTATTAGGTGCAATAGCTGGATCCTGCTGTCTCTTTCGCTAGGTCTGGAGTCAGCTTATGAATGAGGGCAATTCAACCTCCGCAGCATGGCTGGGAGAAAATAAATCTAATGAATTCAGGCTGTGAGGGGAAAAGCTGTTCTGGGTCATTCGCATGGGGAACAGAGAAGAAAGGAGACAGTCAGCTGCTACCTGGCAGCAGCCTGGAGCCAGGGTGTCCTCTGGGCTTGGGTTTCCTGCTGGAGTCAAGCAGGCCCTCTGTTACATAAGGCCTTGGTGGCTGCTCCAAGGCAAAGCCACTGTCTGCGGGACACACCCAGGTCTGCTCTCAGGAGCCCGACTTCATTTCAGCAAACCACTCCTGTTAATAAGCCCTCTTTTTAAAAAAATCTGACATGCCCTTGCCCAGGGCACTCTTCTCCAAGAGAAAGTGAGACAGAACTCTGAGATGGAGCCTCAGCAAAGATTGCAGTGTTCTAGCAGGTGGACTGCCCAGTTAAATCAGGAGGAACCATTAATCAGCACCAAGAGTTATGTTCACAGAAGGTCAAGGTCCAAAATTCCAGAAAAGCAACATCTACATTCTTCTCAGAACAATGCGAATCCTACTCAATGTTTATTAAGTAAGGCCATAAATAAAAGATATTAATATAACATTGGACTGCTGTAGTGAGAGGCAAAATATTTAGTAATGGCATGCTCAACGAACCAATTCAAACGAATGCTAGCCATGAGTGAGAGCTTGCTCTACTTACTGAATCCTCATGGACAATCCATCTTGTCCTTAGGGTATAATGTACTCAGGCTTAATACTTTGTGCTGACTGACATTTGCCAGATATTGACTTTGATTATATCACCTAAGTGAATCTTTCTGCAGCATTATGAAATATAACAATTATTTGTATTTTGCAGAAGAAGGTATTACATGGCAAAACAATTTGCTCTTCATAATGGCACAAAGGAACCTGATATAGCTGTCTCCCGAGAGGCTCTGCCAGAGCCTGACAAATACAGAGGCGGATGCTCCCAGCCAACCATTGGACTGAGCACAGGGTCCCCAATGGAAGAGTTAGAGAAAGGACTGAAGGAGCTGAAGGGGTTTGCAAGGAAGAACAACAATATCAACCAAGCAGATCCCCCAGAGCTCCCAGGGACTAAACCACCAACCAAGGAATACACATGGAGAGACCCAGGGCTCCAGCCGCATATGGAGCAGAGGATGGCCTTGTCGGGCATCAATGGGAGGAAGAGGCCCTTGGTCCTGTGAAGGCTCGATGCCCCAGTGTAGGGGAATGCCAGGGCAGAGGGAGGCAGGAGTGGGTGGGTGGGTGGGGGAACTCCCTCATAGAAGCAGGGGGAGGGGGGGTAAGATGGGGGCTTCCGGGGCTGAGGAGGACCGGGAATGAGAATAATATTTGAAATGTAAATAAAATATCCAATTTTAAAAAAAGAAAACAAAGTTAAAAATTAAAAAATAAAAAAAGAGAAAACATTTTATAAAAAGAGAAAAAAAGAAAAAAGTAAATGTCAAGAGCACCAGCTGGTCACCTCTCGGCTCCCGAACATCAGCAGTGCCAGCATTATACTCTTTATATTGACAGATGAAACTACTAAAACATTAAGCTGGGAAAAGCAGGCTATGGCTTAAAATGAATTCTTCCTTTGTTCTTGTCCATGTGGTGGATTTTCCTAGTTAATCTACAACACATAGCTAAGGATGTACAAATAGGAGAAATCTAAACTTACTTGAACCAGAACGATAGAAAGCAGGGAGCCTCTTGCAGTGTTTATTCATTTCATATATATTTGCACAATTTGGACTATGTGTTACCCTTTCAGAGACTAATCTTAAAGTCTATTTCACAACTAACCGTGCTAGCCATCACTGATCTTGAAGCAATGTCTGCCCTGCAGTTTTTATTTCCTTGCTTGACTCCGTAAAGCCCTTTCCCAGCTATAGCCAAGAGCAACATGAAGACTTTGAAGCGGAGTTTACAACCTTGTTTTGCTTTTACTAATATAGCACACTGTTCTCCTCATCAGCCCGATTTGGCTGTTGACATGGTGACAAACTGGAATGTTTGCTCAGAGATCCAACAGTGAAAGAAGGCAGCAAAACAAAACAGAAGAGGACAAAGTGTTCGGGACAAAGTAGGCTTCTTCCAGAAACATCTACAAAATGAAATTGAATTCTTTCAGTGCTCTAAGAGAGAAGTATTTACTGCCATAGAACAATTTCAGGTTTTATTTTTTAAGTTAGGAAAATGTTGGAGGCATATATGGTTGTCTCTGTCATTCTTCCTTTAACCTCTCAATGGTCCTTCCTTGCTTTCCTTCAGGTAGGAAAAAACCCCTTCTTTTCCAGAATACACATGTACACTTTGATTATTTAACTCTGTCATCAGCTGAACAGTCACCACTTCACAGAGAGTTTGGGACAGCCTTGTCTCAATTAAATTGGCCCATCCTCCTCTGTGGCCTTACTCTCACTTTCTTCAGAGGGACTTTCAGTACCGAGTCAGCATGAGAGTGCATAGTTAGAATGCCTGGGATTGGAACCTGACTCTACTGCCACACACACTTCTCTGACTTTCAGCCACTTTCCTATCCTCACTGATCTCCAGTGCCATTACAAAGATAATTGGAATTAGAATATTCATAACAATAATATTTTTTGAGAAAAAGGAAAATCTTTTTCTCAAAATTTTAGTGAACTATAGTGGTATAGTAGATGTCACAATAGGTCTCACATTGATATCAGAAATTCTTGTTTTTGTAAAATTTTAAACGTACTTTAAATATTTTCAATTAAGATTTAAATGTGTTAATGGATGCACAATCACCCATATTTACAGGATGAATCTTGTACACAGCACATGGTGATGGAATTAGAGTCACAGGTATTTCCCACGGCCTAACATATTTAACCCTTTCTTTATGTTGAGAAGCTTCAACATAAGCTCTTTATATATCACTGTGAACAGGTTCTGTTCATTAGGGAATTTTTCTTTTGTGCAAATATATTTTATTCTACTTTATATTGTTTTTAAAAAACATTCTTCATTGTAGGTAAAGCAATAAAATTTACATGTTAGGTAACACTATAACAATGCATTCTAGTTTTAAACCGAGAAGGAAAAAAGAGAAAAGTTTTAGTTTACAGAACCCTTCCCCATGGAACAAATTTCTTCTTAATTCAAATTTTCTCAGCAAGTAAAGGAGTGCATTCAGCGATGGGCCATGTCAGATCCCTAGCATGCTAATGGTCAACGAACTGGAAAGGAGAACTTACTTTCACAGCCATGGTCTCACAGGAAGAACACATGTTGGACTAGCTTAGATGCAAAGCCTACTGCCGCTACTTCATTACATCGAAAGTTGAACGTACAGATTTAGCCCAAAGAAATAAAAAATTATGATAGAGTTGAAACTCAGATAAAAATAGGCTTATATTCTCTTTTGTGATGTTTGTCCTTTTAGTTGGTAATTACCTTAAAAAATGAATCCCTGAGAAAGATGTGTACAAGTAACATTATTCAGATTGAACAGGTTGTGTTTATGTATTTAGGAATATGTATGTATGAACATATACACTTGTATGCATGAAGCAATGATGAATGGAAGAAGACGCCTTGAATTTAAAAGAGAGCAAGGAGGGTATGTGGGAGGATTTGGAGGAAGGACGAGGAAGGAGGAAAGGATATCATTATAATGTCAAAAGTTAAAGGAAATGATGTAAAAAAACAAAACAAAACCAGCTCCTTTTCTTATCACACACACACACACACACACACACACACACACACACACACACACACACACACACACAAGGTCTCATGAGGATTTTGTATAAATTTAATACTGAATAGTTATTTATTGCTTATCTGATATTATTATTATATTATTTAGATACTACTTGGGATCTTGAATTTTAAGGGGAGTTTCCTTTAGGTTGCAATTTTTTCTTCTTTAGGGAAACGGATTTCCTGCTTTGAAGTGATACTTTTCCCTTTCAGTTCTACACACCCCTGAAGTTTACCCTGTGCCAAGAGTCAGTCACTCTTTGTAGGCACCTCCAGTGATAAAAAGGAGAGTGGTATTAGGGACCATCTTACACAGGGTAAGGACAATCAGCTCATCGTGTGATGGGACTACAAGTAGGGAATACAGATTCACCAACAATTGTTTTCTATGCTTCAGGCTATTTCTGGAACTAATACTGCTACCTAGTTACAGAAGGTATTTACTACCTGGCCAATACGACCATCTTATTATTATCTCAAACCTAATTTTACTAAGAAGTTTCTACTTTGTAAATAGACTAAACATTACTTACAACACAAGTCAGTTATAAATATGTAATGCTAAGCATTATTACTATGGTAAAAATGATAGTAGTTGCTGTTGTAATAATAGCATGCTTGTCGTTCACTTTAGAATAGCCTCTTTACAATTGTTTTAGAAGAGCTGTCTCTTCCAATAAAATGAACATCAGAGCAAAAATTAAAAAACTTGCCCAAGTAGGAGGAAACAGATAAATGAGAAACCCAGTGCAACTGGATTAAGAGTTGATGTCAGTCACTGTATTATTTGGCTCTATTTATGAATACTATCTTCCCACTGCGGAAGCAACTCAAAGCATCTACTTTTCCTTATTGAACCACAGTCCAGGAGTGAGTCACATAAATTCAGATTCCAAATAGTCCTGTTTGCTTTTATGCAATGGTACTTTTGGTAAACTGTTATCCTCCTTTCTGTTTCTTTATCTCTTGAGACTAATAATAATACCCATTTAATAAAGTTATCATGTATAGTGGACTACATTTTATGCTAAAAGCTGACATTTAGAAGTTGCCATATTAGAGGTCCAATGAATAATAATTTATATTATTATTATAAATGTTTGCAACCCGGCAAACTGGATTGTATGAGACTTATTTAATCCTTTAGAAATAGGGTGGTTCACACCTATAATTTCAGCACTTAAGAAGCTTAGATATGTAGACAAAAATGGAAAAATTCTATTCTCTATTTTATGATCATCACACATTCAACACAGACTTTACTGAAAACTACAAAATATTGGGAATAGAAAGCTAAGCATTCCTCAATGCATTTTAGTTGGAAAACATTATTGTATTTTAGGCTTGTTTTCTAATAAAATAGTTTTTTTATTTTTCCTTAGTGTTTTAGATAATTTTTTTCTATTAAGCAAATTAAAAAAAAATTCAATTATTTTATGACCAAGTGAGACTGTTGTTTTGAAAGCCAAAAAATGCTTTGGAAGGATTACTGATTTCACACATTTTACTCTTCAAATGAAGACCACGTGCAGTTTTCTGTGTCTTGCTCTCTCTTACCTTTTCTGTAGATCTCCCTGTACTTGCCCAAGTCAGAAGAAACTCCTTCAAGTTCTGCCTTTTATACTTAGGAGAAGATGTTGACTGATCCTTAGTTGTTCATACATAGAACTTAGTATTTTGCTTTAATTGTCTGTTTTGAGACAGTCTCATTTACATATTCCAGACTGATTTCTAACTTGCTGCAGTTCTTTTGTGTCAGCTACTTTAGAGTTAAGTGCTACCAAATAGAACTTAGAATTTAGCACCAGATTATTGTAGGAAGCCCCTACAGCACTTGACAGAGAGAACTCTGAGTTTACAATAAATTGTCTAGCATTCCACTTCCAGGAAATAAAAAAAAAAAGAGTCTGTATTAGCAATTGTCCTTATACTAATCTCACAATTAATATATTTCAAGCATTTAATAAATGCTTGCCTATTGGTGGCATCCATAATTTAAATAACTAATACGTGGCAGTAGCTGACACAGTAGACATTCCAAATTATTACTTTCTAGTTTTAATATAACTGTGCTTCTTATTTATAAAATACCATGAACCTTGACCTCAAAATTGTTACTAGTTATATAGGTGCAGCAATCCTAGAACAAAACTTTTAACTAATTTATCCAGTCCTAAGTGAAAAAAAGAAACTTCCCACCACATATTAAGAATCTGTTTTATGAATAAGGTGCTCTTTTCAGAGATGTAGATTAAGGAGGGACTGATAGCATTTTGAAAGATGCCCATCCTATATGCTGTTCTTGTCTTTACAGTTAAATAGTTTTGAGAATTATATATATTATATATGTGTGTGCTGTAATTATTTCTATTTTCACCACTGCCTCTCCTCTCCAGATCTCTATTATCCCATTTTCTTCAAATAAGTGGCCTATTCATTAGTTTTTGTGTACACACACACACACACACACACCACCACCACCACCACCACCACCATATATATTCTTCTGTACTGCTTTTCCTCCCTGCTTTTGCATTTAAATGATCTCCCTTTTCATTCCTTTCTTTCTTCACAGAACTTATCTAGAATTCCTTTCCCTGTTCTCTGCATAGACCATTTTAGCTGCCTCTGTCAAATGCTCACCAGAGGTTACACTATGTTTTACCCAGCCCATTTTACTTTGTCCTTTTTATAACCTACACTTTCAAAGTATTATATTAATATGAAAAAACAATCCAACTATACCCCTTTCTATGTAGAGAGCCCTATAGATAGAATGCTTATGGATATTCAACTTTGCCAGATCACATATCAAAGACTGTGCATAGAGAAGTCTCCCATAAAATCTCAGGCATAAACACCTTGATACAATATCATGAAAGACCTGAAGTAAGAGGGCCCACATTGGATGGTTCTCTTCAATTCTTGATATATAAAATGATCAGATGATACATTAATTTACTGTTTCAACTGCGTTATAGAGTGATTTGTTGCATAGCCATACTAACTGAAACCGGATAGTTGGCAATAATGTTAGTATAGTTTGGTTCAAATGGTCAAACAGATGAAATATGTATCAGAATATTCCATTCTTTCATTTAAATGACCACTATGGTGGCAGGGAA
This sequence comes from Uromys caudimaculatus, assembly GCA_028551405.1. Lineage (NCBI taxonomy): Eukaryota > Metazoa > Chordata > Mammalia > Rodentia > Muridae > Uromys > Uromys caudimaculatus. Next base: position 63,131,551 of record CM052701.1, read on the forward strand.
ATGACACTGTCTAGTATGCGAGCCTTCCATTAGTTTGTGGAGTTGTGGCACTAAAGAGGCTTATGAGTTTGTCCCAAAAACTTTGTGGCTTTGGAAGAATAAAATATACTTTCCTCTTAATAGCTTTTCCAGTAATTAATGGTTATTTCTACATCCTTTTCAGTAAGTGAGAAAAATACACCCAAGTAATTTTTTCTCCAAAAGCCATCAAAGGAAGGAGGAAACCAGAACACATAATGTGTCCACATAAGTCTAATCACTGTCTCTCTTTGTCCAAGATAATGCACCTAATATGTGGTACAGACCTAATATGTGGTGTAGATAGTAGAGTGAAGGGGAGTTTTAAATCTGGAGTGCATCAGAACATATTCACTGTGACTTGCAGACTGCAAGTTCCCCACCAATTTTCTTATTATTAACCTTTTAGTAACATAAAAGAAGTAAAGAGATTCTAAGTATATTAAATTAGAATTAGGTAATAGTTATGCTGGAAAGTAGACAACTCAAGCTTGGTAACTCAAAACATTCAGCACTCAGTGGTCACTGAAATGTAATAAAATATGAGGTCAACATAGGAGTTAAAAAGGGAAGTTGATGGTTTTGTCTCTGCCTAGGAGTGTTGGGAACAAAAGCAAATTACAAATTCGTTGCTGGAGCTGTCTGCAAGTTGTGCAGGAATGCCAGGCAATAGCGTTTATGAGTTGTCATCTATGCTAGGTAAGAACCCCGGGGGACACATCTACATTTGAATCATTCCAGAAAAATTCATATGGCACAGTTGGCACCTAATTAGGGACTGAGAAGACAAAAGGTAAGTCATGAAATTATGTGCTCTTATGGTGATTCATAAGACACGAAATTGAAGCTGGTCTATCTGAGGATACAGCATCTATAGGGGCAACTCAGTCTCAGCCTTTCCCTAATGTGATATGGGATGGTGTACCTCTTCACTGTGACAGTTGTGTGCTTCCTGCATTGTGTGATGAGGTATGCCCCAAGACCAAGCCATCTGAGAGTGGGGCATCCCAGAGTGCCAGTCTTCCTTTATGTGGTGTGAGATGGCACATTTCCCTATGATTATAGAATTTTCCCCAAATGGCTGATAGACTAACTAGTATACTGCAGATGGGGAAGGCAGCACATACAGGGCAAGATCATAAGCCATGTGGTAGCAGTTTTGTGGCTTGTGCTGTGATCAATAAGACATGAAGCAAACACTACATCTATCCGGAAAGAACTTGCCCATGGGAGAGAGGAATTACAATAGGAGAGAGTCATGCAGATACTTTCTTCTATATAAGAATTCATGCTGGAGCAGGCTTTTCAATGGGGTAGCTGCCTTTGAGTCACCAGTGCTCCTCTAAGTAACCCCAGGAAACTCATTGGACCAACAAATTAGTCTTGAGTGCAATTGTTTCGGCTGACTCTCATTCTTCTCTATAGATACAAGATATTTGTCTTGTGTTCTAATACTTCTGTTGGAGAACTGTCCTGTCTTGAAACTCAAGTGTCCTGGCAACAAAATCTTTTGTATTTGCTGTGTCTGAGAAATTAGTTTTGATGCTTTCTTTTCTATCAGATAGTCATAAGTCATAAACTGTGTACTTGATAAACTTTTTGCACTCTAGACATTACTTTATAGAATCCTAACTAGTAAGATGACCAGAGAAAATTATATCTTTTTTTCAAAATGTTATATATATTTTTCCCTGGCAGAAGTCAAGATTATTTTAGTCTTTAATTTTTAGTAGAGACACTATTATTTTCATTTTGTGAAAATGCTTTAATAACAATTTAACTTAGATAGTCTTAAAATAAGTAATTAAAATAACAGTTACATTGTTCTTATACACAATGAGGATCCTCTTTAGTAAGTCTTCCTAGGTTTACCTGTAGTCAAATGGATTCTCTTCTGTCTATCATGGAAGACAATATCTTTTAGGCTAGCTGAAATTCTTTCTGTATTTCCATAACTCACTCTTTGAGCACTTTCAGTTAGCTTTGTGGGTTTGCAAGCTCTCCTCCTAGGTGAATGGAATGATTTCCTGAACCTACGTTTAAATTGGCACAAAATTCTAAAAAAAAAAAAAAAAAAAAACTAGAAAAAAAAAATCTATCAAGGCTTCCTGTGACCACCAACCAGAAACTAAGCACAGATTCGCTGCCTGAAACCTTGACTGCTAAATGGAGTAGCAGGGTTGGCAGAAACTCAGGAATGAGTGTATGGCTTTCTGAAGCAATTGGACTTTTCTGGCCTTTGCTTTATCACTGATAGTCCAGTTTAACTAAAGTGTCAAGCAGGCTGATTATGTTAGGCAAGCTTTGAGTCAAGGCAGACCTGAGTTGGTTTTTACTGTGCTTTCAAGTGCTGCATGACTTAACTAACTAGGACAGATCTACAAATCTTGGTATCTTCATTACATGAATGTTTTGCAGTTAATGTGAGTGTTGGCATCAGGACCTCCAAACCGGTAACATCACATCCAGTTGACAGTGCGACCCGCCCACCTGTTGCCAAGGCAACAGCCACCATATTCCCAGAATCCACTTGATTCACCTCCCACCTTTACCTGTGGCTACATCACTCTCCATATATAAACAGAAGACCCCTCTGATCTCTCTCTCTCTTCTTTCCCCTTCTCTTCTCACTGCCTCCTTATCCCTCCTTCTTCCAATAAACTCCTCACGTGGAACTGTTTGGTCTGGTGTGGTTTCTGGAGCCGCGCAACCATCCCGCCGATCATATCATAACAGTAAGGATTCAATAAATAACTATATAAAAAAGACAATGCAATTTTGAACATGTTGGTTTTGACTTTCTAACTGGTGCCATAGCTGTTCTCTACAGTATTTGTGACTAAATGCTACTTGTCATCCTGAAGCATAATTCTGTACATATGGCTAAGAGTGTATATTGAAGCATATTCATATGTTTTCCATAGCTATAATTCATTTGCACAATTTTCCTTAGTCTGTTGCCCATAACACAAAATGCTTTTTGCAAAAAGGAAGTCAAACAACACAGATTCCGATTTGTCTCAGGACCTCTCATTATTTTTAGATAGGCCATATGAAAATAGCATCTTTGCATAAACTATGTGTTTCAGAGCAGGCAAAAGCTCCCAGCAGAGTTGTTCATTTTTGTATGCTGGCCTATGTCCTTTCATGCATAGCATGTGGTATTTTTCTCCTTGACACTATTTAAGAGAGTAGACTTTCCAGTCAGAATACCTACATTAAAACTGTGTGATTGGACCTTATTGGGTTTATTTTGTATTTAAAATACTAAAAGTGACTTTATTATCACAATATAAATGAATCTATAATGGTAAGGTCTTGAGCATTGTTGAATGCTTATTATGCCATGACACGCACACATTTCTTATACGTTTCTATACCTTGATAGATAGTAATACTAGATGCACTTCATAGACAATCTGACCAAGCTTAAGAAGGGTTAAATGATATAACCAAGATTATCAAATAGTAAGCATTAGAGTTTGGGTTCATAGCTTGTACTGTTCTCTGTTTTCTGTTCTTATCCACAAATGAAGATAATACATTATATTTGCTTATTGAGGTTGTTACTAGGCACCTAATAGAGCGAGAACTTTCCACACTAAAAAGTTTTATAAATGCTATTTATATTTCTGCATTACAGGATCTAGTTTAGGAAGCAGAATAAAGGCTACTCTAACATCAAGGAAAAGTAAGAAATGTTTATGAATTTAACTTCATAGGATTTTAAATGATTGTGAATGTCATCTATGGTGATTTCCTAGCTGAAGTCTATTTCCAAAACTCTTCACTATATATTGATCCCATTACTTCTATTAAGATCAAAATGCTAGGCACTTATTTCTATTATTTGATCTATACACACACATGAACACATGAGTAAGGGGTATTGTGCTATTTTTTTCTAGGATTTCTGCAGTAAATGATCACAAATGTGATAGCCCAAAGCAACAGAACAGCATAGTAGTAAACTTTCTGACTCTTGCATTTTTCTCCCTTTGTTTCGCAATGTTCCCTGAACTTTCGGTACAGGAGTGTTTTGTGAATGTATCCACTGGGACTGGGCTCTACTACAACATGGCATATTAATTGATTGTGGTCAGAGTTTTTACTGTGAGAATGTGTCTCCTGGTAATATCTAAAACTATGCCCAACAACTGCCCAAACAGGAGCTGAACAAACATGACACCAATAGACATGCCAAATTGAGTAGGTAAAGCTCCATGAGAACTCAACCCCACAAAAGGAACAACAGGCAACAAGAATGGTGGGAACAGAATGTTATCTTCTCCAGGGATGAGTACAACAATTATTTTTCTAGTGCCAAACAGCCTAAATATGTGCATACAAGTAATATTACGCAGACTGAGAAAATTATATTTGAGAATATATATGTATATATATATATATATGTATATATGTATGTATGTATGTATGTATCCAATAACAATTAGTGAGAAAAGAAGTCATGCATTTGAAGGAGATCAGGAAGAAGAGCATATGAGAGGGTTTAAAAAGATGAAAGGGAAGGGAAAATGTAATTTTATTATTGTTTCAAAAAATATAGAACATCTTACAAATCCAAACATACTCTTAACATATAATATACTAATAATATTCTTTGGTATTTAATCAACTTAATTGAAAATATTAGCCTATATAAAAGATAAAAGTGGTTCTACTGATGGTTTTTGCAGTTGTATTGATTATAGTCAAAACATAGAAGCAAACATTCTATATTCAGTAGGTGAAGGTTCAATATCACGTGTAAAAGCAATGGAATATTGTTCATAATAAACCTGTGAAAAGACAGAGAAGAAATTCAAATGCATATTTCTAAGTAAACAAAGCAAATCTGAAAGGACTAACTCTTGGGAATGGCTCAAAATGTTTGTGTATATTGACAGCACATAGGTATTTGACTTTATAATGGTAAAACATGTTCTGGAACCATATTCACCCTCCCACTTAGCTGGTTTTATCTTCCCATGCTCCTTCTAGTAGCTCTTTTCTCTTCCAAAATAGTTCCTTTTATGCTTTCATTTCATATCATAAGTTGTGTATGTGATACATATGTATGAGGGATGTGTGTATGTGTGTGCCCAATTTCCATATATAAGAGATAAAGTATTCTTTTATTTTGAGTAGTCATAATTTTACATACATATTTGACTGGGATTTCAGATTCCCAGAAATGTGAACTGTCATGGCTATATTTTATGTATATTTTGGGTAAGAATGATATATAACTTGGTATATGAATAAAATAGCTTGCCCTTCATGATGTAGGTCTTATCCAAGAAGCTGAAGTTATGAATAGGAAAGAGAAGCACTTCCTCCCCTAAGAAAGAACTGTTTCCTTTGGAGACATGTTTATATCTTTCCTTTGTGCCTGAACTGAACCTGGCTCTTCTGAGTGTTTCAAGCCATTGACTTACTGTTCTCCACTGGGATTGTCTAATCTTTACAAATGTACAAGTCAATGACTTTAAATAAATTCTTATCACTATGTAGCTTTATGTCCTATTTGTTCAATTCTTTTCAAAGAACCTTACTGTGATAGCATATATATATTCGAAAATTATGGCATCCTGAAAGTCTCAAATTCTAAAGAGGCAGTAAAAGATTAATATATGCCATGGGTCAAGGGGCAAATGGGGTGGCAGACAGAGTACAGAGAGACTTGTGGATAGCAACACTATTTGTCTGATATCATACCAGTGGATAATGTCTTCATACATTTCAAATCACATGATGTAAAACACCAAGAACAGCCCTAAGTTGAAGTGTGGACATTAATCAATAGTGCCTGAATTCAGTCTCATAGATTCTAACAAATAATGCAGAGCTGTAATGCATAATATTGGAAGTTTGGAAGATTGTATGTATAGTGGGCAAGGAGTATCTTGGAACTCAATGATTACCATTCAGTTTTGCTTTGAACTTAAAGCTGTTCTTAAAAGTCAATTAGGAGGGGGAGAAATTTCAGAAACAACAGCTAGGAGGTAAATTTTATGAAGAAAATTAAATCTAAACAGGTATTTAAATTATACTTAGGTAGAGGGACAGACAAAAAGCAAGTCCAAAGCTTCAAGTCATAAAGTTAGGAGATGCTTTGGGTATGCTTGGTGGTAAAGGTGGAAGACTGTGAGGGGGAAATGATAGTTTATCACACATCGTTACTAAAGAACTATCTTTTCTCAAGTCCAATATTGTAGCACTGAGAGATACAAAGATGGACAAATGTTAACACCACCACTCCAGTAGATATGTCTTGAGGAAAAATGCACAAATAGAAACATAGAAAATATGCAGATGATAATGTGTCCAAAGAAAATAGATGTGCAAACTCAGGTCTGGAGAGTGAGGTCCCAGATGGAGGAGTTGGAGAAAGGTCTGAAGGAGCTGAGGGAATTTGCAGCCCCATGGAGGGAGCAAGAGCGTCAATGGGCCTGAACTCTCCCCCTCCGGTCGTCCTGGAGTTTGGACCACCAACCAAAGAATACACATCTATGAACCCATGGTTCCGACCACATATGTGGCAGAGGATGACCTCGATGGCCATCAGGGAGAGAGGAGAGGCCCTTGGGCCTGAGGGTGTTAGAGGCCCCAGTAAAGGGGAATGTCAAGGTGGGAATATGGGGATGGGTGGGCAGGTGGGTGGGAGGTGGAATTCCCTCATAGAGGCAGGGAGGGGGAGGGGATAGGGGCTTTCCAAAGAGGAGATCCAGAAAAGGGGAAACATTGGAAATGTAAATAAAGTATCAAAAATAAAATATAAAAAAAAGAAAAAAAAAAGAAGTGGTACCCTTATGTAGACAACTTCTCGAATATTTATAGCTTACAGTCTGTGCGTGTATATTATACCACTTATAACTAAAATGGACACGGACATCTACAGCTGTAGTTAAATTTTGAATTGCAGTTTCGCAGTACATGAGCTTATAGTGAATGTAGAGCATCAGCAGCATTTAATAAAATAACTATCTTCCGGTTAATGCGTGATGTTTTCAAAAATGAATCATGTTTGTGATGCTTTCAGAAGTTATGTGTATAGAATGACATGTGTGCTTTAACATAAACTTCAGGAAAATATAGCATGGCCAGATTCAGGTCTATGGACACTTAAATTATATCATAAATAAGTACTATTCAAAAATTATACACAAAAAACACCTGTTTGTCTTGTTTCTAAATCTTACAAATAAGATTTACAGATAAGGGTACTGGGTTTTGTAGTGAAGGCTTATATTCATCAAATAAAGAACTCAACTCTTTATTTATAGCTGTGTGTGAAAGCTTTCAGGAAGTCAGCAGAGCCTGCAAGAGCACTATATAACTAGAGCTGGGCTTGGAACAAGTCTTACCTAATAAGATCACTCAAACTTCTGCTTCTCCAGTCATCCCCGACTACATTGGCAGTAATGAAAGGCTGACGCAGATAAGTTCTCTGGCATGTGGCCTAAAATACAGACAGAGGGAAGCTGACAAAGATCATGAAAACACTTCTACCATGAGTGCATGGTCATGGTAGAAGTGTCACTAAGCTTTAATTTTGGTGGCTGTCAGATTTTAGAGCTGTCAGCACCTGCGGCTCCCTGGTAGACTTTGGAAGAAAGCTTTTTCCTCTGCCTCAGTTCCTAAGTAAAACTTTATTTCACTGCAGATGTGGGAAATCTGTTCTGCTCAGCAGGTTCTTGACTTAAGCAGATGAATTTATTCTGTGGTCTGTCAGCTAGGTGGTTTTTCTCTGTCCCACAAATCTCATTCTCTGCATCCCATGACTTGCCTCAAAACTACATACATCTCGAAAGTAAAGCAGAATTTCTTCCCCATGTTGTTAAGTTTATCTTTTAACAATTTCATACATATATATTTTAATTACTTTTTCCCTATATTTTTCCTTTATATAAAAAGTTTATTGATGAACCAATTTTTGAGATTTATTATTATTATTTCTTTTTTCATTTTTTTACACTCCAGATTTTATTCCCCTCCTGGTTCACTCTCTGTTCCACATCCCATACCTCCTCCCCACTCCCCCATCTCCACAGGATGTCCCCCCCCCCGACCCCACCAGACCTCCCCACTTCCTGGGACCTCCAGTCTCTTGAGGGTTAGGTTCATCTTCTCTGACTGAACCCAGACCCAGTAGTCCTCTGCTGTATATGTGTTGGGATCCTCATATCAGCTGGTGTATGCTGCCTAGTTGGTGGTCCAGTGTCTGAGAGATCTCGGGATCCAGGTTAATTGAGACTGCTGGTCCTCCTACAGGGTCTCCATCCTCCTCAGCTTCTTCCAGCTTTTCCCTAATTCAACCACAGCGGTCAGCAGCTTCTGTCCATTGGTTGGGTGCCAATATCTGATCTGACTCTTTCAGCTGCTTGTTGGGCAGACATGATAGGTCCCTTTTGGCCAGCGCTCCATAGCCTTAGTAGTAGTGTCAGGCCTTGTGGCCTCCCCTTGAGCTGGATCCCACTTTGGACCTTCTTTTCCTCAGGCTCTTCTGCATTTCCATTCCTGCAGTTCTTTCAGACTGGCACAATTATGGGTCAGAGTTCTGACTGTGGGATAGCAACCCCGTCCCTCACTTGATGCCCTGTCTTTCTGCTGGAAGTGGGCTCTACAAGTTCTCTCTCCTCACTGTAGGGCATTTCATCTAGGGTCCCTTACTTTGAGTCCTGAGAGTTTCTTACCTCCCAGGTCTCTGGTACATTCTGGAGGGTTCATCTAACCTCCTACCTCCTGAGGTTGCCTGTTTCCATTCTTTCTTCTGGCCCTCAGGGCTTCAGTCCATTTCCCCCACCCAATACCAGATCATGCTCCCCTCTTCCCCCTTTCTATCCTAGGCCCCTTCATCCCCCCTAATAGTTGCTTTCTTCTCCCTCCCAAGTGGGACTGAGGCGTCCTCCCTTGGGCCCTTCAGCTTGTTGATCTTTTTGAGTTCTGTGGACTATATCTTGGGTGTTCTGTACTTTTTTTTTATTTTTTTGGCTAATATCCACTTATTAGTGAGTACATACTGCGCATGTCCTTTTGGGTCTGAGTTTTTTTATACACAACTACACTATATTTATATAGTTTCTACCTCTTCCCTCTCCAGACTCTTCCTGTGTCTTACAAACTCCCAAATCCCTCTTTCTTTTTTTTTTTCCAAATCCCTCTTTCAAGTTCATGTTTTCCTCTTTAATTATTGTTCTACACATGGAAACACACACACATTTACTGTTACCCATATACACATTTGTTTAATTCTAACCATTTAGGTTTGGAGACCATTCTTGAGGAAAACGCTTTCCTTACCTCAGCAGCCACAAACTGCCTGTAGCTCTTCAACTAAGACCTTGTGAAACTTCTCCTATTTATGTTAGCATATGTACTTTTGTAATCTTGGACAGTAAGACATATTATTGAGAGTCAAGCCCATGTCATGTCAGAAATAGTCCTCCTAGACCTCTGGATCTTAAAAATATTTCCACATTTTCCATTGCGTTCCTTTAGTCTTGTGTGTAGGGCTTATGTTAAAATACCCTTATGCAGGTGGTCACTCCAAGGTCAACTTTGACCATGTATGTTTCTCTGTAATAGATTCTATCTGCTGCAAAAGACACTTCTTTGATTAAGGATAAAGGCTGTAACTACCTATAACTATAACAACGCATTTAGAAGGTAGGTGGGTACTATATTAATTTAGTAAATTAGGAGTAGTAGGTTCCTTTCTGATATCTATGACCTTTCCAGCCATATTGGATAGACTTAAGCACAAGTTTCCATTTATTGAATAGGCTTTAAGTACATTAAGACCGACATTGGTCACACCCAAGATATTCTTGCAAGAATTGCATAATACTGCACTATTGCACAGTATTTGGGATGCCCTGCTAGGTTGGGCAACATTATAGTCTGCAGTATTTATACTTGGTTAGGACTGTTGATAACTCTTTGCCCCTGGCAACTTGCATAGCATCTTCTGACACCATAGGAGCTAGCCCTCAGAAAGGTGGGTCAGCTGAATTCTCTTAGTCTTTGGGCTGAACTTAGTGGTATCTGTCTTAACCTCAAGTTCTGACAGGCAACCAACAGCAATGGTAGTAGCTTATCTAATTTGGGAGAAAGCTCAGAACCCTGATGACAAATAACACAAGTGAAGACATTCCTTGTCTGATACTTGATTTTTGTGAGATTGTTTATAACTCCCAAGGGGAGCATCCTATACTGTTTCTTATCTTCCCCTTAGCACTTCTTCCTCCCTACAAGTCCCTTTCCTACTGGCATGTCTTCTTTTGTTTTGTGACCCACTGAGTTTAAACCAGCTTACTCCATATTTTAATCTTAATGAATTTATAGAATCTTCAACATGTGAGTATGACATACTGTCTTTCTAAATATCTGAAGCACCTTACTCTACAACCTTGTCACTAAATTTCCTACCACCCTAAGCATACCTTTTTCTTAGTACCAGAAGAATAATCCTTTAATAATTCATAGTTTTAGGCAAAGGCTAAACTACACCCTTTTATTAAAAAGATATTATAGTATAATATTGTCATATGTCATCATGCTTGTCCTTTACTGAGAACTTAATGTTTTATATATTCATTGCTTACAATATTATATTGAGATAGACCCATTTTTTCCTGCAGAATAATGACCTTCTTAAAAGTCGAATCGCATAAGTAATATCACATAGCTAATAAATGGTGGAGAAGAGGTGCACATACAAGTGACCTGTGTTTATGTCATGTCCTAATGTAGCTTCTAAGTGCCACATTGTTTTATGTGTGTCCTCATACAGTTAAAGTGTTCACTGGAGCTCCATCTACAACATTGCTCTGCACCTCTGTGCTTTTATCTAGAGTACTGGCTGTGTCTTTAGAGTACCACAGATACACAGCATTCTATGCTAAGTACATTACACCGTTTCTCATTTCAGCCATTATCTTTTACCCTCATGACACCCAATCTAAGGACATAGCCTAATGCATTGTTATTTAAAATATGCAAATTAATCAACTTTCTTGGCTTTCTTTTGTTTATACTTTAATTTTCATTCCGAGAAAAGATGTTAAGAGATACTACTCTTGAATAATATATTCATATGCTAATTTATGTTTTAATAATCATGTGCACTATCTATAAAGTAATAAAGGAATAGTTTTTGACAGGTTTCCCACAATGTTAGTCACACATGGTGATAGTATGAGTGTGTATCAGATTTGTTCAATTTTATTTTGTTTAAGTAGCTTTAAGAAATTCTACCTCTCCATGATTTATGACAATGAGATAGTCCATGACATTTTCTGTGCTAGTGGAGCATGGATACAAAGATGTCTTGAGAACAGTTTGTTTAAAGAAAATTAAGCAATTTGTATAACTATTAAACAAATCTGTGATATGAATATCTTATAAAATGAATTAAGTCTAACCCTACCTAAGTACAGCTGTATGCATGTATATATATATAAATTATATTATATATAAATTATGCATATATAAATATATGTGTATACACAATCTATGTATTTATGATTTATATCACATAAATATAGTAATATTTTAACATTATATTATTGTATATATATGCACTGTATTATATATTATATAATGGTATAAAATAATATATAAATTATAAATATGTATGTATATATATATATCATAATACACACACTCAAACTACATCATTGGGAGAATGTTCCTTGTATGCTCTCAAATCCTAGGTTTACCTACAATTAAAATTTATTTGAATCAAGTCCTGAGTCTTTTTCTATGAGTCCTGGACACAGAACTAAACTGAAACTCACATTGCCTCATGTCACTGACACTCTGGTCATTCTATTTTCCATGATGCTAATGACTCAGTGCTTACTCTGGAACTAGCAAGTATTAGTTTGCCTAAATTGTGCATCTACTTCCTTCATTTTGATCTTCCTAGCCCCAGGCAGTAACCATTTTTATCAAGTCAGGGACCTTTGCTGTTCCTCAGAAGCTCCTCCCGTGGTGTTTTGGGGGGCAGAGCGGGACAAGGAAAGCACTTTTCTTACAGTCATTGTTCTCCTGGTTCTCAGCATCTGGAATGCAATCAGCGTCACTTCTGAATCACATTAAACTGTTTTCATATGTCAGATCTGGGAAAAGACATTTGAGCATGACAATTAGTACCAGTAACTGTTTTTGAAGAAACAGAACCCATTCTATTGAAATCCTTTATATGAAAACATAGTTCACAACTTTACGAATTCATTCCAGGCCCTCGAGTCAGAGAGTGTTTATGGTTTGGATAGAAGTAAAATATAATCAGGAAAATTTCAGTGTTTCCATTACATCCCTCCTTTTTCACTCTAAAGTACAAGTTTATTAGTATGTCCATAAAAAATAATATTCCACTGAAGCCAAGCTGAGAACTATAAAGTAAATGTTTACATTTCACTCAGCTATTAATTCAGTTGTTTCTAGTAAGTGGGGGACCTCTAGGCATGAGCATTTGCAGCTCATTTATTTGGATTTTCTTTCAGGGACTAAACTTATCTAAGAAATAGCACCTGAAATGGACAGGAAACGAGAAAAGCCAGAGAGAGGAGTTTATTAATTACCCAGCAGCTTCTAGCATGAGGTTGTCCTAAGAAGTGTAAACTGTTAAACTAAGGGAGGCTAGCGAAAGCTTGGATGTTTGCACTAGAGTGTGCATCCCATCCCTGGTTTATCTCAGCTTCACATCAGATGTAGGTATCCTGAGGGCAAACACACTGGTGTCTGCTTCAGAGGAAGTGCTGAAGACAGAGGAACAAGTAATGACTGAATGCCAATTTATTTTGGCTAATGTAACTGTGAGGAAGCCAAGTTATCACTAGGGTTTCAGACTTTAGGTCAATGCTGGGAAAGCCATAGCCAGGTGAGACTTCCAGTGGGGGAGACAAAACTTGTCCTGTCTAAAAGATGTGCAGGGATAGAGGGCAGAGAGATTGAGGGAATGTCCAACCAATGACTGGCCCAACTTGAGACCCATCCCATGTGAGAGAACTAACCCCAGACACTATTAATGATACTTTGCTACACTTGCTAATAGGAGCCTAGCATACCTGTCCAAGAGGCTTCATCCAGCAGGGGATAAAAACAGATGCAGAGACCTACAGTGAAACATCACGTGGAGTTAGGGAAGTTTTGTGGAAGAGTGGGGGATAGGATTGAGGGTAAAGGATACCACTAAAAAACCTACAGAGTCACTTAATCTGGGTTGATGGGGGCTCACAGAGACTGAACCACCAACTAAAGAGCATGCAGAGGCTGGACCTAGGCCCTCTACATATTTGTAGCAGAAGTGAAGTTTGGTCTTGGTCTTCATGGGGGTCCCCTAATAATCTGTCTGAGACTCTGTTGTCTGCCACTCGATCCTTTTCCCTAATTGTGCATTCAGGATATAAAGTGAATAAATAAATAAATAAGTTAGCAGAAAAATTATAATGGCACCAATGAAGACAGATAAGAAAAAATGGGTGAATTCAGAGTCAGAGACAGAAAAGAATAAGGGGCTAGACTGTCTTCCATTGTTGATCCCTAGGCTTTTTCTCCTTATAATAAACCCATGTCCGAAGATCTGACTCCCTGATTCCTTCTGGAAATTCTCTTATAGTAGAAAGAATATTGGAATTAGCAGACTTATTTGACTCAAGATATGCCTCCACTTCTCACTGTGATGTTGAGCAAGAGACTTCATTTTCTGAATATTTATTTCTTTATTCACAAAGTAAACATCTACTAAAGTGTTCTAAATAAGTTCTTAAAAGTTCTAAGTACCAATTCTTTTATGAAGTCAGGGTTAAGCTGACATGAGCTGACACATGAAACTATGTGGTTACTAATAGCAATAATGACTGGCATTTATTATGTGCAAGACATGGTAAGATTTAGTATTAATGTCTTATATAACCTGGACAACACATATCTAACTCATTTCTGATGCTGCTCTTGTAGATAATAAATAAGGAAGATAAAATTCCAACATTGGGGCCAGCGAGATGGCTCAGTAGTAAAGAGCATGCTTTTTCAGAAGGCATGCATTCAATTTCCAACATCCACATGGCAGTTTACCACCATCATCTGTAACTCCAGTTGTTCTAGGGGATCTAAAACCTGCTATTGGCCTCTGTGGGTAATGCATACACTCTGGGCAGACAAAAAGTCAACATACATTCAATCAAAAATATATTTAAGTAGTTAAAAATTCTAACGTTTCCCCAATGTATTAATTATTCCATAATTAGCCATGAATCAAATAATTAACATCTCAAATGTCTTAAGTTTTTGTTGATATTTAATGCTTTTATAAAGTTAATATGAAAATGTAAAGAATATCTAAAAACAAAAATAAAATTTGAAAAATAGAAATGAAAAGTGAATAAACATTTTGAGAATGTATATACTAGTTCATTCAATACCTGTTGTAAAGCGACAGTAATTGTGATAATCTGGTATTGACATTTAGAAGAATACATAGATCAATGGAACATGAGAGACAAACAGTAGATACATTCTTGTTTGATCACTTTTTGATAAGGACAACAGAATCTTCTTCATAAGGGAAAAGGAAACATATATTTTCTTTCAAACAGCATACAAAATTTACTTATGAAAGCAAAAATATAGACTATAAACTTCATCAAAGCCAACATTTTTTATTGGTTATTTTATTTATTTACATTTCAAATGTTATCCTCCTTCCCAGTTTCCCCTCTGCAAACCCCCATCCTGTCCCCTCACTCCCCTGCTTCTATGAGCCAACATTTTAACTCTATAAACAATGGTGTTAAAATAATAAAAATGTTGAGTTCAGGTAAGAAATATTTGCAATACAAATATTTAACAAAGGACTTATATTAAAATTCAGATAATAATATTTGAACTAAATAATACAATACATGCCTTATGTCGCTACATACATAAGCTTCTAGAGTACTCCAAATTAATCTACAGCATTGAAACCAGGTCAGTTTTGACTTCAGATTGAAGGTCGGAGGTAATTACCTGAAAAGATGGAAGAGAAACTTTTATGAAAAGACCTTATTATTCCATAACTGCACGCTGGTGATGCGAATGTGTCAGTTCGTGATAATCCATTCATATGTCTACCAAAATATGTGATTTTATATATAAATTACATTTCAATAAAGGTATGTCAAAAAGCTAATCAAAATGTTCAGTTTATAGGGATAATATTTTGAGACTGATGGTCTACTTTATGTTTATTGGGATGAGAGTTACTTATGGGTAGGGGGAAAAGTTCCAGTTTATGCTATAGTTCAATGCAAAAAATGAGAGCATTAAGACCTACTCTCATATGACCCAGCATTTCCACTACCTGGTACAACCTAAGAAAAAGAACTAGGTAACAGAGCACACAGAATGAAGCTCATGTTCTCATGGGTTTCCTTGGTCTTTCAGGTTCCACACTGTGAAAAGGCACAATGGACACCACTTTGCATTATAGTCTTCTACATTGCACTGAATGGAACCTGGCAGGGTTGGGATTGGAAATCTTTTCTAATTTGTATTTAGGAAACCCCTGTATCCTTAATGATTCCTAATGGACTCTAGACTGATTTATCTGACCTTAGAGGAGATTTTCCTCAACTCAGGAGGGTATATAATTATATAAGCATATATTATTATTAGAAGATCAGTCTTAAAGAAAGACATCTACTAAAATTCATTATTGCCCAAGGTAAATATACTATTCTCTTTCAAGGTTTCTAGAAAAATTAAAATATGAGACATAGGGCTGTTCACAGGCACTGGGTTACTGACTGTATTGGCTGGTTTTGTGTCAACTTGACACAAGCTGGAGTTATCACAGAGAAAGGAGTTTCAGTTGAGAAAATGCCTCCAGGAGATCCAGGTATAAGGCATTTTCTCAATTAGTGATCAAGGGGGGATAGCCCCTTGTGGGTGGTACCATTCCTGTGCTTGTAGTCTTGAGCTCTATAAGAAAGCCAGGGGAAGCAAGCCAGTAAGAAACATCCCTCCATGGCCTCTGCATCAGCTCCTGCTTCCTAATCTGCTTGAGTTCCAGTCTTGACTCCTTTAGTGGTGAACAGCAGTGTGGAAATATAAGCTAAATAAACCCTTTCCTCCCCAACTTGCTTCTTGGTCATGATTTTTGTGCAAGAATAGAAACCCTGACTAAGACACTGACTCTACTGTTTGCTTCAGTGGAGCACACATGCTTTAATTTTTACACTAATTTTGCTCTTTCTCTAGATATTTGTAAACTTTTTATTCTTATTATTTAGGTACGTTTGTAAAAAAAAAATTCAGTCTAGATGAGGTAATTATTGATTGTGTAGTTGATAACATTGTTCTTGGTTCCAGTCAAATTCCTGTTTGAACTCTATATTCTTTCTGATCTATTTTAGCAAAGGGATAAATTGGCATATTAACTTATTCAAGCCCACAGTGGAAAGAATATCAGCTGGAGACTGTGAACTCAAGTTCTAATACCATTTCTTCCATTAACTTTCTGTATAAGCTTGGCTAGGGATATAGGACTTTAGGTAGCACAGAATTAAACTATAAAGGAGTCAAGCCAAACACATGGAATAAGCTTTGCCAATTTTAAATTACATATCTGGCATTGACTTTCTGGTTGGGATTTTTCTTTAGTATGTATTCTTCCATACAAGAAACAGACCATTTAACACATATCTATTTAAAAACAAAAGCAACAAACAAACAAATAAAAACAAATTGAGTGTCAGAGAGAAATAAAGTGTCTACTCTAATGCTTTGCAAACTGTGAAATGATTAATTTTTTATCCAATATATTAGCCCACTGTTAAAAATATCTCCTAAAAATTTTAAATCATAAATTTCTCAAACTGTATCTTATATAATACATTTGAAGTTTTATGTTCTTCAATTTTGAAAACATCTAGTTTCATCTCAAGTTGGAGTCAAATTTTATCATTTCTTTTGTCACCACAGTTGCCATGCTAGATTGCTTAAGGGATCAAATAATTAATTAATCTTTTTATTTAGCTTCCAAAGAGAGACTAAATTTAATATTAATTTCTTCCAAGATTTGTGGTAGCACTTCACCATCTCTGGGATCATACTAGGTTTTTCTGTCTTGTTTGTACTTTAAATTTTATAATATATTATGGAC
The DNA here is from genome assembly GCA_028551405.1 of Uromys caudimaculatus. Classification (NCBI taxonomy): domain Eukaryota; kingdom Metazoa; phylum Chordata; class Mammalia; order Rodentia; family Muridae; genus Uromys; species Uromys caudimaculatus. The sequence goes on from CM052701.1 coordinate 63,148,724, forward strand.
AATATGTGTTAAGAATTCTAATAGATTGAATGAGACTATGAGTCATTGGAGTAGCTGGTTTCCAAATGATAGACTGTTTGGAAGGCTTAGGACATAGAGCCTCATTGGAGGGAGTTCGTCACTGGAGGAAACTGAGTATTTAAGGACTCACATCACTTCAGCTTCTCTCCCTCTGCTTTCTACTTGCAGTTGAAGATAAGCTCTCAGTTTTCTGTTCAAGTATCCATGCTTCTACTTTGCCATCATAGACTTTTATCCCTATGGAACAGAAAACTCAAATAAACTCTTCTATAAGTTTTTCCATTTATTACATTTTACCAAAGCAAAAGAAAAGGAACCAATACAAAACTGTACTGTAAATCTTTAAATACACATGTCAAATTCTAATGCTCAGTGCTTTAGAAGGTGACCTTCTATGGAAACAGGATTCCAGCTGGTGCACTGTTAAAATGGGTGGTACTAGGGTGAGGTGGCATCATAACCCAATCAAGTTGGTGGTCTTATAAAATGGAGAAATTCTGATACAGAGGATGCCATGTGAAGAGTTATGATATTACAAGTCAAGAGGCTGGGTGGGACCCTGAAGAGACTCGGGTACCTTGAGAAACACTGTGGCTTTTGGATACACTGATCACAGACATATAAACTCTAGACCTGTGATATAATAAATTTAGGTTATTTTAGCTGTTTAATTTGGTGGTGTCTTTTACTGTCAGTTCAACTGATGTGATACTTCAATTGACTGTAGAAAAATTTGCCCCGATTTGCTTTTTCTCTAGAGTAATATCAGAATTAGATAGGCATACAAAATTTTGATTTGGTGGTATATTCTGCAATCCTTTCAAATGGTAAGTATTAGCTAAATATGACCAGAGAATACTTAAAATGTGGCTACTTTACTCAAAGGACCAATTTTTAAGTTTTATTTTAGTGTATTAATATATGTTGATACATGCAAGTTACTGCAACTTACTTGCCTCAGTAAAGTTTGTCTTCTTCTAATTTCTAATTCTATACAATATATATTTAGTCTTCAAGCATCTGCTACATATACCTTCATAGACTAAATCATGGATCTCATGTCAGAGTTCAATAAATCTTGCTGACTAGAATTCATACAATGACTAGAAATTCAACTGAAATGAATGAGATCATCAGTAAACAAAGGGTGCTAGATTCTAAACCATTCCTTATTTCTTCTCACTAATCACTGACTCTGTTGAGCCTTTTCTCAAATTTTCACATCATGAAAGTGGTTTAATATGAATCATGGCTATGAATTAAAATCTAGGCCAAGAAACTAGCCACAGAGATTGCTTATTACGTCAATGACCTTTAACATGGAATTTAACAAGTACCCAGAATACACATGAATCAACTAGGCTGCGGGAAGCATTTCACTCTTTCAATCACATTTGTCTGATTCTCATCTCTCAAAATTATAGTTGGCTTTTGTTTTTCTACAGACTCTTTGTTTGAAGCAAAGTATCTGTAACATTTTAACTTATTGAGATATTTATTTCTATCATTTAATAAGGATTCTCAATTCATTTTTGTACTTTGTATTCTAGTGTTAACTATGTAAACATCTCTGACTTCCATGGACTGCCTTTACAGTTTTTAACAAAATCAAGGTTTTGACCAATGAGACTTTATAGAATCTACCAAAGTCTCTCGAGAAAAAAAGTTGTTTCCTAAATTTTTGCTATATATGTTTTTAAAACTTTAATCTAGTTTTCCTGAATTTTACTTTATGTGTTATAATCAGTCTTTTATGTAATCATGGCTTTGAGGCTAGTAATTATTTATCTTCAAGATTCCAAAAAATTCTGATCTTTCTTTGAAAAGTAGTAGAGAACAAATGATATGGTTTGGTTTTGTTCAAAGTAATCCTCTCAGGAGAACTAGAATACTGTATATAAATTAACTACTGACTTTGGGGGCTGTGCTATATAGGATTTCTATTAATGTGGTGAAATACCACGATCAAAAGAAATTCAAGACGGAAGGGGATTTTTTGGCTTACACTTCCACATCATTGTTTATCGCTGAAGGAAGTCAGGATAGGAACTCAAGCAGACAGGAACCTAGGCCAGAAGATGTGGTCATGGAACGACACTGCTTGCTTCTTATGGCTTTCTCAGCTTACTTTCTTATAGAACCTAGGACCACTAGCCCAGGGATAGCAAAACCCAAAATAGGTTGTGCCTATCCTCATCAATCACTAATTAAGAGAATGTCCTACAGATTTGCTACAGCCCAATCTTTTGGAAGCAATTCTCAACCGAAGTTATTCCTTTTAGATGAATGTAGTCTGTGAAAAACTGACATAAGGTAGGTGGAGAACTCTGCCTGGGCCACCAGGGGTCCATAGCCAAGGAGCGCCAGGAGAAGGCTACCCTCCCAGGAGCGTGGAAAAGCTATGAGTGGGGTTAACTCGAGCACCACTGCTCACCGGGACCCACCCGGAACCCGTGGAATATAGGGCCTGAGGAAAACTCAGGGACAGGAAACCTCTGAACCTTCCGGTTTCCATCTGTGGGTGGAGACCTCTGCCTGGGCCACCAGGGACCCAGAGCCAAGGAGCACCAGGAGAAGGCTACCCTCTCAGGAATGTGGAAAAGCCGTGAGTGGGGCTAGGGCGAGCACCACTGCTCACCAGGACCTGCTGGGAACCCTCGGGTCACAGGGACTGAGGTAAAGTCGGTGACAAGACCTTTCCGGTTTCCATCTGTGCCTGGGGACCTCAGCCTGGGCTGCAGGGCTCCAGAGGAGAGCTGGTACCCCAGGAGTGCTGACACACCTTTGAGCACAGGCAAAACCACCACTTCTGTTCGAGCTCACAGGAGCAAGAGGGACCCTTGCAGAGCCTTCAGGATATAGGAGACAAGGGACAGCTGGGGACAGGATCCATCTGGTTTCTGTCTGCACTCCAGAGCTGGCCCTGTGCCACAGCTCTCCAGGCCCAAGTACCTCTCATAGAGAGCTGGTCTTCAAGGAACATTGACACAGAGGCCTGCAGGAGGGGCAAGCCACAGCCAGAGAGTAAGACCAGCTAACACCAGAGTTAACAAGATGGCAAAAGGCAAGAGTAAGAACATAAGGAACAGAAACCAAGGCTACTTGGCATCATCAGAAACCAGCTCTCCCACCACAGCAAGCCCTGGATACCCCAACACACCAGAAAAGCAAGACTCAGATTTAAAATCATTTCTCATGTTGATGATAGAAGACTTTAAAAAAGAAATCAATACCCTTAAAGAAATACAAGAGAACAGAGATAAACAACTAGAAGTCCTTAAAGAGGAAGCACAGAAATCCATTAAAGAATTACAGGAAAAAACAATCAAACAGGCAGAATTTCAAGAAAACACAATCAAACAGACAAAGGAAATGCACAAAATTATCCAGGAGCTAAAAATAGAAATAGAAACAATAAAGAAATCACAAAGGGAGACAACTCTGGAGTTAGAAAACCTAGGAAAGAGATCAGGAACCATTGATGTAAGCATCACCAACAGAATACAAGAGATAGAAGAGAGAATCTCAGGAGCAGAAGATACCATAGATAACATCGACACAACAGTAAAAGAAAATGCAAAATACAAAAAGCTTCTAACCCAAAACATCCATGAAATCCAGGACACAATGAGAAGACAGAACCTAAGGATAATAGGTATAGAAGAAAGTGAAGATTCCCACCTTAAAGGACCAGTAAATATCTTCAACAAAATTATAGAAGATAACTTCCCTAACCTAAAGAAAGAAATGAGCATAAATATACAAGAAGCTTACAGAACTCCAAACAGATTGGACCAGAAAAGAAATTTGTCCCACACATTATAGTGAAAACACCAAATACACAAAACAAGGAAAGAATATTAAGAGTAGTAAGGTGAAAAGGTCAAGTAACATATAAAGGCAGACCTATCAGAATTACACCTGACTTCTCAACAGAGACTATGAAAGCTAGAAGATCCTGGGCAGAACTCATACAGACCCTAAGAGAACACAACTGCCAACCCAGGCTGCTATACCCAGCAAAACTCTCAATTACCATAGATAGTGAAACCAAAATATTCTATGAAAAAACCAAATTTAAGCAATATGTTTCCACAAACCCAGCCCTACAAAGGATAATGGATGGTAAATGTGAACTCAAAGAGGGAAACTACACCCTAGAAAAAGCAAGAAAGTAATCTTTCAACAAACTCAAAAGAAGATAGGCACACAAACATAAAAATAACATCGACAATAACAGGAACCAACAATCACTATTCCTTAATATCTCTTAACATCAATGGACTCAATTTCAATTCCCCAATAAAAGGACATAGGCTGACAGACTGGATCCATAAAGAGGACCCAGCATTTTGCTACACTTAGGAAACATACCTCCGTGATAAAGACAAAAACTACCTCAGAGTAAAGGGCTGAAAAACAATTTTGCAGGCAAATGGTCCCAAGAAACAGGCTGGAGTAGCCATTCTAATATCAGATAAAATCGACTTTCACCCAAATGTCATCAAATAAGATAAGGATGGAAACTTCATACTCATCAAAGCAAAAATCTACCAAGAAGAACTCTCAATCCTGAATATCTATGCTCCAAATGCAAGGGCACCCACATTCATAAAAGAAACTTTACTAAAGCTCAAAGCACACATTGTGCATCACACAATAATAGTAGGTGACTTCAACACCCCATTATCATCAATGGACAGATCTTGGAAACACAAACTAAACAGCGAAACAGTGAAACTAAGTGATGTTATGAACCAAATGGATTTAACAGATATCTATAAAACATTTCATCCTAAATCAAAAGGATATAACTTCTTCTCAGTACTTCATGGTACCTTCTCCAAAACTGAGCATATAATCGGACACAAAATGAACCTCCACAGATACAAGAAGATTGAAATAATCCCATGCCTCCTATCAGATCACTACGGATTAAGGCTGGTCTTCAATGGCAACAATAACAACAGAAAGCCCATATACACATGGAAGCTGAACAATGCTCTACTCTATGATAATTTGGTCAAGGAAGAAATAAAGAAAGAAATTAAAGACTTCCTAGAATTTAATGAAAATGAAAATACAACATACCCAAACTTATGGGACACAATGAAAGCAGTGTTAAAAGGAAAACTCATAGCTTTGAGGGCCTCCAAAAAGAAACTAGAGAAAGCATACACTAGCCGCTTAACAGCACACTTGCATGCTCTAGAACAAAAAGAAGCTAATGCACCCAAGAGGAGTAGAAGGCAGGAAATAATCAAACTCAGGGCTGAAATCAATCAAGTAGAAATAAAAAGAACTATACAAAGGATCAACAGAACCAAGAGTTGGTTCTTTGAGAAAATCAACAAGATAGAGAAACCCTTAGCCAGACTAACCAGAGGGCACAGGGACAGGATCCAAATTAACAAAATTAGAAATGAAAAGGGAGACATAACAACAGATTCTGAGGAAATTCAAAAAATCCTAAGATCCTACTACAAAAGCCTATACTCAACAAAACTGCAAAATCTGGATGAAATGGACAATTTTCTAGATGTATACCAAATACCAACATTAAGTCAGGATCAGATAAACCATCTAAACGGTCCCATAATGCCTAAAGAAATAGAAGCAGTCATTAAAAGTCTCCCAACCAAAAAAAGCCCAACCAGATGGGTTCACTGCAGAATTCTATCAGACCTTCAAAGAAGACCTAATACCAATACTCTTCCATCTATTCCACAAAATAGAAACAGAAGGAACACTACCCAATTCCTTCTATGAAGCCACAGTTACACTGATACCAAAACTTCACAAAGACCTAACAAAGAAAGAAAACTTCAGACCAATTTCCCTTATGAATATCAATGCAAAATTACTCAAAAAATTCTTGCAAACTGAATCCAAGAACACATCAAAATAATCATTCATCATGATCTAGAAGGCTTCATCCCAGGGGTGCAGGGATGGTTCAATACCTGGAAATCAGTCAATGTAATCCACTACATAAACAAACTCAAAGAAAAAACCACATGGTCATTTCATTAGATACTGAAAAAGCATTTGACAAAATTCAACATCCCTTCATGATAAAAGTCTTGGAAAGATCAGGAATTCAAGGCCCATACCTAAACATAGTAAAAGCAATATACAGCACACCAGTAGCCAACATCAAACTAAATGGAGAGAAACTCAAAGCAATCCCACTAAAATCAGGGACTAGACAATGTTGCCCTCTCTCTCCCTATCGATTCAATATAGTAATTGAAGTCCTAGCTAGAGAAATTAGACAACAAAAGGAGGTCACAGGGATACAAATTGGAAAGGAAGAAATCAAAATATCACTCTTTGCAGATGATATGATCATATATTTAACTGACCCAGCCTCCACCAGAGAACTCCTGCAGCTGATAAACAACTTCTGCCAAGAGGGCGGATATAATATTAACTCAAACAAGTCAGTAACCTTCCTATACTGAAGGAAAAGCAGGCTGAGAAAGAAATTAGGGAAATGACACCCTTCACAATTGTCACAAACAATATAAAGAATCTTGGTGTGACTCTAACCAAACAAGTAAAAGATCTGTATGACAAGAACTTCAAGTCTCTGAAGAAAGAAATCGAAGAAGTCCTCAGAAGATGGAAACTCTCCCGTGCTCATGGATTGGCAGGATTAATATAGTAAAAATGGCCATCCTGCCAAAAGCAATCTACAGATTCAATGCAATCCCCATCAAAATTCCAACTCAATTCTTCATAGACTTAGAAAGAGCAATTCTCAAGTTCATTTGGAAAAACAAAAAACCCAGGAAAACAAAAGCTATTATCAACAACAAAAGAACATCTGGGGGAATCAGCATTCCTGACCTCAAGCTGTACTACAGAGCAGTAGTGATAAAAACTGCATGGTATTGGTACAGCTACAGGCAGTTAGATCAGTGGAATAGAATTGAAGCCCCAGAAATGAACCCACACACCTATGGTCACTTGATTTTCAACAAAGGAGCTAAAACCACCCAGTGGAAAAAAGACAGCATCTTCAACAAATGGTGCTGGTTCAACTGGCGGTCTACATGTAGAAGAATGAGAATTGCTCCATTCCTATCTCCCTGTACAAAGCTCAAGTCCAAGTGGATCAAGGACCTCCACATAAAACCAGATACACTGAATCTAATAGAAGATAAAGTAGGGAAAAGCCTTGAACACATGGGTACAGGGGAAAACTTCCTGAACAGAACACCAATGGCTTATGCTCTAAGATCAAGAATCGACAAAAATGGGACCTCATGAAACTACAAAGCTTCTGTAAGGCAAAGGACACTTTCAATAGGAAAAAACAGCAACCAATAGATTGGGAAAAGATTTTTACCAATCCTACATCCGATACAGGGCTAATATCCAACATATACAAAGAACTCAAGAAGTTTGACTCCAGAAAATCAAATAACCCTATCAAAAAAATGGGGAACAGAGCTAAACAGAGAATTATTAACTGAGGAAATTCGCAAGGTTGAGAAGCATCTTAAGACATGCCCAACATCCTTAGTCATCAGGGAAATGAAAATCCAAACAAGTCTGAGATTATACCTCAGATCAATCAGAATGGCTAAGATCAAAAACTCAGGTGACAGCAGATGCTGGCGAGGATGTGGAGAAAGAGGAACACTCCTCCACTGTTGGTGGGATTGCAAGCTGGTACTCTGGAAATCAGTTTGGTGGACCCTCAGAAAAATGGATATAATACTACCTGAGGACCCAGCTATACCACTCCTGGGCATATACCCAGAAGATGCTCCAACATGTAATAAAGTCACATGTTCCACTATGTTCATAGCAGCCATATTTATAATAGCCAGAAGCTGGAAACAACCCAGGTGTACCTCATCAGAGGAATGGATACAGAAAATGTGGTACATTTACACAATGGAGTACTACTCAGCTATTAAAAACAATGACTTAATGAAATTGCAGGCAAATGGATGGAACTTGAAAATATCATCCTGAGTGAGGTAACTCAGTCACAAAAGAACAAACATGGTATGTACTCACTGATAAGTGGATATTAGCCCAAAGGTTCGGAATATCAAGTTTCACTTCACAGTAACTGCTGGACTGAGAGTGAGGCCCCAGATGGAGGAGTGGGAGAAGGGACTGAAGGAGCTGAGGGAGTTTGTAGCCCCATGGAGGGAGCAACAGTGTCAACTGGCCTGATCCCTCCCCCCCAGGTCCTCCTGGAGGCTGGACCACCAACCAAAGAATACACATGGAGGGCCCATGGTTCGGACCACATATGTGGCAGAGGAGGGTCTTGTTGGTCATCAGGGGGAGGAGAGGCCCTTGGTCCTGAGGGTGTTAGAGGCCCCAGTAAACGGGAATGCCAAGGTGGGAATATGGGAGTGGGTGGGCGGGTGGGTGGGAGGTGGAATTCCCTCACAGAGATGGGGGAGGGAGAGGGGATAGGTGGTTTCCAAAGAGGTGACCTAGAAAGGGGGATACATTGGAAATGTAAATAAAGTATCAAAAAAGAATTTAAAAAAAAAGAAACTATAAGCCAAATTAAATGCTTTCTTTTCTAAAAAAAAAAAAAAAGGAAGAAGAAGAAGAAAAAAGAAAAACTGACATAAAACTAATGAGCAGAGTAGCAGTGGAAAATGGATGCATTCTGCCAATATCAGAAGATGCAAGAACAGGATGCCTTTTGGGTATAGAGTAGAGTGGAAGTTGGGTGGGATATGTAGACAAGGAAGGTAGAATGATACTATGCTGTTTAGCATGTACTAGTCCTTCTCCAACTTTGCAGATATTGGAAAAGGTGGATTCCCTAAGCCATAAATTAAAATAAGATATTAGTATAACGAAGAAGGCTAGGTTTCCTAGAAAATAAGCCTATAGGGCGTAGGATAGAACAATTAAAAGTTGTTGTAAGCTCTGTGTATTCCTCCAAAGGGGTTACTTTGTGCATGATTTTTCTTTAGATCAAGAGATGATATTTAAGATGAATGTACAAACATATATGATTATATATATATATATATATATATATATATATATATATATATCCAAATACTAATATAAAACTATGCTCCAAGTATTTTGTCCAGTAATTTTGGAGGCAATTCATTGTCAGCAATCTAAACAAGGCATACTAAAGAAAAGCAAGTAGAACTCTGTGAAAGAAACTCATCTAAAGTAGTTTTACTGGTTGAGGCAACCAGGATAAAGTGATATATTTAGTTAAAACCAAAAAAAGAAATAATTATCCAGGGAAAAGGAATCAGGAAAATTTTTGTGCACAATAACAAATCGTTTTGCTGCAACTCTTACAGAGATGAAAATTCAGAGAACACGTGACTGGCTGGCACCCACCTCCAACAAGTCCTTCACTGGAGGTACTTTGGAAGGGAATTTTAAAGGAAAAAAATACAAATATAAAATTATTTCACAAATTTCAAAAGAAATATCATTGGTGACGGCTGAGATCACCAATTTCAGAGTGCACCGTGAATCGCAGGAGGAAAGACATCAAGAACTGGAGGACCATGAAGCCTGCTAAGTGACAATGTCCTAGAATCTGTACCCATGAAATCTTAACAATATGTTTGCTTAAACAAGACTGGCATAATAACAATACCAGTTGATAAGTCAAGTTGGATGGGGGAAATTTCACAGGGCCCCGCCCCTAGAAGAAGAATGTTAAGCACTTAATGGCTACTGAAATAGAGAGAATTGTTTTCTCCAGGGAAGATCTCCTTAATAGGCTATTTCGGTTTAGAAGGTCAGGCCTTAATATTGTACATATTAGAAATGCTAAATAGACTCAGTATATTGTGTATGTATATATATATACACATCACACATGAATGTGTCTTATAATTTAAGAAGTGGTTTTGAATTTGAGTGAAAGTAGGGGATCACAGAAGGATTTGAAGGGAGGAGAGGGAGGTGGAGCTGATGTAAATATAGTAGTCTTGTATAAAATTCCCAAGTTCATTTTATATAAAAAAGTAAAAATGAATCAAGCATTGTGTGGCTTTTAAAAATCCTCAGTGGGAATAAGATTTTACAAGAACGAGCAGTCCCTGGTGTCTTCACAATATCCCTGACATTTCTGGCCTCTGATTTCTAGGGCAGGCAATTAAAACTAATCTGTATTTAGCTTTTTTTATGTGACAATAAAATCTCAGGGATTTTCTCCCCACATGTGACAGCAATGTAACACAAAAACAATGAGTGATGGAGTAGAAGCACTGGATAGGTGCTGAGACGACATGGGATAAGATTCTGATCTTGCCCAATGATCTATGAACCTGGTGATCTCAGACTATATCCATGATATCTCTTTTGAAATTTGTGAAATAATTTTATATTTACATTCTTGCTTTAAAATTCCCTTCCAAAATGCCTTCAGTGTAGGAAGAAACCACTGGAAAGACAATTTTGTAGAATGTATAACTACTGAATTAGTTATCTTGTTTCTGTGACCAAAGCAACTTGAGGAAGAAAAGATTTATTTAGATTTATAATCTGTTAGGACAGAGCAGTGTGGTGTCAAGAGCAGGAGGCACCTGTTCACACTGCACCAACAGTTAAGAGGCAGAGAGTGATGACAACATAGTCAAATTACTTTCTTCTATTTTTTCAGTCATGGTACCTAAATTATGGGAGGGCATCACCCATGTTATACTTCGATTAATCTAATCTAGATGATCCCTCAGATATTTGCTTCTGAATCCTATCACATTACCAATCAAAATTAACCATAGTACCTGCCATCAAGTCAAATATAAAAAATAAAATAAAATAACTCTGTAACCAAGAACAGTGTCATGGAGATGAGGAGGGAGAGAATGTTACTTTAGAGCAACTAAAGTGATATATTTCATATCACCTAACAGGAAAAATTATTTATCTAGATCATTTTCAATCTTTATAAACATTTCAATCTCCCCAAATTTATTATAAACATAGCACTTGGATCTGTCCCTAGAGATGTTGGTTTAGGAAGCTTGGCATGAAGTCCAAAATTTGATATTTCTGAGATGTTCCCAGGTGATTCTTGTGTTAGAGAGTCTACTTTGAGGACCTTGTTACAGAATTCCTTGTCTTCAGTTTCTAGGCTGCTGGATTTAGAATAGTGAGCAGAACTCTGTCTTCAGTTCACTGGATTATTTATCCCAAATAACCTCAAGTGATGATGGAAAAGGCTGTTACATGAAAACACATAGAAAGAACCATTTTACAATGTCAATCTAAATTCTGAGATCCTGTGTTGACAAGATGTTTTCATTCAGTTGTTTTAAAGCAAATGAAATAACATGGCCATTGAGAACTCTCAAGAATTTAAAACCACCAACTACAAGAGCAAGAGGGCATTTTCATTTAGAGACAGAAAACCAAACCAATCGAATTTGTTTTCTTGAACATCTAAGCTGAAGTAGAGCAGTGGGTAGTGAATAGATTAGCCATCTCTTTTCAACTGAATTTCTGTCATTTGACAGTTTCCAGTTCCAAAAGTTGGGACTTCAATGGCTCAGGTTTCTTCACTAAGTTATTTCTTGTTTTTCAGTTTCTTTCCTTTCATTTTGGAAGAATGACTTTCAGAGTTTCTTTTTTGACATTATCATTATTCTGACATACATAAGAAAATTTCCAGGACTCTGAAGTGACTATATTAACAAGACATATGTAATCTATGTTTATCTGGCATCGTCTAAAGATGATGTCTTTAAATTTAGAGCACGGTTGGGTTTGCTTTCACAGTACCTTCATCTCCACCTCTCTGCGCATCTTCAAGTTGACAAGAATTCTCCTAAAAGGTGAAATGACCAATGAGTACAAGCCAGAGAAAGGAGTGTCTGGGAACGTAGGGGCTGCTTGACATAGTATGTAGGAGAATAACCATATCTACTCAGGAAGCCTCTGCTCAGAAAACTGTAAAGGATATAATTTTTTTAACTATTGCTAGCAGGGATAAGACTATAATGGAGAATCCAGGCTACCAATCTTGTTGCCTTCTGATCTCTTTGAGTGTCTCATTAGGATTTTTGTTTTTTGTTATGTTGTTAATGTTATTGTTGTTGTTGGTGGTGGTAGTAGTAGTGGTGGTGGTGGTGTTTGTTTGTTTTTGTTTTGTTTTTCAAGACAGGTTTTTTTTGTGTGTGTGCAGCACTGGCTCATTCTGTAAACCAAACCAGCATTGATTTCAGAGATCTACCTGTCTTTGCCTTCTGAGTGCTGCGGTTAAAGCCGTTCACCATTACTTCCAGGCACCATTAGTTCTTTCAAAGTCCCTTGCCATTCTTATCAGTTATGTTAACTGATATCCACTATGGCAGAACATGCAAGTCAGTAACACACACACACACACACACACACACACACACACACACACACACACACAAGTTTATAGAGATCCACATCTGTAGTAGGTTTGGCCTAATGTTACTGGTATTTTAATGTTAATTTGGGTCCCCAAAACTGCTTACATGAGTGTCTGTATGTAGCTTCTGGAAACCTGCCCCCAGTTGATTCTGATTGGTAAATAAAAATGTCAACAGTCAATAGCTGGGAAGGACAGATAGAGGTGGGTTTTGAGTTTTTCTGAGGCTCGGGGCTGAGAGAGACAAAGAGAGAGAAGGATAACCAGCATGCCAGGAGAGTGTGGAGAAGAGGAGAGGTGTCATGCCTAAGATGTGTGTAAGGCAGAAAGGCAAAGCCACCATGTGAAGGAGCTGGGAGAGCATCGTGGAGAGTCATCATCCCGATTTCTTGGGTTTGGGTGTCTGGTTATAGTTATTTTATAAATTATAGATAGGTTGTCATTTTAAGGGATATTGTCATTTTAAGGGATAATGGTCATAGTTTTGGACAGGGAAGAAACTAAATAGAGAGCTTAGACTTGGGAATTTCTAATATTTCCTTTCCTCTTTTGTCTCCTTTCTTTCTTAGGTAAAGGTAAGGGGATTGAAAAGAAAAAGGGAAGATAAAGTAATATTATAAGAAATTAGATTATGGAGATGTTTTACTATATTTACTTTTAAAACATTTTATAGCTATAATCTTACATTGGTAGAAATCTTTACATTTTGATAGAGAATTGAAGTTATATTTTCTTATATTGGCATAAAACATATATTGATACAGGTTTAAGGTTTTCATTGATATAAATCTTTATATATTGATACAAAATTTAAAATTAATTTTGTTACTCTTAGATAGACATTATGCCTATAGAACTCATTTAACAATATAAAGCTTAGACCCAATCTTTCTAATAGCTAGTATTACAAAGTGTTTAGGATGATTAAGTAATATAAGATAAAGGTCAGACAATAAACTCATGATAATATTAGATTGTGATTTAATTACAATAAAATGTTTTCAATATTATTCAAATAGTAAATAGTAAAGATTGGTCAAGGTTTAACAGTTCAGATATACTATATATAGATAGTCCTCAGAAACATCAAAGATTCACAGAATGTGACATTTTAATTCATTTCATTATTAATAGATTTTTTTGACTAGGAGACATGTCTGCTCCTGACAGCACCCCCATCCCACTTAAAAGAACATATTGAACATCATTACTTCCAATTGGAGTCACTTCAATTGTGGCAAGCTACTGGGTAAAAAATATCCTAATTTCAGTCTACAGATAATTACTGTCCAAAAAAAGGACACATGGATGTGAAATAGTCTATTGCTAAGCTCGTCAAAACAGAGCAGATTAGTCCTTCATAATTCCTGCTTCACCTAAGATCTGTCACATTATAGGAATTTTTTTTCCTCCTTTTTTATTTTTGATACTTTATATACATTTCCAATGTTTCCCCTTTTCTGAGTCTCCTCTTTGGATACCCCCCATCACCTCCCCAACCCGCCTCTAGGAGGGAATTCACCT
>CM052701.1:63163132-63186009 GCA_028551405.1 Uromys caudimaculatus
TATGAACATGGTGGAGCATGTGTCTTTATTACATGTTATAGAGGCAGTCATCAAAAGCCTCCCATCCAAAAAAAGCCCAGGTCCAGATGGGTTCACTGCAGAATTCTATCAGACCTTCAAAGAAGACCTAATACCGGACGGCCGGAAACCTCAGCTTGGGCCACAGGGCCCCACAGCTAATCAGTGCCGGGACAAAGATCCCTCTCAGGAGATCGCAAGACCCAGGAGAGGGCCAAAGACACACCCCACAGCTCACCAGGTACTGCCCCGAACCCACGAGACACAGGGACCGAGGTAGGTGGGCCTAGAAACCCCCCTGGATCCCAAAAGCCGGCGGCTGTGGCAGGAAACTTCTGCCTGGGACACTAGGATTCCATAGACAAGCAGCTCCGGGAGAAAATCCTCTCTCCCAGGAACGCAGAAAAGCCCATAGCAGGGGCAACGCGTCCCCAGAGCTCACTGACTCTGCCCGCTTTCCGCGGGCCACAGAGACTGACGGCCAGCAGCTTCCGGCGACGGCCGGAAACCTCAGCTTGGGCCACAGGGTAATTCTTAATAGAGTACAACATTTATGAGATCAGGGATTACATTTGTTTTTGCTTTCATCTGAGCAGTATACTGGTGCCCTTATTGATATTATTTATATTGAAGAAATAAATGAACAAGCCTACAGAATTAAATATGTCCTAAACTGGAGGTTAGGAGATTTGGTTGTTATTCTGAAGACAGCAAGCAATATGAGCAAATCAGTTCTTACTACTTGAGAAACATGATTTATTTATCTCACAAAGAAGTAATAATCTTTGTTCCTCTTAGTTTTATTTCCAAAAACTCAGACCTATGATATATGGGATAGATTTGTAAATGTAAAGAAGTCAGCTTATTTGGACCATGGTGACATTGAGGCAAAGTTTGCTTCTATTTGAAAGTTACAAAGCAAGTTTAGGACTTGGCTCCATCTTTTGCAAAAGAACTTTAATAAGACAAATTCCATACACATTAAGCATAAAGCAACTAGACTTTTATATGTTTGTCTATGATTGCAATTTAGACCCTCAGTTTGAAAGGAGCCTCTGTCCAATGTGATAAATCTCATTCTGACAGTGACACATAACATCTCTCTTGTTGGGGCTGGAGAGATGGCTCAGTGGTTAAGAGTACTGACTGCTCTTCCAAAGGTCCTGAGTTCAAATCCCAGCAACCACATGATGGCTCACAACCATCTGTACTCATATACATAAAATAAATAAATAAATCTTTAAAAAAACAAAAAAAATCTCTCTTGTTTTCCATAGACAAAATCATATGGTATTAAGTTTAATGGGATCATAAAAACTAGAAAATAAGCTAAAAAATTACTTATTGACTATCTGTGGTTCCAGCAAGGAGAAACCTTTCATGATGATTTGTTGTTGTTTATTAGAGTCTACATAGGAAACAGCATGATAAAATGGATACTTTTGGCTTTCTAAGCAAGTATTCAAGCAAGTCAATACTTGTTTGATAAAATATTTCCTGATCACAAGTGTTTATTCTTATGACATTTCCATTACTACATCTGATATTGTCTGCCTTTCCCAAGTCTTAGTCTTCTTCTATTACAGATCACAAATGTTGGGCTGATAGTTTTATAAAGTGAGCCTTACTTCTTGCTTTCAAATTAGTTCCACATTTACAAGACCTTGTTGGAACCTCATATGAACTCAAATATTTATGACTGCTGCTAACCTCAGAAATAAACAAGACCTTATCCTTAATGCACGAGAGCCGCATCCTTTTCATTAGCTTCTGGAAACTTACTGGCTCTGATACCCAAGAAGCCTGGGATCATTTATCCTAAAATTATCTGGTAGTTGAGAAAACTAGATACTGGGAAGCTAGCCCTCCCACAGAAAGTACGGAACATTAGCAATGAATGGCAGACTTCATATTTCTATCCAAGCCACTTAGCTCAGCTACACAAGTTCAAGTTAAATGCATACCATCTTTCCTCTCTCTTTTGTACCTAAAACAATGGCAGCAGAGCCTGTATCAGCCTTTTTTTTTTTTTTTTTTTTTTTTGAAAAGCTTTTTAGCTAGTAAGATGTAGGATAAAGAGTATTTATTTTAAAGCCAAGTGGACCAGGTTCAAACTCTAGTTCTTCTACTTTCTACCCAGCATTTTGATGGTATTATATATATGTATATATAAAGTCAAGTAACTCTTATATACATAAAGGGAATGACACAATATACCTCAGCAGTATGATATAAGATTGAATGGGGTGATGTCTTATAAATCATGGCTTGGTATATAATAAATGTTCACTAAAGTGTTGCTACCCTTATTACTATCCATAGAGCTCAGAATGAATATTTATACATTCAAAATTTGTTGATGCATTGTAGTAGGGAAAAAACTTTTGAATTAGCTATAGAGATTATTTATTTTTGTTATTATAGGAAACAGATGGCATCACCTATGTGATTCTACTATTTCAGTTACTCACTCAAGTCAATAATATGCCCATAATCATATAACTAGAAAGTAACAAGGGCAGGAGTGAAGTAAGACTTTCTGAGTTATGGTTCTATGAACTTATCACACTAACATAAAATTTTTTAAACTTTGGAGTGTAATTATACTACTCTATAGATTGCATAGTCATGTCTCCTTATATCACAAATTAAATATTTGTTAGATAAATTTATCATATATGTATAAAGCCTGGAACATTACTGAAACATGAAGTAATACCCTTTTCAACTGTGTCTGGCAAAAAGACCACAGAAAAAAAGATATCATGGAATACTTCCCAAATAGTGTGAGTGTCACAGGATCTCATCCACACCCATATATTTTTATCCACATATCCAGCTAACACTATGAACTTTCTATCTAGTATGCTGAGGATTTTATGTTAGCCTGCTAAGCATGAAATATAAGGATTATAGCAGATGGTGGATGCACATTAACTTTTCTATAGCAAATGTCTTTTTATCCAAACATTAAATTTGATATATGCAAAGAGTCAACATATTTTAGTTCTCGGTTTGGAAACAAAGCCAAGCAGTTGGCTGAGAATTCTGACTGCTGATCACCAGCTAGGTCAAGTGCTTCCGTGTTCTCAATCCTAGTGGGCCTAATACTACCTACCTAAGACATGGCTGGGAAGGTTACAATCAATTCCTTATCTTTATTAATTATTTAAAAGTACCTGGCAAAATCATAAGATCTTAAAAATGTTCATCATAAATGTAATGGGGATATGAGCAAAGCACTTTGGATACTTAAAAGGATTATTTCTTCCTGAGAAGACTGAGAAAGGCTTAACTTTTCTTCCCTGACCATTTTGTTTGCCAGTCTTTTTACATTTTTTATCAAAATCCACCTCAAGCTTATCTCTTCCTGTGAATTCCTCAGATTTTCCTGCCTTCCCTGCTTTAGTTGGACAGAATCAGTCTCCCCTTTGTGCTGTCTCTAGTTTCTGTATGACGTCACCATCTGGTGAACTCTTTCTTGTTGCTGCATGCAGACACTTTCTATGACAGAGAAGGTACTTCATGAACTCAGATTTCTGTGTTTCTAACTGCATAGTCTTCACACCAGTGCCAATGCTTTGTAGATAGCTGATTCTTTCCACCACATCGAACTATTACATTTAGGCTAGGCCTTAAGAGCTTAAACTCTCTGAATTTATAATTCTAAGTTACTCAAAGAATGGTGGTTGCTTATTACCTATTGTGATCAGGCATGGTCCTAAGGATTAAACATGCAACCTTACTTTTTAGCCTTGCAAAATATCTTCCTCTTTTGTTCTCAAGTTTGGTAAAAGTATCACTTGCACAAAGAGCAGAAAGAATGTTCTTTGAACATGTTAAGACATTATCTGTACTTTAAAGAGAAACAAAACAGGAAATTAAGATGTCCTGGAGACCTTCCCTTGAAGTTTATTATATTTTAAAACAAGCCAAATGCTGCCAAAATAGACAGGCAGATCATTAAAAATAGGATGGAATGTCTAGAGAAAGAAGGTAGGCTTTTGATAAATGACCTTCAGACAACTAGGCAACTTTGGGAGGGCAGCAAAGTTGAACTCATATACCATCAGTTATAGTAAAATCAAGCTCCAGTAAAATAAAAAATGCATTTTTGTTTAAAAGCATAGTCCATGGGAATATACTCTTCAGTGTTAAATACTATATTCAATAGTAATATATTAAAATAGCATATAATAATATATAATAATATATTATTAGCCCAAAAGTTAGGAATACCCAAGTTTTACTTCACACTAACTGTTGGACTGAGTGTGAGGTTCCAGATGGAGCAGTTGGAGAAGAGACTGAAGGAGCTGAGGGAGTTTGCAGCCCCATGGAGGGAGCAACAGTGTCAACTGGCCTGACCTCCAAATGTTCCTGGAGACTGGATCACCAACCAAAGAATGCACATGGAGGGATCCATGGTTCAGACCACCTATGTGGCAGAGGAGGGCCTTGTTGGCCATCAGGGGGAGGAGTGACCCTTGGTCCTGAGAGTGTTTGATGCCCCAATATAGGGGAATGCCAAGGTGGGAAGACAGGAGTGGGTGGGTGGGAGAATACCCTTATAGAGGTGGGGGGGCAATAGGGGGTTTCCAAAGTGGAGACCTGGAAAGGGGAAACATTTGAAATGTAAATAAAGTATCAAAAAATAAAAGTTTAAAAAAGAAGTCAGTTTAATTCCCCCCCCCCCCCAAAAAAAAAGAAAATAGGAGAGAAAAGCTCAGGACTTGTTTTCAAGCCTAACTTATTTCAATTAGCCTAATGTTTACTAGAGGCTGAGAAGGGTAGAGAAAGGGAGCACCAAAAGGGTTAGAATAACAGGTACCAAAAACGTGTTAGACAGAGCAATAGATTCTAGTGCTCGGCAGTGCAGCAGGGAGACCATGGCTTCTAGTAACTCATCATATATTCTATTCATAACTACAAGCATAGTCCAAAGACTCTGAACACTAAGTCATATGAAGGTGATATTATCCTAATTTTATTAGAAAATAAGAATATATGTATTGAAATGTCACACTATATTCCATGATGATGCATGATTATTATATACTATTAATAAAAATTTTAAATAAAAATGTTAATTATTATAGTATGATTATTATACATTGTAAACATATATCAGTCTATCACACTGTGTCCAATAAGTCAGCATGATTAGTGTTAATCAGTAAAAAAATGTATTTATTAACATGGAGTTGATAATAATGTACTATGAGTATAGGTATTATTTTTAAAAATATTGTTTATTAAGATATGCTATAGGGAAATGTGGGTAAATGTTAGGAAGAAATGGCAAGTTTATATTAATGTTTTATATATACAGTATGTATTATATATGCACATATATGATTTAGGTGGTTTTTCTTTTACTCTCTATTGATATATGCATGTATTTGTATGTATGTGTTTTGTATAGAATATATTTTTTGTTCATGTATAATTGCAACATGTTAGTAAAGAAAAGGAAGAATAAAACATCAACCCAGAGAGTATTTATAAACAAATGTGCTACTGTCATTTCCAATGACATTAGCTGGGCACTTGGAAATGGTGACATGAGACCTTTCTCTTTGTGATTAGAAACACAGCTGCTGCTCCTCACACATGAATTCTGCTAAACTGCAGATTATGTTTTCCTATTTTTCTTTTTCTTCAAAACTTTCCAGAGCCTAAAGAAAACAAAATACTATGAATTATTAGCACATGGAAGAATTACCAAGGGGAAAGTCCATTTGAAACTTCATTTTTTAAAAAATAAATAATTTGTTTCCTTCTCCCATCAAAATGTTCAAAATACCTGTGATTTACTGAAGAAAGTTCCAGATTTATTTCCCATGGAATGACAGATACATTTTCCAGATGTGGTATTTGTGTGATGTGTTATTTATCACAGGTGTCGGGCCTTTTCCTCTCTGTTTAGCTCATTATAGAAACAGAAGTGACACAGGAAGTTCATTCTCAATGGAAATGTGCTAGAAGCTTCCAATGGTTGACATGTAACACTAACGTGGATCATATGGGATGGATTTTGTTAAAATCATTTTTTAAAATTGAAGATGACTTTTTTCATTTTATAATTCAGATAGAGTGACAAGTCTAAATAAATTACAATAGAAATCTGTTGATACTCAGATATTAACTTTAATCATTATTTAAAGTATTGATCTATTATTTCCAACATGTATCTTTCTTTTCTTTTTCTTTGTTGAAAGACAAGTTTCTGTGCCCTATTCTAAATTTCATTTTGGATGTGTTGTTACTATTTCTAATAGTGTGCCAACATTAACCACAATAAAATTTTTTATATTTATAACATATTTACTGTATGGAGACTACAGAAACTCCTTAGTACTACTTCCTAATAAGAAAGGAGATTATTTTAAGTAGTGGTCTTTCTATGGTAGTGGAAGTCAAGCCTATGATTATTTGATTCCAACTCAGTCATTACATTATACTGTTGTTTTTAACAATGCATCCTGGGATGGAGAGACTATAGAGTTCTAAGGAAACAAGTAATGTAAGTTCAAAGCATGCATTTGTTCATTCTGGTTTGTTCTTCTGTGTCCTGCAGTCCCTTGTGTTCATTGTGCTCGATAATTTATGTACATATGCACAGATCAAAAAGAAAAAAACACCATAAAGGTGGCTTTGTTTGACAAAGTAAAACATCATCCTAGAAATAAGTGAAAATTAGTTTCATCTTATAAGCCTTCTGCCTGTGGGCTTAGTACTTTAAAATGTGAGTGTGTGTGTGTGTGTGTGTGTGTGTGTGTGTGTGTGTGTGTGGTGTGTCAGAGAGAGAGAGAGAGAGAGAGAGAGAGAGAGAGAGAGAGAGAGAGAGAGATTACAGAAGCAAGTTACTGCTTCCAGCTTGATTTTGGGGGATTTAAACTCAGGTCCTTATGCTTGTACAATAAATGGTTTACACATTGAGTAGTTTCCTCAGCCCCATAATAAGTTTGGTTTTGCTTCTACTTTACTACATTAGGGGAAGCCCATCAGAAATATATCAATCAAACTACTGAGTGAACAGCATCTTTTTTTAACTAATAGTTTCTAAATATATTTAAATATATTGCTATAACAGTTAAATAATTTGATAACATAAATAACCACAGAGAATGTTCTTATAGATGTACTCAATGCTTTGCATTGAGTAATTCACTGTTTCATAAAACAGTTTTTGTTTTATGATCTAAGTGTTCAAAACATCCAACAATTTATTGAGTAAAAAAGACCACGAATTGGTTAAGGTCTACTTCGTACATATAGACGCCACAGCTGAAAGGCATTGTATTTGTGTACCTTGAGAGACTTCACAGACCGTGAAAATAACTAGATATCTACATAGAATTTTACAGTATAAGTCAGCACATATAGTCAGATTTTTCCTTGTAAAAAAATTCTTTAAATGCTCTCTACATCTAGACTGCTAGATCCACTGTTCTTCTTGCTTGTCCTGTGTCAAAATCAAAACTTATTTCCATGAGGAATGACAAAAGTTTGTCTATATTGTACTTCTTGTTCTTGTAAAAATTGTGTTGTATTGTCATGTTTTCTCCTCATTCTTCTTTCTTTATTCCTCACTTGACAGATGAGAGTAAACGTATATCTCTAGAAGGTAACTCTAGGAAATGAGGCAGACGTTTATGCATATATTATAGAAGAGTGTAATTCTTGAAAGCAAGGTTTTAGACCATAAGAGATCTCTATCATAAAATTTCCATTCACTTTTAAAATATTTGCATTTCATAGGCCGTAAAAGAGAAACATTAGGATAATCTCACATTTCATACCCTACTTGGGTGGGAGTGCCTCTTACTTCTGCTGATATAATACTGCAAAATGTCTTGGGATAACAATTCTGTGGTTACTACTGTGTATGTGTGTATATACCTTAAATATGTATACACATACACACAAAGTATGCCTTGTTACTTGTTGGAGAGACTTTTGTTTTGCTTTTTTCCATTTTGGCTTGAAGAAGTTAAGTTTCAGGTTCTGAACTGCCTATTGAAAGAGTCAGGTGGTGAGAAACAGTAAGTACAGGGCTTAAGAGATTCTTCTTTAGCCATAGTCAACAACTGGGAAGAAGCCTATGTCCCACAGCTGCAAAGACACAAAGTGGCCAACCACTTGAGGAGTCTGGAAATGACTCTAAGCAGGGCTGGGAATTATGAGTCATTGAACTGCAAGATAATGAGTGCTTTAAATAATTCAGTTTGTAGTAATTTGTTACACAGCATTGGAAAACCAATTGAAGCTTTGACCATAAATTAGTTTCTACTAATTCTTGTTTGTAATTGGTGGGTGCAAATTCCAGTGGAGACCTTGTTGATAATAGAGGGTTTCCTTAACCAGAGTAATTTTCTCAGTCATATGAATTGAAATTACAAAGAGTTTCTTGAGTCAAGGAAAGCTTCATTGAGTTTTTTAAATAAAGAAAGAGATATCTTTTATTCTATAATTTGATTTGTTTATAAGGTGATGTGTATACATTTAAATTCATAGTACATTCAGAAAACAGTTAAGTCACAAAATAATTTTCAAATTCATATTATGTAGAAAATTCTGGTTTTGATTCAGAAAAACATGAATACTTTCCAGTTTTGAAATACCAGTATTGTGGAGAGGGGGGTAAGATAGTTCAGCAGGTATTACTGCTTGCCACCAAGCACGAAGACCTGTGTTTGATTCCTGGAACCCAAGCGGTAGAAGAAAACAGTTACCTGTTCCCCCATCATGTTATCCCTTGACTTCCACATGCATATCATGTGCAGTCAGGCACACATACATGCACATGGGCAATACACACACACACACACACACACACACACACACACACACACACACACACAAATTGATACCATCATTTTAATTAAGTAATTTCTATGTAGAATTATAAAGAGTTTGTAGCTTTGTGAACTAATTCATAGAGGTTGAGGATCCATAACTTTTAAACTTACAATGATAAATTTCTCATTTTGAACCCCACTGTTTGGACATCTTTCACTATGGAATAATTCTATGTTTCTCTCCATGAGTTTTCACACTGTAGATGTCACAGAGACAGTAAAATCTGCTTGTGGGGGAAGAAGGGACAAGACAGGAAACATCTTGAGCTAAGTCAAGGCAAAGGAATTAATTTTCAGGTATTTTAATTCAGGATTTTAATTGAACATTCCTGCTATTCTACTAGTGTCAAAAGGTGTGTGCTCCCTAAAAGAGTAGTATCCTGTTTATCTGAACTTTCGAAACCCCTCTTCCAGCTTAAACCACCATTTTGCCTTCTCTCCCCTGGATCGTCAGCTTCTGTCTCCCTGCCATCCTCCATGCCTCTGATGCTCAGGTCACTCCACGATCTCTTGAAAGTGCTGTTGCAGTTCTGATCCCGTTCTCCTCTCATTGGCCTTCTTTCTTTACCTTCAACTAAATTTTCTATTATTTCCTGACCTCTCTACTCTGTAACAGTCCCTGTTACCCTTGGTAAGGAGGTGGTGTCTTTGACATAAATCCAATCATATTATTTTCCTGTTCATGGTCCCTTTTCCATTTCATGCTAAAACATTCTTATGTAGGCTCTCCTCTGTGCTCCAGCTGTGTCTCTGCAGCCCATTTTCTGCTGTTCTGCTCACTCTTGCAGTTTGTATTCTAGGCATCTCTGTGATTTCCTTGTTGATTCTCAATTTGCCTATCAAGTTGTATAGTCATTGAAATTACCTAATGAGCCTTGTTGTAAGTGCCTATTAAAAAAATGGATGACTCAGTTTGGAACCTAGCACAGACCAAAACACAAAAACAAACAAACAAACAAACAACAACAATAACAAACCGGCTGATATAGGCCAATCTAGCAGGTAAATGTAAATGTGAGTGCCACCCCACAGATGCTGTATTTATTTTCAAAGTCATCACTACTGGACTTTCAGGCAAGCAAGACACACAACTGATCTATAAACTAGTATGATTAAAGCTCTGTTTTAGGGTTCTAGTTTTATCACTGTGCCTAAACACCAATGTGAACAATCTATTCTTGGAGATATCTATTCTTTTCCTCTATACATACACTAACAGTGAGTCTCTTTTCTTACCTTAGAGCACTGAAGATATCAGCAAAGTCATTCTCTTTCATAGTCAAGTGTTTTCTTTAGGGTCTTAGTGAAGTCTCTTTTAATTAGAAATGCCTTGAATAAAGGATATTTGCACTGAGAGAAATTCTGTTACGGAAAGTAAATAAATAATGCCAGAGACTTACCAGGCATGCTCAAAAAGTTAAATACCAAAACCATGAGAAACTCAGTGCATATGCAGATTCCACAGTCAGTCAAACAAATGCTCATATGGCAGCTGTTTTTCATTACACACTGCAATCTGTAAAGTATATTTCTCATCTTTACCCAGCCCCTTTGCCAGGGTAAAAAAAAATCTTCTCTGCTAGTCTTGAACATACAGAATTTCATCATCTGTAAGGGTTAGATTTTGACCACAAAAAATATAACCAGTTTTACAAATTTCAGAGCCAGTTGTTCTTCCAAAGTTTCTAGGAGATGAGACACTTGATGATGGAGTACTGTGGTGTGACCCACCTAGACGATATCACAGAGATATGATAACGCATTCCTTCTATCACTTGAGATACTCTTAACAAGGTAGTTGAATGTAAACATGTTAATGCTCTTTTCAAAGAAGAAGATTCCTATTCTTAGATGCCTGCTTTTCATTATGAGAATAATATACAATGAGAACATAGTATGAGTTCCTGTGTGTGCTGGGATGGTGTTTGAGAGCATATGTTTTGGAATAAAACAATTAAGTAAAAAGTCTGTCTTTCCTTTAGTTGTGTTTAATCAAGAACAAGGAAAATATATTACACTTAATCTCCTTGAATTTTACTTTCTTCATTGTAAGAGAATGAAGTTACCTACCACATATGTTATTTTGAGTCTTAAAATAAGAACATTCACATAAACAATGCTGTTCTCGGCAACTGCTCACTATAGGTTAGCTGTTTGATTATTATTAAAATCAAAAGGTTTATGTTTTTGTCTTTATTTGTATGCATGTGTCTTTGTGATGTATGCACATGTGAAAGCCAGATGAGGGTTTTACATCTCCTGGAGCTGGAGTTTCAGCTTGCTTTAAGATACCTGATGTAGGTGCCGGAAACTAAGTCTGGTCCTTTGGAAGAACCGCTAAATTTTCTTAAATGCTGATCTATCCCTTTAGTCTCCATTATTAATATTTAAAAATAAAGAAGACAAGCATATTAAATTTTAATAATTTATTTTAGATGAACAGATATTTTACAGAACATGTTAGCAATGGAACTTGGACTTGAACATTTTATTTGTTGCAATAGAAACTTCATAACTTCTTACAGCTTATTCAAACCATACAACTTCAAAAAAATTTACTAGTGGAAATTCAGTTTCAGCTTCACTGTACTTTATTTCCTTCCCTTGAGAAGTTGTGGCAAGAGTTTCATGGAGGTGACAGAAAGAAACATCACCATTCTCTTGGGCTTTCATGAAGACAGAGCCCAGACTGGATGGCCAAAGAGCCAGAAAGGGCTGTGGCATTCCCTACATGGGTCCAGAGGCTACAATGTTTAGTGATTACTTTCCAAAGACACCAAATAATCAGAATGGATGCATTACTCGGCCCCAGATCGAAGCTGATAGAGTACCTTGCTGGGAAAACTTGTGTCTTCAGTTAGATCGTGAGACAATCTGTTTGTTGGCCTGGGACAGACACAATTACACACTGCACTATAAGTGGTCACCCCTGGGTGGATATCATCCTATCCTTATTATCAGTTTGGCTTCTGATCCTGATTATTCTTGTGGTTTTCTCCAATGGTGAGTTTTAAGATGAAGAATATTCAGATGCATTATGTGCAAAGACATCTTCAAATACAGAATTAGTCTGAGTCTTAGACCTGAATCCTTACTTTTATATTGTACTGTCTCCACTGAGGAATAGTAAGAACCTGCATCTTCTATGTACACTTGAGAAAACTGAGACCTATGTAGCTGGTGATGACAGATCCAGGACTTAAACTCAAAACGTCTCACATCAATTTGCCTCTAAAAGAATCTGGAAATATTTTACCTTTATATCATTTAAGCCTCTTGCTGGGCTTTGAGTTTTAGTCAAACACATGACATTGACTTAGAACCTTCATGAGCTCTGTCCACAGCTCTATAATTTCCCTGGATCTTAGTATGTTTGGTCCATGACTATTTCCTAACATAAAAGAGGTTTTTGATTAATTCAATGTCTCAGGTATTTAAACCACTTTCTCAAACCCTCTGAAAGAGTATTTTAAATTCCACATCATAGTGATTATATGCAATAGCTATGGAATGCAGAACTGTGTTCTTGCATCAAGATTTAATGAGTGTGTTTATAAAATATATTGACTTTACCATAAACATTGACATGCTTGGTGGAACAGTATTCTCTGTGCCCTTCTCTCTCCACATGCAAGACGGATAGAATTATAAAAGTGGTGACAGGCTCTTCCATTAGAAATGACATTGAAATGGTCCACAAATTCAAGATTCCAGAGAATTGTGTAGAGTTTTATAAACAAGCCAATTTGAATGTTTCTCTTTTATGTGTTTTATTGAATCGTGCTATTTCTCTATGGCCAACAGTTGGCTTTACTTCTCATTTGGTTTCAAGTTGAGTTCATGTTTCTCTAGCAGGTCATGTACTACCACGACTGAAATGACATCTACATTTCTCATATGCTTACTGCTCCACGTTGCTGAGGTGTGGTCCTTAAATCGGCATTATCGTGAACTTTGGATAAGTCAGTGTAAAACTCTTGGCAAACTAGCTAATATCTTTTAATTATTGATGCACTTTACTATTTAAAAGTAGACTAAAGGCCTGTCTAGACTATGAAAAAGAGGAGACTGCTCTCAAGTATACCCTCAACTAATGGCAGAGTGTTTTGCACTCACTTTGGGGGAAATCCCCAAAGGATTTCTCCTTCTAGAAGTCATGCTACAATATTTCATTGGCCAATGTGTGTATTTCAAGTTCTGGGGAAATATAGCTCACACATGCCCAAGGATTTAAGCAGTTTCTGTATAGAAGTCACTGTTGACAAGACCTGGTAAAGCCTGTTTCTTCCTGATTGATGTATTGAGAAGAGGACTTTAATTGCAATGTACTCATTCCTTTCTGTTTTCTGGAATTGAACTCTATACTCTGCTTTCTATACTTGTAGAACAATTGCCTCATATCTAGTTTTTATTACTGTGATTTCTCTTGGGTGATACGCATATGTTGTATTGGATTCTATCTTTCCCATGCCCTTTGTACCAGATCCCACAGCTATAAAATATTCCTTTCCTCATAATCAGATCTAGGGTTTTGGATTTGCTTTTCAACAAGAAATGAGATCCACATACCGCTCTACAAATCCATGAAATGATATGATTAGAACAGTGTTTGCAGAAGCAGAGAATTAGGGAGACCTCTGAATGTTCCTCCCCCATAATATCTATGGGTGAGGATGATGTAGTGGATGAATGTCCATGACAGGATATTATGAAATTTGAAGTGTAAAGTAACAGTAACGTAAGTATATTTAAAGGATAAGGTGCCATTTTTTAAAAATGAGGATTGAAATATGTTTACATGGGCTAAAATATAAATACACACAAACAAATTTTTCCTGATAGAATTTGCTATACAGCTGCACTCTTTTTAAAGTCAGGGGTTTAAATAAAATTTTGGCAGAGCGGAGGCTAAAGTAGAATTTGTTTCAACATATAGGTTAAAAAGTGGGACCTTGTTGGTATAATTGAGCAGCAGAGCACTGAAGTGAGGATGAGAAATTACTATATTTTTTATACCATCTGTCCAAGAAATATTATTGCCTGAGAAACTTGTAAGGAAATTCTTCTAAGATTTATGTAATTGTAAAATTGTTCTTTTAGTCTTTGCCATAAGCTTCTCCAGATCTCAGTCTCTTGCAAACTTGATGTCACCTTTATGCCATAAAATAACATAGGAAACATTTTTCTGCACTTGGGAATGTTCATATCATTTATACATTATGAATATATATGAGAGAAATCACTAAATATTGCATGAAATACTTTGGAAAAGTCCTGATTTACACACTATATTTCACATCTTCACACCTGTTGTATTTTTAAATGTGAATATTTATTCATGGGCTCTGAACTTTAGGGAATTACTTAGGGAAGAGATTTTAAGTGTTTTCACTGGAAAATGATGTTGATGAAATAAAGTGTATGTAAATTAGTTTTATGCAGTAATTCTACAGTGCAGACCAATGCCAAGGCAATATATTTTTTAACAAAAATATATAAATTTTACTTCTATTATTGTTATTGTTATTATTATTATTATTATTATTATTATATGCCTGTGAGCACGTATGTGCATGCAAAGGAGCATTTGGAGAGGTCAAAGGGCAATTTTCAGGAATCAATTCTCTCCTTCTACCTTAAGTTCTGAGGACTGTTCTTGGGTTGGCAGATATATGAGGCATGGCTTTTACCTGCTGAGCCATTCTGGCAGTCGCAAATATATACAATTTTTATTTATGACTCAAAACAAAAACAATCTATGCTACTACAAGCTAAATACAATGGTCTGAGACAGAAATAAGTAAAAGCACATGTCTGTATAATAGGCTGGGCCCTCCCACATCAATCATCAATCAAGAAAATGCTTGATAGATTTGCATACTAACTATCTGATGTTTGGGTCTTCTCGTTTAAAACAAACAAACAAACAACCAAGTGGGTTAATTTAAGCTCTCTCATTCATCCTCTACTTTCTCCAAAAAAAAAAATTAATTGGAAAAATTCAACTTAGCCTACTTTATGTAGTCAAAGGAACATTATAAAAACAATCCTTAAGTTAAAAGATGCACTAAATATGTATGTTTATACAACTGGACAGAAGCTGATTTAACCCTTAAATAGATACACCCTCCTTTAGGTGAATGTAAAGACCCATACAAGATATACAAGATGGAGATGATAGAGTACTGATGAGGGTTTAGTCCTTGAAGAGACATTTATACCACTCCCTTAATGCACAGGGATTGTTGTGGAAGAGGGGCAGACAGTATGTGTAAGCTGCAGGATGGGGGAAGGGTTGTGAAATATCATCTTCTAAGTAGACTATGAACACTGGGATGACAAACTCAACAGTTGTACAAAGAGTCCGCAGAAGTTGGGCCTTCTTAACACCCAGCTATGGAACGGGAAGGTACCCATGAAAATCATACCACATCGTTGGCAATCAACAGATTCTGGAGAGTAGGGAAATGCAGTATAAATTTGTGTATCTACTGATGTCCAATACGTTGCTGATGGTTAGTCCCAAACTCAGGATCTCCCACATGGCACCAATTAATCTCTATAGGGCATTAAAAAAATCAAACTAAAAAAGTAGGAGAAAGAATTATGGATAGTTGTGGTAGGGGTAGGAGGGAATTGGGAGAAGGTAGGTAGAGAGGGATGAAAATGCATTACATATATGACGGCATGAAAGCACAATTACATCACAGTCTATTCCAAGGAGTTTATTAGTTGTGATTCATGAACTTCTTCTTAGGGGTGTTTCGTTAAGGTGATCTTGTTTTAAGGTGTCTAATCTGAGAACTGTTTGTTTGCAACTCTTTTGTCCTGAGACTGAGAACCAAGCCCACATGAGTACAGGTCAAATTCTCAGATTCTCTTAGAATGCTGCAATTTAAGCGAACATGCTCTTGGTATACCTATCTTAGGCTTACCTCTCAGCTACACTAGTTATTTATAAATAGTTATTTTCAGGACTGACTGAGCAATAAAATTTTGACCTCCTAAACTGGAAAATAAAAGAAGCCAGATGAAGAAATGGAAATACAAGAAATTATGTCAACACTGAGGAAGCTGTCATGGAATTAATTTTGGATATGTGGTTTGATTTTGAATATATAGTTACTTGATAAGGTATCTAACAGGCATATGCAAAAGATAATAACTTTGAAAGGGGAAGAATTAGAACTGAAGATTTGAATCATTGACATAGAGATAATAATTGGAACTCTGACAATAATTATCTTTTTCTGAGGAAAAATGTCATGTAAGGAAGCCAAAGATAAGTTGTCACATTGCCTGTGCAGATAGGAAAGTCCTGTGGTTTGCTGTCCATATCACCCAGCCATAAGTCCAGGCTCCTTTGAGCGTAAGGCTGTAAATCAGAGATATGATTTATGAATCAAATTGTAGGCTGCAGAATTTCCCTAGTCCCCATTTGTTTGTGTCATGCTGACCCTGTAGATAGCTTGACCTTTGAGGTCTATCTTCCATGTGGAAGCCTGCTCTGTGATACTGACTCATTCTCTGTGCTCTGAGTTCATTCGGTTACCATGTTGCAGAGGTGCTCTCCAGAAGGAAGATGATCTATTACTTTCTGACTTTAGGAAAAATAAGGAAATCCCATCATTAGATGAAATAATGCAGAATGTTTCCCTTTCCTTTACACAGCTGGTGGTTAGTGTTCCACTGTGGAGCCCCACATGAGCCTCTCAGGGAGTGGGGAATGAGAGCACATTTTCCCTGGGAACTGCCACTGTCATTACTTGCTCATAGCAGTTTTTCAAAAATGCCATCTCAGCAATAGGCACATACTTCAGAGACCACAGTGCACTATGTAATATTCACAACCACAGTAAAATTGACCTAAATAATTTATTTTGAAAAATTCCAGATGGGGGCCTAGGTATAGAAAAAATAGCTATATAATTTATAGGTCCCATTTAAGCCTTCTTCCTGTGAAAGTCAATCCCAACTCTTTCTCTACTACTCGAAACAACAGTTTCCTGGCAGAGACTGTCTGTTAACTCATAATGAACCTGCTAACCAGATGAACACAGAACCCTTGGTCAGGAAGAATCAAGACAGCCTCCACTCCATTTTCCAGATGGAGGAGTCCAAGGGCTGAGCCATACTGACCTAGGAGAAACCAGTTGTGGTTTATGGGGAAAGTGAGCATGGCTTTGAAATGACACAGTTCTACAACCTAGTCCAAGATTGCTCCATTTTTCTCTACTGCTCCATATTTATAAATCACCGTTTCTTTAGCCTGGTGCACCATGGATAGCATTTCTTTTTTAAAAAGCATATATCAATTGTTTGAGTAAAGCGTTCAAACATATTTCTACATGGATATGCGATATTCTTTGATCAGTCACTTCTCATCACTATGCCCTCCTTTTCCATTATTCTTCTACATCTTGAATACTCCTCTTGTTATTTTCATATTTTTCTTCTTTTATTCCAGGTTACACATGATTAAAAACATGAAATCTTTGTCTGTCTGGATCTGGCCTGTTTTTCCCTTAGCATAATGATTTTCAGTTCCATGGATTTTCTTATAAACAGTGCAATTCCACCTCCCAGAGGAACTATTTTCCTGAAGGCGGTTTTCATGGCCGCCTCCTATTCATCCTCTAGCAATAATCACAGTAGTCTTGTGCTTTATCAAGGCATTTTCCTCCAACTCATAGTATTCTGTTTGTTTATTGTAAAACTGTAAGTCTTCTAAAAGACAAGTTTATTTAGGAAGAACTGACACTATACATACATATATATATATATATTGATTGATGTTTGTTGTCTTAAAACCAGAAAAATTTAAGACTGTCTTATTATTTTAAAATGATATGATCAACTCATTACAAACTTAAACACAGGATATTTTATTTTATTTTTAATCTATCTGTCTAAAACAAAAAAGCCAATAAGAACAATAAAAGGTATTGTACATTTTTGGAAATTCCCTTAACATCTTCTTGGTAATAGAGGGCTATATTATCATATAGACTTTTGGTTTAATTTGTTGGAATATTCTATTTTTGTTTAGTAATGTGAAAAAGTAAAATACTTAATTCATTTTTCCTTGATACTACACCAAAATTTTTGGCAAGTGGATTTTAAAAGAGGTGCTTGCACACATGAATATTACGGTACTGTTTACAATAGTCAGATCACAGGATCAGCTTAAGCACACATCAATAGATGAATGGATAAAGAAAAATATGCATTAGTAGAGATTATGGGAACTTATTCCTTCATAAAAACTAATTAATATTTCACATGAATTTATGTCTGGCTTACAATGCACTTCTTAAATAAATAAATAATAATTCATTAATACTCATCAGGTGTGAAGTGACACGTGCTAATGAATAAATAAAATATATTTTCTATGTATTATTATAAGAAAATGGAAAAATCAGTACTTTCACAAG
Organism: Uromys caudimaculatus; assembly: GCA_028551405.1. Taxonomy (NCBI): domain Eukaryota; kingdom Metazoa; phylum Chordata; class Mammalia; order Rodentia; family Muridae; genus Uromys; species Uromys caudimaculatus. Next base: position 63,181,452 of record CM052701.1, read on the forward strand.
GAAATCTGATAGTCTGTTATAGAAAATGGAGGAGAAAATCACAGCAGGGAACAGCAGCAGGTATTCCCTTAGGTCCATATTTGTTGAATTCTGTCTTATTATTATTGGAAATTAAACATATAAACTATAGGGTATTTTTTAACTATTTTTTTACTCTATCTTACCAAAGTGATCCTAGGCAATAAGGCAGACACATTTTATCCCAATTATCTTTTATTTTTGACACTATTTTGTTTTATATTCTTCTGTTGTCCATTCCCCTCTATTTTAGCTCATAGAACACTCTCTAGAGTTAGTCTGATGGCAATTATTTATAAATGTTCTGGCTTTAATACATTTTCTTTTGTCTTTTTGTTTTTTTGTTTGTTTCTCCATTGAGTGACAGCCTGCTGTGATGATATGAACCCTGGCTTCCATGGGACTGAGTTTGAACTCTTTGCTCGCTGTGTCACCTACTGTCCTCAGAGGAACTCAATCTGTATAATGGCTTTATGGGTAGAAAAGAGATAATACTCCAGAGGTGGTGTTTAGTGAGTTACTGTGTGAGGGGCTCGTTTATAAAGCCCATCCCTAGTCTGTGTTCAAGAACAGTTTCATTTTCTTTTACTCTGTTTCTCTGTAGAGATTTTCATCTCTCAAAATCCTGAATTATCATCTTCTTCTAATTAAATTATTGTTTCTAGTATTTAATGTCTTTTATATCTATCCAAACTATCTTTACATTCAGTATATGTTCAGAAAGAAAAATATTAGAGCCAGACTTACCTGCATAAGAGCAGATGGTAACCAACAGAAACAACATAAAAAGTGAGAATAAAAAGTCTTCTCTTAGCATAAGTTTTCTTTATTCTTAACAATAGTGAGAAATCTGTCTGGAACAATGTCTGCTATTGAATTAATAATCTACAATTATGATCTTATTTATATAGAGAGTATCATTACCATGATGGCAATTCATAATAAATTACTGAAAAAAACCAAATGTTAATCAGAGAAATCTAGAAACTAGAAAAATTTGAAAGTATTAGAAGAATGTAATAGGACCATGACAGTATACCTTTAGCTTCGGCCAGAGCTTACAGTATACCATAGCAATGGCAGAATAGTGGTAATGGGGGAAGTGGAGGCTGATTTCAGTGGGCAAGCTATACAGTCATATATGTCTCTATCCAAGTATTCATCAAGAAATTACAAGAACAAAATTTGTCTCTGGGATTGTCTGACATATAAGGGATACTTTGGTTAAAAATGTTAGATACATTTTGTATTTTCCTGAGGCTCACCATATAGTAAGTGTGACTGACATTAAATTATTTGAACTTTTGACATGTTTGTCTACATAAAGTCATTAAAATCCATTACAATTAAAAAGTAGGAAACAGATGTTCTTTGCAGTTAGAAATATACCTAACAGAGATTGCTTATAATATTGGGGAACATTTTATATTCTTTGTCAACATACTATAGTAGTGTCAATATGGAAAAAATAATATAAAAAAACCTAAGCAATTTGGAGCAATAGCCACAATTGTTTTAAAATGAAAAAAATCTATTGGGATCCAAATGTGTATTATTTACTAATTCTAAGATTTTATGCAACAAAATACAATTATATCTTCATGAAAAATAATAATTTGTTGGAAAAATAGTAGATACTACAAATTATATGAAACAAAAATAACTTGAAATAAGCCAAAACTAAATGAGGTATGAACGAGCTAAGTCTAGTTTTATAGATGATAAAACTACTTTTAATTCTCATGAACAGATATTTCCAGAGCGAATGTGTGATTTTATTTTCACTAAGATTTTTTTTTTAAGGAAGAAATACTTATTTTCTTGGAGGCATTATGATTTCCTCTCACAGTAGCCATAACTCATTACCCTAGGCATCAGACAGTGACATCAGAAATACCCTGAGGGAACAAGCTAGCTGATAAAGCTACAAGTGAGGCCACCCAAGCTTCCACTGCCAATATCCTGGTAGCTTGGCCACCTTCTGTGATCCCAGCCATCCCTGAATATACTGCTGAAGACAAACAAGATCAGGCAAAATACCAAAGACTTTGCAGAGGTTGCTGACCTCTGAAGGCCGCACCATCCTACCTAAGGAGTTTGCTAAGCAACTCACCCATCAGATTCCTCAAGCTTCACACCTGGTCACCGAAAACTGAAAGAACTGCTGTGAGGGGCAAGGTACAAACTATTTGACTTAGGACACTTGGTTGATCAGGTAATCTCACACTGCCCCACCTCTCAGGCTGTGAACCCCTCAGGCCCCAATCAAGGAGAATCAGGAGTCAACAGCCAGGGGCTAATTGGGAAATAGATTATACAGAAATAAAACCAGGAACACATGGATATAAGTATTTGCTAGTTTTTATAGATAACATGGCCGAGTGGTCTAAGGCGCTGGATTTAGATTTTGTTTTTAAACTCTAAATTGCTTTCCAGTCTGCAACTCTACCCGGGGCAAATCGTGCACTCCAGCACCCCTACCAACCCAGAGACAGCCTGTTTCCCAGGAGGTCTGTCCTAACCAGGGTCACAGGTGAACCCCTCCCCAGCCCCGACCCAATACTATCCCTCGCTGGGACCTCCACAGAGCCCAACGGGCTCAGGACCTATTGGTTATGCTGGAATACAACTTCCTTCTAGTCTACAACTCTGCCTGGGGCAGATAGGGTGCTCCTGTCCCTCTCCCACAACCCAGACACACACTATCTCCCAGGAGGTCTGCCATGACCAGGGTCACAGGAGATCTGCTGTAACCTGGGACGTAGGAGGTCTGCCCTAACTAGGGGCACAGCAGGACCCCTAACCAGAGACAGCACTGTTTGCCTCCCAGGAGATCTGCTTTAACCAAGCACACACAGTTCTACAGGCCAACAATGAGGGACAGGCTCCAGTCAGAGACAACAAGGCCAGTTAAAGCCAGAGACAACCAGATGAAAAGAGGCAAGTATAAGAACATAAGCAACAGAAATCAATGCCACTCGGCATCATCAAAACCCATTTTTCCCACCACAGCAAGACCTGGATATCCCAACACATCTAAAAAGCAATATTCTGACCTAAAATTCCATCTCATGCAGATGACAAGGACTTAAAAGAGGATATAAATAACTCCCTTAAAGAAATACAGGAGAACACAAATAAACAAGCAGGAGCCCTTAAAGAGGAAACAAATAAAATCCCTTAATGTAATAAAGGAAAACACAATTAAACAGAGGAAGCAATTGAACAAAACTGTCCAGGACCTAGAAATGGAAATAGAAACAGTAAAGAAATCACAAAGAGTGGCAACTCTGGAGGTGGAAAATCTAGGAAAGAGATCAGGAGTAAACATCACCAACAGAATATAAGAGATAGAAGAAAGAATCTCAGGAATAGAAGAAACCATAGAAGATATTGACACAACAGTCAAAGAAAACACAAAGTGCAAAAAGCTCCTAACCAAAAACATCCAGAAAATTCAGAACACATTGAAAAGACCATATTTAAAAATGATAGGGATCTGTGGCAGGAGACCTCTGCCTGGGCCACCAGGGTCCCATAGTCAAGCAGCGCTGTGAGAAAGTGATCTCCCAGGCCCTCAGGACACAGAGACTGAGGAGGAAAATTCAGGGACAGGAACCTTCCAGTTTCCATCTGTGGCGGGAGACCTGTGCTTGGGTCACCAGGGTTCTATAGCCAAGTAGCACCAGGAGAAAGCTACCCTCCCAGGAGTGTCAAAAAGCCATGCATGGGGTTAAGACGAGTACCACTGCTCACCAGAACCTCCCTGGAATCTGCGGGACACAGGGACTGAGGTGAGGCTGGGCATAGTAACTTTCCAGTTCCCATCTGTGGCAGGAGATCTCTGCCTGGGCCACCAGGGTTCCATGACCAAGTAGCTCCGGGAGAAAGTTACCTTCCTAGGAACAAGGAAAAGCCGTGAGTGGGGATAAGACAAGCACCACTGCTCACCGGGACCTGGGGACCTCAGTCTGGGCCACAGGGCTCCAGGAGAGAGCTGGTTTCCCAGGAGTGCTGACACACCTTCAAGCATAGGCAAAACAGCCACTTCTATTCAAACCCACTGGATCAAGAGGGACCCTTGCAGAGCCATCAGGACACAGGAACCAAGGGACCACTGGGGACAAGATCCTTCTGGTTTCTGTCTGCACCCCAGAGCTGACCCTGTGCCACAGCACTCCAAACCCAAACACCTCTCAGAGAGAGCTGGTCTTCAAGAAGTATTGATACAGAGGCCTGCAGGAGGGACAAGCCACAGCCAGACAGTAAGATCAGTCATTAAAAGTCTCCTGACCAAAAAAAGTCCAGGACCAGATGGGTTCACTGCAGAATTCTATCAGACCTTCAAAGAAGACTAATACCAATACTCTTCAATCTATTCCACAAATAGAAACAGAAGGAACACTACCCAATTCCTTCTATGAAGCCACAGTTATACTGATACCAAAACCTCACAAAGACCCAACAAAGAAAGAAAACTTCAGACCAATTTCCCTTATGAATATCGATGCAAAAATACTCAATAAAATTCTTGGAAACC
>CM052701.1:63186109-63209800 GCA_028551405.1 Uromys caudimaculatus
ATTTTTTAAAACAAATGGTCCCAAGAAACAAGCTGGAGTAGCCAGTCTAATATCCAGTAAAATAGACTTTCAACCGAGTCAACCGAGATGGGGAAGGACACTTCATACTCTTCAAAGAAAAAAATTCCACCAAGATGAACTCTCAATTCTGAATATCTATGCCCCAAATGCAAGGGCATCCACATCTGTAAAAGAAAATTTACTAAAGCTCAAAATACACATTGAACCTTAACCAATAATAGTGGGATTCTTCAATACCCACTCAAAGCAATGGACAGGCCATTGAAACAGAGACTTAACAGAGATATAGTGAAACTAATAGAGGTTATGAACCAAATGAATTTAACAGATATGTACAGAACATTTCACCCTAAGCAAAGAATATATTGTCATATCACCACTCAGGATACCTTCTGCAAAACTGACTACATAATTGGACACAAAACAAGCTTCAACTGATACAAGAAGATTGAAATAATCACATGCATCTTATCAGATCACCACAGACTCTTGGTTAGGGAAGAAATAAAGAAAGAAATTAAAGACTTTCAAGAATTCAATGAAAACAAAGACACAGCATACCCAAATTATGAGACATAATGAAAGCAGTACTAAGAGGAAAATTCATGTCACTAAGTGCCCTCATAAAGTAATTGGAGAGATCCTACACTAGCAAATTATCAGCACACCTGAAAGCCCTAGAACAAAAAAGAAGCAAACACACCCAAGAGGAGTAGATCTTAGGAAATAATCAAACTCAGGACTGAAACCAACCAATTAGAAACAAAGAGAAAGACTTAAAGAACCAACAAAATTAATGGCTGATTTTTTGAGAAAGTCAACAAAATAGATAAGTCCTTAGCCAAAGTAACTAAAGGACACAGCGACAGTATCCAAATTAACAAAATCAGGAGACATAACAACAGAAACTGAGAAAATTTAAAAAATTATCAGATCTTACTACAAAAGTCTTTACTAAGGAAAACTGGAAAATCTAGATGAAATGGATGACTTTTTAGACAGATACCACATACCAAAATTAAATCAAGAGCAGTTAAACTATCTAAATAATCCCATACATCCTAAGGAAATTGAAGAAATCATTAAAAATGCCCCAACCAAAAAAAGCCGAGAGCCAAATGGTTTTGGTGCAGAATTCTACCAGACTTTCCAAGAAGACTTTCCAAGAAGAGCTAATATCAACACTCCTCAAACTATTCCACAAAATAGAAACACAAGGACCATTACCTAATTCATTCTATGAAGCCACAGTTTTGCTGATACCTCAACTGCACAAAGACCCAACAAAGAAACAAAACTCCAAACCAATTTTGCTTATAATATTGGTGCAAAAACACTCAATAAAATTCTACGAAACCGCATCCTAGAACACATCAAAATGATCATTCACCATGATCTAGTAGTCTTCAACCCTGGGATTCAGGGATGGTCCAATATACAGAAATACATCAACATAATCCATTATATAAAAAAAATACTCAAAGAAAAAATCACATTATCATCTCATTAGATGCTGAAAAAGCCTTTGACAAAATACAATACCTCTTCTCTGTAAAAGTCTTGGAGAGATCAGAAGTTTTTGACACATACCTAAACATAATAAAAGAAATACATAGGAAACCAGCAGCCAACATCAAATTAAATGAAGAGAAACTTGAAGCAGTCCCACTAAAATCAGGGACAAGACAAGGCTGCCTACTCTTTCCACAGTTATTCTAAACAACACTCGAAGTTCTAGCTAAAGCAATTAGAAAACAAAAGGAAGCCAATGGAATACAAATTGGAAAGGAGGAAGTCAAGGTATCACTATTCGCAGATGATATGATAGTATACATATGTGACCCAAAAACATCTACCAGAGAATTCCTACAGTTGATAAACAACTTCAACAAAGTGGCTGGCTATAAAATTAACTCAAACAAATCAGTAGCCTTCCTCTATACAAAGGATAAATTGGGCTGAGTAAGAAATTAGGGAAACAACACCCTTTATAATAGTCACAAGTAATATAAAATATCTTGGTGTAACCAAGCAAGTGAAAGGTCTGATAAGAACTTCGAGTCCTTGAAGAAAAAATTGAAGAAACTTCAGAAGATGGAAAGACTTTCCAAACTCATTGAGCAAAAGGATTAACATAGTAAAAATAGCCATTTTACCAAAAGCAATCTACAGATTCAATGCAATCCCCATAAAAATTGTAACTCAATTCTTCACATAGGTAGAAAATGCAGGGACAAAAAATGGAGAAGGGAATGAAGGAAAGGCCATCCACATACTGCCCCACCTTGGGATCCAGCCCCCGCACAGACACCAAACCAGGAAATTTTCCTGATGCCAAGGTGTGTTTGCAGACAGGAGCCAAGACAGATGCAGACACTTACAGCCAACTATTGGACTCAGTCCGGTGACCCCAGTGGAAGAGTTAGGGGGAAGGATCGAAGGAGCTGAACCACCCTATAGGAAGAAAAACAGTGTAAACTAACTGTACTTCTCAGAACTCCCAGGGAGTAAGCCACCAACCAAAGAGCATTCATGGGCTGGTCAATGTCCCCTACTACATAGGTAGCAAAGGACTGCCTTATCTGGCCTCAGTGTGAGGGATGCACTTAGTCCTGTGTTAGTTTGATGCCCCAGAGAAGGGAAATGTGAGAGGGTTAAGGTGGAAGTAGGTGGGTGGGCGGGAGAGCACCCTCTCAGAGGTGAAGGGGAGGAGCAGAGATGGGGTTTCTGGAGGGGGGATCGGGAAGGGGAACAACATTTGAAATGTAAATAAATAAAATTATTAATAAAAAAACCACTAAGTTATTCAGCTAAACAGAATCGGTGCTTGGATATATATATGTATTTAAGTAAAAGTACACATGGGGATCCCTTTACACTTATTTTTATTTTTAATGGATGATTATGGACATTTATTATGCATAATAAATTATTCTAAAATACAACTATACTAAATGACTCTCTACTTTCTACTTTCTGAAACTTAAGTTTACCCAGTTCCAAAGTCCTGGTTACATTTAGGTTCCATCTAGAAAGGGAAGTTTCTCCATACTTCAAGGGAAGATTCAAGATGATAGACTGCTTTTTAAATTAGGTTCAGCACCCTGACACCTCCATACTTCTAAGTAAGACAGTAATGAAGGCCAAAGTTTAAGCAATGCATGTTATTTATGACTATGGTGATACCCTTGCTCTTCTAGGAGGCTACAGTTCTGTGTACAATCCTGTGATCTGTCACCCTTTCCCTACACTCACACATGGGTGTTTGACCAAGACTGAATGGTATTAAGTCATCACTTTCTTCCTCCTAAGTACATAAGGCAACCATATTTTCATATATTTTTAAGTTAGCTGGAGATCAATACATGTAAGGGAAAATTAACATATGTCAGTTCAGGCATGACAGTAATAACTTGAATGATTGTTTCGGATATTTGTTCTTCTTCCATGACAAACAAGAATATTATGCATTACATATGGTGAAGTCACAAGATGAAAGCCTGGATCTCTGTGGAGCTGTACAGGGGAGCTCTCTGGGATAGTTATCCGTCAGCCTCCATCTTCTCAGCCTGTGAGATTTAGCAAAACTGTTACTGCAGCTTAATTCCTGACACCAACAGATTAATTCCTTTGAGGAGTAAAACTATCCAAGAATGTATTCACGGTGTGAGTCATTAATTCCAAGACATATTTTTTAGTAGACTGGGCTAGTAAATCAAGAACTATGGAGAAACTCTTTTTTCCTTCTTTATTAAAACTGTAGCACAATAATCTGGCTATCCGTTACTATCCTAGCTAGGTCTGTTTCTCATCCCTTGGTGTACTTCCTACCTGTTATACCACAGCTTGGAACACCTTAGTCCATCAAAGGAAGCCCACTGAAACTGAGTATCAAACGGGTGTACTTTGAGGTGACCGTTTCTTTGTTCATAGGGGCTCCTGATTGCTCTGCTTTTTTTGTCTGTTTGTTTTTGTTTTTTATTTTTACTCAACTCTTCATCAGTGAGGTGCTCTGTGGACCAGAGAATACTGAGGGATAAACTGGGCTTGTAATTGAGAATTAAAATATTTCCTAAAAAACAGACTTGCAAAGAACAGCATGCTAGGCTTGTAAGTAAGAAATATTTATAACTTGAAAAAATTGTGCATGAGTGTGTGTGTGTGTGTGTGTGTGTGTGTGTGTGTGTGTGTGTGTGTGTGTGTGCATGTATGTGTGTGCACAATAAGAAATGGGAGAGCAAGAAACCAGGGGAGCTTGGACACAGCAGCAGACACCAATCCATAATGTGACCCAGGAGCGGCAGTCGAGTGGAACTTCACGGATAATCATTTCTCCACAGTGATTTTTGGTGTAGGCTTTCAGATATTGTTCAAGGCTAGCTTGATTTATATATCTTGTGAAATTTTAGCCATGTTTATATGAATGTAAGTAAGTTTTCAAGGCTACATGGTAAAATAGGAAAGTGACTGTTTTTGCATAGAAATTCTGTATAGATTATTTAAAACAATACTTTTTGTTCGTCTGTATTCTATTTTTTTCTTTAATACCTATTTAACACTTGTATTGTTTTTTAAGATATATTTTAAAGTATTGCGTCTACTCATGGGTGGCATAAGAAATAGGACTGTGAACACATTGGTTGCAGCTAGCTGCATGTTAAAAGAATTTTAGACATTTGAAATGTAAATTAATAAAATAAATAATTTTAAAAAGAATTTTAGAACACGAAAAAAAACTTTCCTAGAGAAGACAGGACATAATGGAATTATAACAACATCTCTACAATGTTAGAAAAATAAAACACTAGGAGTATAAGATGTTTTTCTTTTTTTATGTAAGGAAAGAGAGGAGAGAAAATGGAGTCGCGTAGAGGCAGACCAATTTCAGTTAGTGATGAGAAAGCTCTTAGCTAAATAAGAAGAAGTCCAGTATTTGTTATTGCCACAGGAGGTATTGAGGAGGGCATTGGCTAATATTTGGTAGAGATGTTAAAAAGAGATTTGGACATATACTACAGAATGAAACAGGAGACTCCAAATCTGTATTGATTGCATGAGCTCTGAAGATAACTGCCCTTCGCTCATGCTCCGAACGTCTGCTTGTGTGACATGCACTCTGAAGAACCGCACAATAATCCACCACTGCAAATACTAGTTTATGTCGTATCCAGCATCAGATCCATGTGGACAGGATCAGAAATTCCAACTTTGTGTGATATTCTTTCTTTGCAACCATCAACAGAAATCTGGCTTTAAAAATGTGTCAGAACTTACACACATGACATGACAAAAAAATATAAATAAAAAACCAGAAAGAATGAATGGAAGGATGTGATCTAGTCACAACTTCTCTCCAGAGCATACAAGTCACAAACAACTATGATTATTCTCCAGAAAAATCAAGTTTGCCTTGTTTCTTTCTATTGTCTGGGGTTGTATGTGCTTTTTGATTCTTGTCGCTGCCTGACCTTTTCTTTTTCTTCTTAAATATTTTCCTTGCTGTGATTAGTTGAAAGCATTCTAAAGAAGGTAATATGAGGATGACATGGTGGAAATATTATCTAAGCAAGTTGTAGGATCAAAACAATTTTTTTTTTTGGTAAAAGCACTTTCAGGTAAAATCCTACCAGCAAGATCAGAGTTCGAAGAGCAGCTATTTGACCTTCTATTTATAAAATAAGTCAGAAGCAAGAAAAACATGTAATATAACTTACAATTTTGGGAAACAAGGAAGGAATCATGAAAGCAGATATTTGTAAAGATATTTGTTGACCCACAAAGTTACTTCCAATTAAATTACACCATGTATTACTGCATTATGTTAGTTTTCCTCATTGATACAACCACATGCTCAACAAGTTATATGAGAAAAGAATTATTAAGTCTCACTTATAGTTTGAAGGAATATACCTTATCATGACCCATATGACACGGATGCAGGAATATGAGACAGTTAGGAAACAGAAAATAGACAGGACATGGGACAAGACTATTAAATAGTCAGTCCCATAGAAGTGACACACTCTGGCTTCACCCCAACCCCTCCTTCCCCCTAAGTGGAGGACAGAGTGTTCAAGTACAGGAGCCTTTGGGGGGTACTTTACAATTAAACCACATTAACTAAACTTAAATAATAATTCAAAATTCACTTCCCATGGGAAACTTTGCTAGAAAGAGGTAGAGGGATCACATTTAGCAGTATAGAAGCAGGGAGACTTAAACCCATATCTTTAGCTCTATTGTAGGCACAACAGCAGATACAGTAGCATTTGGACATGTGAGCACTCAGCCTTGTGGTGGCCAGGATTGTTTTCTTTTGCATGTGCAGAGCATGATTGACATGCCAAGCACACAGAGCAGACACAACTTCAAGCATGCTTCCATAAAGTTCTTCTTGGACTAGCAATAAAATACTTTAGAACTTCCTCATGGGCAGTGACAGAATGACATTGACTGCAGGGTAAACCCCAGTACCCATCTTTGTGATGTTTTGTGACCAAATCATACTCTTTTCCTTTCAGTAATGTACAGTTTCAAGTTTTCAACATCTGCCATTGGAATTATTTTCATAATGGGTTTCTTGGCCTCCAACTTAACTCTCTGTTGTAGCCAGGTAAATCATTCTAAAACTTAAAACAAAATACTTCCTGCTTAAAACTCCTTAGCAGCACTTAATGAGAAAGAGGGGTGGGGAGAGGGAGAGGGAGAGGGAGAGGGAGAGGGAGAGGGAGAGGGAGAGGGAGAGGGAGGGGGAGAGGGAGAGGGAGGGGGAGAGGGAGAGGGAGGGGGAGAGGGAGAGGGAGGGGGAGAGGGAGAAAAGAATCTGTAGTTTAAGACTCACCGTATTTCATTTTTCTAACCTTGAAATTTATATGTATTTTGTTCCCATTAAACTCACCTCCACCTTCAGCTCTGCCCTGTTTCCATCTTTTGTTTTTACCATGGGTATTTCATGTTCCTGTGCCTTTGCTTACACACACCTCCCTCAGTTGGGTTCTGTTTTCTTACCATTTTAACTTTTTCGTTAAACTTTTAAAGAGAAGCCCACATTTTCATAAGGCCTCTTCAGAGGCTTTTCAGTCTCTGTATCACCTCAGGTTTTTTGCATTGTGCTATATGACCCTATGCTTATTTTACAAACCTGACTTACAAAGTACTTGGGATCCAGAATGAACTTCTTGTTTTAGTTTCTCTAATGGTTTAACAGAGTCTCTAAAATAGTTTTGTTGCTCTAATATCAGTGCGTTGTTGAATTAATCTTTATTCTTCTAAAGAACTGTGGTGGTTATGGGAGAGGAAAGGGATGGTCTTCTTATTTTGGAACTTCAAAGCTGTAAGTCATTGAAAAGTATTAATCACTACGGTGAGTCCTCATACTCATCTTAAAAGCCTTCCCTTGGTACCAAGTTTCCAAATGTGTTTCATTTCATTTGATTAGATTGGAAATCTGGTCTCTGGTAGATATTGTTAGAATATCATTCCTACTCCAGATTGTTGCAAGAGTTCTGGATAAAGATTGATTTCAAGAAAGAATATTTTTCCCAATGGAGAAGAGAAAACAAATTTCATATTCCTAGCCAGTGTAGGCTATACCATAAGCCTGTGTCTCAAAACAAACACACATATGTATGGCTTACTATAAAATTCTTGACATCAAAACTATCCTTTAAAAACTAAAATTATTATTTGGTCATATATATTGCAATTATTTTTTATTCATAAAGAAAAATGAAATCATGACATTAGAAGAAAATGAATGGAGCTGGAGATCATTGTCAAGTGAACTGAGCCAAAGGCAAAATGAAAGTGCTTCATGTTCTCTCCCATATGTGGGACCGAGGTTTAAAATTAAATAGGCAAGAGAATATCTCCCTCCTCCTCTCCCTCCCCTTCCTGCTCCCCCCCCATCTGTGTGTGTATGTATGTGAGATGAAACCAGGAAGGGTCACAATAAAAGAAAAAGACAGGATTTTAAGAGGAGAGAGAGGTAAAAAGAAAAGCAGAAAACTGGCCTTGGTGGAGAAAGAGGAAAGAGAAGCAAATGGGGAGTAGGAAAGGATCAAACCAGAAGGACGTGTACATGCAAATACCATCACGAGACTCATTGCTTTGTACATTAGCTTAAAATTTAATTTAAAAAAGATAAAGCAGTGCTTCCACTTCTTAACCAGTTTTAGATTATTTTCTCCCTGTTATTAAAACATGAGTTTCTGCATCAGGATTCCACGTGAGTGTAGCTGAAGTGATTGCAGAACAGAGGAATCTCTTGTGTGTCTCTAACTTCAACGTCACTTCATTATGAGAAGTATGGTTACTATTAAGCCTTTAAGCAATATTCTCAATGGTTCCAAAGCTTTATTATCAACCTTGAAATCTCCAAGGAGCCTGAGATCTGATACTTGGGGGACCAGTTAGAGTGGGACAGATGTAACTCACTCACTTTTATTTTTGGAACATGTTTATTTGGGGAATTTAATATTTCTCCAGTTTTGCTTTATCATCCCATTGTGTTGCAGAAGAGGGTTTTTATTTTAAATTCTTCTGTGTTCAAAAATTCCCAGTGCCTTTTATTTTAATGTCTCAGTCCTATTACCCCTTGAAGTCTCATGCTGACATCTGTAGCTGTTTGAAGTTAAAGAGGTCTAAATGCAAGCCTCACAAAATGTTTTTCTCGATAGAGCATTAAAGCAAATATTATTACAAGGGACTGACATGGCACCAAATGAAACATAAGACCATAAGGCTTTCTGATGGTGCTGGAGAAAGTGTCAGTGGAGAGCACAGGCATGGCTTCTATCAAGGGTCAGTCAAGCACTCTGGAGAAATCACCCTCTTCCCTTCTGTTCATGAGTCATCTGTATTCAGATAGCTGGATTGTTGTCATTTTATCCATTTATTTTTTATTAAAGAATAATATATGTTGCTATCCTAGTGCTTAGGAAGCTGAGGATGGGGATTGCAGAGTCAAGTTCATGCAGGGCTATTATATATATATATAACAATAAAATTATTTTACTATAAAAAATCTTGACATTAAAAACTATCCAGTGAAAACTCATATTATTCTTTAACCATACTCTTAAATCGCTAATCGTATAGCCAGTTTTATTTCAATATATACCCTGACACATCACTGTGCCTGCACATACTAAATACGAAATACATGCACTCATGTGTTTTATTTTATACTCTTGCATCTGATCACATTTCACAGGCATCATTCTGTATGATTTCCTCTCAAGCTCTTGAAGATAATCAGAAATAAAAATATGATTTTGTTGTTGTTAACATTCCTGTAGACTCAGTCTTCTGCCTAATTCCAATAAAAAAAAATACAATTTTCTCTGTAACAGAGATAAGGTGATCATTTCAATATTAGTATTTGTTCCTCTTACTCCCTTATAAAATCAATGATGAGACTGTGATAGCCTTTAGGACAAAGATTAACTGTAGAACAGATACAGGGTGATGATCTGAATGTTATTAACTCAAAAGGAAAGGACTCCCCTGCGTAATAGTGGGGACCACTTCTGTCTCTTCGGTCCCCTTTCTGCCTTCATCCAGCATCATTCACACAGCTCCTCCTTTGTCTCTTGGTCTTTCATCTTCTGTGGAATTGCATCCTCTATCCTTTTCTTTCCCACTCTCCTCTTTAAGTGTTCATTTGATTATAATATTTTGAAAACCATACTTGTTTGGGTAGTTGATAAAACAAATGTGTCACACAGACACAACTGAGCATTGTAGAACTGTTTACATTTGTGTCATATATTTTTAAATAGAATATGTGTACAATGCATTGTTAAGTTTTTTAATTACAGAAAAATCTATATGTGGGACAAATCCCATTTTACAAAATAATTCTCTTGATTCATGGCATTTTATAAAGCAAGAAGCTCTCTTCTGTGTGGTCGAGCTAATTGTGCTTCTCCTTTGGTTTGCTATAGTTTAAAATCTTTCCTCATTCAGTACACATTACAACTAAGATTCTATGCTTTTTAAAAAATTAAAATTAAAAATTTCTATCAGCTGCATTTATTTTTTAGTAAATTTTTTAGTAAAATAAATAAAGTATACACTAAAATCATTAAAAATTATGCTAAATGAGAAAATTGAATTGAGATTCAAAGCAACTAAAAGCTAAGGTAACATTTCAATTACTTAAAACCGTAAGGGAAGTAAACACATACCAGAAGAGAAGTTGTTTGGTGAAAGGCAACAGGACTCCAAGTTAAAGTGACAACTGTGATCAGATGACGGCTTGTTCCACTTCCCTTCTTGACTGAAATCTTAGTTCTATTGTAGGCTGAGATCTCCCAGGCTCAATCCATCAGCCCAGACAGACTTAAGGGCTCTGTAAACCAGTTGTGCTTTCTGTCTTCGGAAAAAAAGATGAAATAATACTCTCTCTCTCTCTCTCTCTCTCTCTCTCTCTCTCTCTCTCTCTCTTTCTCTCTCTCTCTCTCTCTCTCTCTCTCTCTCTCTCTCCCTCTCACACACACACTATACACAACATGATATACATATCATGAACATGAACATATTACACACGTGATTCATAGACACAAGACACAGACAAATACAACCGTACACATAGCACAAACATGTACATATACACACATCACACACACACATGTACACATACCACATAAACACATACTGCAGACATTTCACTCACACATACATCACAGACACATATACATATAACTATCACACACACACACACACACACACACACATTGCACACATCACACACACAGAGAACACAAACGTACCAAAATTGATGTAAATAAAAAGTAAACAAATTTCAAAGGAAGGAAATTACTTTTCATACATCTGTGGTCTTTGAATTTCCACTTTGCTCAATTCTCTCCTTTCAAAACAAGACTCAGGTGATTCCGGGATACTACCCTGAAGTTAAGCATGAACAGACTGCCACCTTGTGGTCATTTAGCTCATGTGTCAACTGCCAGCTTAATTTTCCTCATAAATTGCAATTGGTCACATGACATTTGTTTCTGACTTCAAGAGTTAGGAGTACAAATCCTGTTGATGTATTAGAGCAGACTGGAGTCTTACAGGCGGTTTTCTGACATTCTTAAAGGAAAGGGTCATTTTATTAGTGTGGTTCATTTCTGTCAGCTTTGCTACTAACACTTTTCTGAATGACTTATTGTTGTGAGACTGTGGAGGTCCTTACTGTATGCATTTGCTGCATTCAGAGGACATTCCCCAAATGAGAGAAAGCCTGGCCACATACAGACTAGGTATTAAGCTATAGAAAAGGTATCATGAAGATGTCTTAGATTTAAAAAAAAATTCTCGAACACATGTATTCCTCTAGTCATTTGTTTTATCCAGCATGTGAGAAAGACATATGATGGCCTCCAGGTTGCTGTGCATCATTTTTCCAGTGAAAGATGGTTCCTTAGTAAAACAACCAATAATGGGATTACTAAAAATTTAAAATTCTCAAAAATGCTTCTGATCTATCCTAGTATAGGTCTCAATGACATAGAAGTATTGTACTCACCAACTGTCACCGGCACCTTTGAGTCTCAGGTTCCAGAAATAACTACAGAATTAACACAGTGCCTAACAAGCCAGCTGTTCTGTGCAGCTGACCACCAACCCTCCTGTCCTTTTGACTTGAGTGCATGGAATTGTGCTTTCCTCTGGCAATCAACACACACACACACACACACACACACACACACACACACACACACACACACACACACACCAGACTTTCTAAAATGGTCAGGTCCTTTGTCTTTTCAGTCATGTTTCTCCTCTTATTCTTGTTAGTTCTTTCCTTTTGCAGTAAGCAAAAATCAGTCAAAAATTCCTCATTCCTAAAAATTCAGAGAAAAATAAAGAAAGGAAAAAAGAAAGGTAATAAAGCTATGTTTTGTTTCCTCCTCTCCTTCTTTCAAACTTTTACTCTGCAGAGCCATTCTTCCTTTCTGTGCCTCTGTGGCTTTGATAATGTGACTCCAATATAAGAACTCAACACGATACATAGAAAATGATACCAGCAAGAGCATGCCATTACTTGAAGTTGTCAGAGTGGAAGACTATTCCAAAGAATAAGTCTATTTGAAAATAGA
This sequence comes from Uromys caudimaculatus, assembly GCA_028551405.1. NCBI lineage: Eukaryota > Metazoa > Chordata > Mammalia > Rodentia > Muridae > Uromys > Uromys caudimaculatus. Next base: position 63,198,241 of record CM052701.1, read on the forward strand.
ACGAAATTGGGGGTTAAAGATCAAGAAGTGTCCAAACAGAAGAGGTGAGCAGAGAGATCAATGTCAGCAGAAGTACCTCAGACAACACTAAGCCAGTGTGTCACTTTATTTATTTTCAGAATCTTCTAGAGAACAACAGAAAGAAGGCTGAACATAAAAATGAGACATAAACAACTGAGGGGAGGCTAAAGGATGAGAGGACCATGGGGAATCATGGAGAAGCAGAAACAATAGGAGAAATGGTATTAAAATCAATAACAATAAAGGAATGATTGTTCTCATTAACCTCAGATTTTTATCTCTACATTCACCTCAGATTTTTATACTTGATAAACTAAACGGTACATTGTTTATTAGTAAGTATGTAGCACATTTCACAGCACAGTCAAGGCTCAGAAATGGGCTATAGGTATACAAGATGAATGGAGCGTTGTGCACTCAATGGATTGATACAGGGACCTTTGAACTAGCTGCTTTGCCTCTGTGTTCTTCTCATGGCAGCTTGTTCTTTCTTTGTTGCCAAAGTGATTATGTTTGTCCCTAGTGGCATTCAAAAAAGTTTACAATAATGGAAATCTGCAACTGATAGGTGTGAGGAGGGGGGCATCTCTAGGATGAGACAGAGACGTGGGGTAGGGGAGGCACCCACGAATCAATGGGGGTGACCTTGGCTATAACTCACTACAGTGAGGATATGGAACCTGAAGAGGCCACCTCTTGTAGCCAAGCAGGAATCCCAGTGGAGCGATAGAAACACCAAGACACCCACAAAACTTTGAACCCAACATTTATCCTGTCTACAAGAAATGCAGGCATGCAGGATGGAGTGAGACTGAGAGAATGGGCAAGCAATAACAGGCCTAACATGAGACCCAGCCCATGGGCAAGCGCCAGTCCCTAACACTATTAATGATACTCTGTTATGCTAGCAGACAGTAGCAAGTTGTCCTCTGAGAGGCTACACCCAGCAGCTGACTCAGACAGATACAGACACCCACAGCCAAACAGTGGATGGAGCTTGGGAACTATGGGAGAAGGAGGAAGGACTGAGGCCCCGAAGGGGATAGGAATTCCAACAGAACAACAGAGCCTTGGGTCTTTCAGAGACTGAGTCACCAACCAAAGAACATACACGGGCTGGATCTAGGCTTCCCCACTCATATGTAGCAGATGGGCAGATTTCTCTTTAGTGAGTCCCAAACAACTGGAGTGGGGGCTATCTCAAAAGTTGTTGCCTGTATGTTCTTCTAGCTGGGATGCCTTGTGTGGCCTCAATGGGAGAGGAAGCGCCTAGCCTCGAAGAGTCTTGAAGTGCCAGGGTGGAGGGATACATAGGGGGGCTCACCTGCTCAGAGGAGAAGGGAAGGGAGGATAGGGGAGTGGGGGAAGAATTGTGGGAGGGGGTTACCAGGAGGGGGCAGTGATCAGGATGTAAAGTAAGTAGAAAATAATTTAAATTAAACAAAAAGAATAACAAAAGAGATACATCAAACCATGTATTTCCTTCCTTCTGAAAAGGCACCAATGATTTGTCATTGTGAATGTTGTAAAAAAAATTTTCTTCTTTATGTGGTTCTCTTTGCTGGCTGCATAGAAGACCCTACTTCACCTGTTTCAACTTCATTCCCTTATAAAGCACCCGTGTAAGCCATCTTGTCTCTCACCTCCATACTTTTGAACATACTTGTTTCTCTGTGTAGCCTTCCTTGTTATTTATTCTCCACTTTTATGCAGTTGGCATTGACTTCCATGTTCAAGTTGTCATCTGGGTATGACTCTCCTCCATGGACAGATTTAATTTCTTCTAGATTTGATCTTGACAGATTTACTAGACAACTCTTATTAAATATCCCTTTGATAGATCTCTTTTATTTCTTTCCTATGACAGTTTTTGTCTGGCTGCCTTTTAAAATTTTCTAGAATGCCTCTCCAGCAAGGTCAAATGCAATGTATTTCTGCAATACGTGGTATATAGTGTAGGAGACAGTGAAGGATGATGCTTCTGAAATTGGATTTCTTTTCTGCATTCTGAAATTTAAAACTCCGAGATCATGCATGAATTATCAGTATTATCTTTTGTTAATTGGAAAGGTAAGATTTATTATAAGCCTCTCAAGAACACACGAAGTAGTTCTGGTGACTTTATTTACTTAATCTTTATGATAACCATTATTATCACATTTTGTACTTTACAATAAACTACAGTATAAAAAGTTGCCAAAGGTCACACCTAATTATCTATTTGGCTTAAGTTAATAGAGTAAATAAGTTTAATCAGAGCAAAGGTTGGTGTGAGACTAAATTTCTGTAGAAGACTTTGGAGTTTAGTGGGAATATTATGAAAGCTTTCACAAGCTGAAATGGACTTGGACTTTGTATAAAGATCAGATGAAAAATATTTGTTTTGTTGTTGTTATTAATGGCTGTTTGGAATGCTGAATTACAAATGAACCCTGGGTATAGATGATTCCCACTAGAAGAGAAGGAACAGGACACTTCTTAAGCTAAACAAAAGAAAGGAAAAAGAAGATGTGTACTGGATGGTCATCTTCTCTGAATGGGATATTACAGACATATGATATTTTGAGACAAGCTCAGATAAACATAAGTCTCATGTACATAAAAATGAAATCCAAATTTTTGATATTACTTTATGGAGACACTGCAGTGCCCATATTCAGTCATAGTATATGGCAAAAACTGATTATGGGTATTTTCATTCATGTATACTGTTGGAGACTTGGATTGTATTGTAAATCTGTTTCCGGATTTTTATCACAAGATCCTTGATTTAAAAGAAGGGAGTTAATCCCAGCACTTGGGAGGCAGAGGCAGGTGGATTTCTGAGTTCGAGGCCAGCCTGGTCTACAGAGTGAGTTCCAGGACAGCCAGGGCTACACAGAGAAACCCTGTCTCGGAAAAAAAATAAATAAATAAAAGAAGGGAGTGGCATCAACTTGTTGCTGTAGTGTCTCAGGCTTTTCTATTACAAATTCTAATACAGATGACCCTTGGCTGAGCTGTGATTACAGCACTGTGGAATTCTATTCCTTTAATTCTAGTTCAATGGTGTCATGCCAAACCCAAGCTATGATACAGTATTATGTTTGTTAGCAAACAACATGTAATGTCGTTGGAGGAAATGAAAAAGGAAGAAGGAAGGGAGGGAGGGAGGAAGCACGAGGGAAGGGTGGGGAGGGAAGCAGGGAGGGGAAAAGAGTCAGGAAAAAGAAAGAAGAAACAAAGCTGGTGCAGTGTATTGGGAACAGCCTCAGAAATTCAGAATCCTTTTGAAGGAACTACAGTTTAGTCAATCTTTAAAATTTGTAGACATTACAGGAACTCACAGATTAACTGTGATTGCTAAAGAATTTAGAATCATCAATAAATAGTTAATAAAACAAACATTTTGCACAGTGACAATAGGAAGGACCCTCAGAGGTAAAACCTCACCACCCAAAGCTCCAGTTTACAAAATGGCAAACTATCTGAAATGCTTTCATTTGAAAAGGAAATGTCAGAAGGAAAAGAGCTTCAAGTAACCATGTTCAAAAGGGGCAACTAAAAAAGAGCTTCTAGAAGTCACCAGTTAAAAACATAGGGCGCAGTGAGCTGTTTTCCAGGGACGGGAAACACAGACTGACAGCAGAATTGGGCATCATATCCATGGTGCTAATTTTGCAGACATGTAGCATTCAGGAATGACGGGTCATGAAAACCTGTGACAAAGTTGGCTATTTATAAAGCAGCCACATGTGTGATAGGCAACAAAGTTAGATGACAAGAGCCACTCAAGCCTGTTGGAGTCTGTATGATACCATCACAACTGCCAGATATAGGACATGGGGCTACAGGGCTTGACAATAGCCCTTGTGAGTTTCACTCTGGCTTTAATAGAAATTGTCAATGTTGTGCCTCCATTTCTTCTTTATTGAATGAGGATGTTTACACTGTGACGTTACATCATTTCATCTTGGAAATAAAGAACTTATTGTCTCAGGGTAACAGCAATTGCTGTGAAAAGCCACTGTGAACAAAGATAACTCTGGTTAAAGTGTTTGTTTTACCTTACAGCTTAGGAGTCCATCACTGATGGAAGCTAAGACAAGAACACAAGTCAGGGACCTGGATGAAGAAACAGGAGCAGTTGTGGAGGCGTGCTGTTGTGGAAGCATGCTGTTGTGGAGGCATGCTGCTAAAAGGTTTGCTCCTCATGACTTGCTCAGCTTTCTTAGTAAAACCACCGAGGGCTGTTGACATGCCCTGTGATATAAGTCCACCTAGATCAATTACTAATCAAGAAAATATCCCACAGGTTTGTCCACAAGCCATTCTTGACAGACACTTTCTTAGTTGAGGTTTCTGCTTACCAAACGACTCTAGACTCTGTCAGGTTGACCTAAAAACTAGTCAGTGTACTTGTTTTTCATTTTCTTACTGGATCATAACTAAAAACTGCATTAAATTGCAATCAATACTTTGGGATTTATAAAAGTATTGTTTCTATTAAAGTTTACAGGCATTTTTGAAGTTGGACCAAATATATTTGTATTATGAAATAGAGCTATGGATGCAATGACATCGAATGTGAAATGTTCCCCACAGGCTCATGTGTTCAGATATTTGATTTTAGCTGACAGGATTCTTAATAAAGGAAGTTATGGGAATCGTACAGAATTGCTCATTGGAGAAACCTGTCTTTTAGGGAGGGGCTTTAAGGCTTATACTCCTGTCCCATAGTTCCCAGTGTCTCCCAGTGTATATCACTTTACCCTCTGGGATTGACTTTATGCTTTCAAATTATGAGCCAAAGTAAACATTGTGATTCTTATGCTGCTTCTGATTTGTTCTGATTGGTCACAGTAATGAGAAAAATAGCTAACACAGCAATGTTAGAAGTGACTTCATTCTTCAGAAAGCAAGCATATAAAGACAGCTGAGAAGAATTTAATGGTATTTTAGCACCACAAACTTTAAGACTAAGCTGAACATGTCATCTGTAGCTTCAAATAATTTCTAAGACTGAAATGGGTGGTAAAGTTGAAATTTGTCACTAAAATTTAACGATATTTTCAAGGATAAAAGCTGCCATGCAATTGATGCTCTGCCTTCCACTGATTTGGTTGTGACCATATAATATCACATGGTTACCCTGTCTGGATTTGGCCAGAAAAATATGATGTGTTTATTTACTTAAACCTAACTATACAATCGAATATTTTGGTATACTCTGTAAATCTGTTATCTCACTGACAAATGCTGTAACTCTATCCTACCACTTTTTAAATGTTGCTTAGGGGAATTAAAAGATGTAATTTATATAGAATTTGTGCACTCTCCACAGATTCTCAACAAATAAGTGGTAACCCTTAGCTTGAACTTAAGTGTGTAATCTGTTGATGACTTGTGACACTGATAGACTATCTCAGGGATACTTCACTTTCTGAGTCACATTTTATTGACTGTTCATCTCATAAGAGTACAGATGAGTTTCTCTTTGATTGCCTTCGGGTATACAATTTAGTTGAGAACATCCAAACTCATGGTGAAGCCCATTCACCTTTGTCCCCATGCTTGATATATAATCTGGTCAGGATAGACAGAGACAAAGGTCTGCTGGAAAATGAAATGACAGAACAACATATGGATTGTTCCAGGGGTAGGTAATCTTGTACTGGAATTCAACTAAAACTTTATGGAATCTCAAATCTCTTCTCAAATTGGACAGAATTTACATTCTCATGTTCTGGTGTAGACTTTCATTTTAAAAACTTTTCCTTGAAGACCAAAGTGTGAATGCTTCAATCCTACATCAAAGGGGGAACAAAATAATCACAGGAGGTAGAGGAAGGATTGGACCTGGGAGGGAGAAGGGAGGGGGGAAGGGGGTCACGATCAGATATAGGAAGGGACAGGAGAGAAGTGCAGAGGGTCAGGAATGGAATAGAAATGTATAGCAGTGGGTGATAGAGAACTGGTGGTAGCCACTAGAAAGGTCCAGATACCAGGGAATTGAGAGGTTCCCTGACATTAGACAAAATATTCAAAAAAGGGGAGACAGAACCTAAAGAGACCACCTCCAGTAGATAAGCACTGCCCCCAGTTGAAGGATGGAACCCCCACCCACCTCAAAATTTTTAACTCAGAATGGTTCCTGTCTAAAGGAAATGCAGTGACTAAAAAAAATGGAGCAGAGACTGAAGGAAAGGTCATCCAAAGACTGCCCCACCGAGGGATCAATCCCAACTGCAGACACCAAACCCTGACTCTATTGCTGATGTCAAGAAGCACTTGCTGACAGTAGCCTGGTATGGCTGTCCCCTGAGAGGCTGTGCCAGCACCTGACTAATACAGATGCAGATAAGCACTGTCAACCATCAGACTGAGACCCCCAGGGACCTCAATGGAAGAACTAAGGGAAGGACTGAAGGAGCGGAAGCAGATTACAGCCCCACAGGAAGAACAGCATCAACTAACTGGACCACCCAGAACTTCCAGAGATTAAAACACCAACCAATGAGTATACGATGAAGGGATCCATGGCTCCAGGTGCATATGTAGCAGAGGATGAGTTTGTCTGGCATCAATGGGAGGTGAGGCCCTCAGTCCTGTGGAGACTTGATGCCCCAGTGTAGGGGGATTCTAGAGCAGGGAGTAGGGAGTCAGCGAGTGGGTGGTGGAGCATCCCCATAAAGGCAAAGGGGAGGGGGCATGAGATGGGATGCCTGGAAAGGGGATATCATTTGAAATGTAAACCAATAAAATGATTAATAAAAAGAGAAAAACAAACAAAAAATCCCCAAACTTTTCTTTGGATATACAAACACTTTGCTATTTTCTCATATATTTTTCTCAGTTCTGTAATGGATTCTCAGAAAATTTGTCCTACTCCATGAATATCATCAAATAGAAATGGAGAAGAGAAAGAAAGAGGAATACAGAAAACCGAGGAGATTAAGTAAACATAGGAAAGTTAAGTATATTGTAAAGATCACTGAAGATTTGAGAAAATAGGAAGAATGTTTATCTGACAACATTTTTGTATGTTTTGTTTATTCTTTGAAAATTTCAGAGCTGTAAACAATTTTAACATATCCACTCCCTTCAAGTTTTCCAAGTTTCTTTTCCAATATTTGCTACCCCAAAATTCATGTCCTTAAAAAAAAGTGAGGTTTTTTTCCCCTATAACTACTGATTCCAATTACTGTTGTGAAATGCTCATGTATGTGGGGCCATGCACTGGAACATGGGCAATCTCTGAGGGATCATACCCACTTAAAAAAAAAAGACTCTGTCCCTGTCACTCTCCCAGTAGTGATCTACTATCAGTAGCTCTCAGGTAGAGATGTGGCCTGTGTGCTCCCTCCCTTCAGTGCTGGAATGTTGAGTGACTTGAGCCTGTGTAGGTTTTGTGCAATTGCAGTGCATTCCTAAGTGAAATGGCCACGTCATGTCCAGAAGACATAGTTGTCTAACAGTCTTTTCTATGCTCTGGCTTTTACAATCTTTTCACCACCTCTTTCATGATATTCTCTAAACCTCGGTGAGGGTGTGTGTGTGTGTGTAATATCAATGTCCATTTGAGCCTGAGTGATCCATACTCACTCACTGTTTGTACTCAAATGTGAGTGTCTCTATTAACTTCTGCCCTCTGGGAAAAAGAAGCTTCTCTGAGGAGAGCAGTAAAAGATATAAAATAAATACTTAGAGTGCAGTGCGATACTATGTACACTTAACAAAACAAGGGCCGGAGGTTCTCCTCTTGGGCTTATGACCTCCTAGTTAGCTTTTATTTTTAACTCAACATTATCTAGAGTCATCTGAAAGGAAAGCGTTGACTGGAGCCTAGATCATATTGGCCTGTGCACATGACTTAAGATATTCATAATCCTTCATAACTATGACTATCTGGTTGAGTTTATAATACCATGCATAAATTCCTTCCTGTGAAGCAGGACTTAAATCTGATCAGAAAGCAGTTGGTCAACCCAAAACATTTATATCACTGTCAAAATGATAGGAATATCTTTCCATGCCTGTCAGTATTGTGGCTTGCATAGTTTATAGTTAGGTTAGGCTGTTGATGACTTTGTCCTCTAGCAGCCTGTATAGCCCCTACTAGCATCATGATAGCTAGGTAGCAATAAAAAACCATCCAGGTTAATAGGAGTTTTATTTCTACATGTCCTTTGACAAAAGTGTGTGTTGTCTTCACCACTAGGCTCTTACCATAAGTTCTTCTGGGCAACCAAAACCAAAGATAATAGTTTTTATTGTTGTCTTTTTGGAGGGGAGCTCTGAGAACCTCAATCAACAACTCAAAGGGATGTATATCACACTTGGCCCTAGGATTTTTAATAACTTATAGTTTCTGGGGGCATTATCCTGCTGTGTTAGGAACTTTCATTAAAACTCCTTCTTATTATACTATTTATTAAGGTTATAAAGTAGTTAGTTCCCATATAGGCTTTCCAAACATTCTTGTGTTAGTTATCTTTCTTTCATGCCTTCTCTTCCTTCCCATCTACATACCATTCCCCACTGACTCCCCATTTATCCCTCCATACCACATGCATTGTATTGTCTCCACTTCTTCAGGTATCCCTCTAACTGATGGCTCCGTTCTAGTCTTCTGGTTTCAACATGTACTCCAAATTAAGCACACAAATCTAAAGATTTTTAAGCTAAGATCCACCTATGAGAGAGAACATGAACTATTTGTGTTTCTGAATCTGAGATACATTACTCAATATAATTAAATGTTTAAAATATGCAACTTTCCTCAATAACAAATGCAGTTAAAACCTGGGTCTGGTAGAGTGCAAGCATTAGGTAATCAATGTTCATCTCATTATTACTCTTTAATTCTCAAATGTCAGTATAAGCATGTGTTTTACAGCTCTGGCTTCTGTTCAGAAGTTTCTTTAAATAATGTCTAAAATGTATTACTCATACATGAAATTATTGTAAAATTTCAATGTTCTTTAGTCTATTAACGTAGCCTACTATCTGTACATCAAGGAATAATGCTGGATGAAGCTGGGCTAACAACTTTTGCCTTTTTTGCAATGTGAAATCAAGGTTTGGCTCTATTCATGCTTTTCGAACAAAAGTGTTCATAATTTTCCTTAGGCTCCAACAAAACATGAGCCTGTTGTTATGTGCGTTAATGCATACATTCACCAGGAACAGAGTGAATCATACTCTAAATAAATGTGATACTAGTGTATAATACATATTTATCTTGCTAACATTTCATTATAAATATTTACTGTTAAGTAGAAATTTAAAAGAAGGCAGAATGTTTCCTGTGCTTTATGTAGTTTCTAAGAGAGAGCTAGAGAAACAAACTATAATGGATTTGGACAATTTTCTAGGGAACATTTCTTGTACAGAGAAGTAAGCTGGAGACGACAATTGTCTGGTTCACACAAGCCTCATGGTTCTGCCATCTAAAATAGCGAAGCAATGACAAAGTCCTTTAGGGCTTGTTCGAAACAACAGGCGTATTCTTCTTCACATTGCAGATCAGACTATGCCATGTAGATATATTTTAAAATATTTTTAATGTCTATATTCATATGTTTATATGTGTTTATGCCATGCATGTCAAGTGTCTCAGAAACACCTTCAGATGCCCTGATGGTGGAATTACAGGTTGTAGTGAACAGTCTAATATGGGTACATGGAACTGAACTTGGGTCCTCAGCAAGAGCAGCAAGTGTTTATAGCTGCTGAGCCATTTCTCCAGCCCTCTAAAGCAATACTTTCAACAACACATACCTTACATTTTACTATATATATGATGGTTTGGAAATCATTTTATAAAGTGGGAAAAATACTTCAGGCTTTCTAGACCACCATAGCTAGAAGCAATCATGATTGGGTGTCATAATTTTCCTTTTATACAACGTTTCATATAGAGACAGACAACTCTGATGAGGGCCATGATGGTTAAACCATCCCTGATATGATACCTGAGTCTGGAGGTTCTAACTCACAGATCAGAAGAATGGAAAATGTGAACCAAAACTTGGTTTTGGAAAGAGCTTCTATGACTGTATCATAAGATAGCAGAATACATCACTGAAAGAGCACATATTGAGAGAGTTACATTGGAAAGAGAAAAAGCCAGAGATCAAAGTCATGGCTAGATTACCTTTACATTTTCTTTAAACAAAACAAACAATCCCACTCCCATAAAGGTCTTATAAGAACTACATTAGTTTTTCTGAGGCAAACACTAAACACGACACAATTTCCTTGCATTAGTTTCCACTTTTAGCAACCTTCATCATCAGTAATTGTGAATACGGGAGCTATACAGATATTTAAGATGCATACATGTCAAATATGTATGTATAATCATCTCTTTAGGGATGACATGTTTATAACTTTTATTTACTAATATAAAGTCTATATAATTTTTTGTTTCAAATCTATTTTCTCCTTTTATTATCAAATCAAAGTCATGAGACATGAATGCAGGCATTATTATTTAATTATTTTTATTTTATAAAAGATCTAAAGATATTAGCTAATTTGTGGAACTTAAACAAGGTCTCCCAATCCCACCTCTGATTTTTGATTTGGATGATCTTGAAACGAATACACTAGAACAAATTTTGACTCTGAAATAAACATGTGCCCAGGCTTTTCAATATTCTTTATTATATAGTATAATTACCAGGCATGCCTAAATGAATATATTTTGTCTTTGCTTATAAATACTAAGAGGAATTTCAAAGATATATTTGCCATATAACAACATTGACTCACATATCTCAACTATTAAAACCCATTCCAATAGAAGAACAGACACTAGTCAATTTGGCTAGCCTGGTTGGCCTATGAGCATCAGAGATCCAGTCACATCTGCCCCCTCATGGCTGTGATTACAAGTTTATACTATCATACAAATCTTTTTATGTGACATTTAGTGACAGATCTCAGGTTCTAGTTCTTGCAGGGTCAGCATTTTACTCACTGAGCTATGCCCATAACTCCTGTACTTTATTAAGTAGACATAACAGTTTTGAACAAGAACAAAGGCTAGGATTTATACTTCATGATTTGAAAACATATTACACAGTTACAAAACATATTACAAAGTAGTGTATAACCAGCATAAACATACAAGTGAATAAATCAGTAATCAAATGTCATTGAGACAGCTGTCCAGATCACTCACTAAGAAGAGGACAGTTAATTCAATAACTGGTTTCTGAGAAATGTATATCCAAATGCAAAAGAGTGAAATGTAATCCATACTTTACACCACACACACAAATTGCCTCAAAGTGGATTAACAACAATTAAGTTGTGGAATCTAAATGATAAGACTCTTAGAAGAAAATTATAGAAGAAAGAAATCGAAGAAGACCTCAGGAGGTGGAAAGATCTGCCATGCTCATGGATCGGAAGGATTAATATAGTAAAAATGGCCATCCTGCCAAAAGCAATCTACAAATTCAACGCAATCCCCATCAAAATTCCAACTCAATTCTTCATAGACTTAGAAAGAGCAATTCTCAAATTCATTTGGAACAACAAAAAACCC
>CM052701.1:63210300-63279057 GCA_028551405.1 Uromys caudimaculatus
AATCTTCACTCTCTTCAATACCTATTATCCTTAGGTTCTATCTTCTCATTGTGTCCTGGATTTCATGAATTTTTTGGGTTAGGAGCTTTTTGCATTTTGTGTGTTCTTTTACTGTTGTGTCAATGTTATCTATGGTATCTTCTGCTCCTGAGATTCTCTCTTCCATCTCTTGTGTTCTGTTGGTTACGCTTACATCTATGACTCCTGATCTCTTTCCTAGGTTTTCTAACTCCAGGGTTGTCTCCTTTTGTGATTTCTTTATTGTTTCTATTTCTATTTTTAGCTCCTGGATAGTTTTGTTCATTTCCTTTGCCTGTTTGATTGTGTTTTCCTGTAATTCTTTAATGGATTTTTGTGTTTTCTCTTTAAGGGCTTCTAGTTGTTTACCTCTGTTCTCTTGTATTTCTTTAAGGGTGTTATTCATTTCTTTCTTAAAGTCTTCTATCATCATCATGAGAACTGGTTTTAAATCTGAATCTGCTTTTCTGGTGTGTTGGGTTATCCAGGGCTTGCTGTGGTGGGAGAGTGGGTTCTGATGTTGCCAAGTAGCCTTGGTTTCTTTTCCTTATGTTCTTGCCCTTGCCTTTTGCCATCTTGTTAACTCTGATGTTAGCTGATCTTACTCTGTCTGGCTGTGGCTTGTCCTTCCTGCAGGCCTCTGTATCAATACTCCTTGAAGACTAGCTCTCTCTGAGAGGTGTTTGGGTTTGGAGAGTTGTGGCACAGGTTGATAAAAATGCCCAGAATTTATTCCTTAATAAAGAATGATAGGATACTATAAATCTAGCTGGCCTGCTTGCATAGGCAAGTGAAGAAATGCTGGGCACATGATCTGGGGCTTTCTTAAATGAATTAGGCAAAAGACTGGTAGGGGAGCCAATAGCAACATGGCAGTCTCTTTAGTGGTATGAGAAGCAGGACTAATTTGCCTGGACTCTCTATTCTTAAAGCCAACTTGATGAGAAGAGTCTTGAAGATGAATGGGAAGAAAGTTGTAGCCATACTGAGACCATAACTGCCAATCACTGAGCCTGTCTAGGATGAGTCCGTGATGATATAATTTTTCCCCAGGTTCATTTGATAGGATTTATCATCTAAACTGGGCCATGCCACTCTTACTCCTGGGACAGAGTCAGTGGACAAAATACTCTAGTACATGGCCCAACATTTTGATTGCTTTTTATTCAGTGTCTAATAAAAGATTCCTGCTCATCTTTTTACCCAAGCCTTACTTGTCTTATTTCACAGATGAAGAAACTGAGTTCCAGAAAGCAGGTGGCAGGGTTGAAGCTATAGTGGAGTCTTCGGACTCTATTCAGCTTTTCTTTCTCTAGCCAGCCCTGGCCATCTGGGAGACACAGGAACTCTAATGAAATCTGACTGTTGGCCTTGGGTGTTGGACTCCTTCAGTATGTCTGGAAACAAGGAGGAACTTACTGACTGGAACTTCCTGCTTCAATACTGAATTGACACAGAGAGCTAACTGATAGTGTGTTCCAGTAGCAGAAAGAGGAAACGCATGAGGCAGCTCGATTGTAATTAAGAATGAGTGGAAAACAGGAAAACAAATGGTCTCACAGGCAGGCCAAATATGGCGTTGCTTGGATGAGTTCCTTCCTGCTCTTGGCAAAGTCATTACCATTCATGCCTCAGAAGGCACTCAAGATGTCCAATGCTCCTGGACACTCTAACAGTCAGTTCATTGAACAGTTCAACAGACTGTGGACTGTAGTATGCAAAGCACTTAGTTAGAGGGGGGCTGGGAGGAGCAGAAGCAGAAATGAATATAGTAGACTCCCTGCTTTTGGTTTGCTTCTGGTCTCATGGGAAAGACTGTTCTGGTAAACAACTTCTTGGAACATGAGGCAGAATGAAGTAAGCGCCATAACTGAGGGAAAAAGAAAGATCCGAGTGAGCCAGCGGCCAGAGAACTCTTTCCAACAGGGATAATGGAAGCTTCAGGTGGGGAAGAGATTTATTGCAGGCCTCGAAGGACAGTGGAATTTAGCTGGAAGAGAGAAGGGGGAAAATTCTGGGCTCAAGGCCTAGAGATCACAGGCTTATTTCATATGTTCTAGTTTATTAGGGAACCATGGTAGGGTGAGCAAGCTGTGATCAGCTGGAGCCAAGAGGGGGCCAGGCACAAAGAACAATAGAGAGGTGACTTTCTTGGGTTTATGTTCAGGAACAAGAGAGGAGTCAGCTCTATTCTATTACTCAATTCTCCTCATTGAATTCTTAATGGGAATAGAGTTGAATAGAAGCAAATTGGGAAATTAATTAGATCTCTGAGTACCTAGTAACCCTCAGCAGAGGTCTGCAATGAATGCTGACAAGATCAAAGACTAACTTGATTTTTAAATTACACAACAGTGCTTGAATCTTAATCTTTCTGACAAGCTCAGTTCTGTATATAGGCAAAGAATAGCTTGCTCAGGCATGCATATGGAAATATGATATGGATATTCCTCTGGGATTACATTCCTAGCTGTGTGGAGATGTTAAAGTGACAGAAACACAGGTACCTTTAACAAAGCGATCTGACACCAAAGAAAATGTGACATGAACAGTGGTCCAGAAATTTGAGTAACCACAAAGGGTGTTGTGGAAGGGATGGTAGAGGTTTTCAGGGCATCAGGAGGTGTTGGAAGCTTCCTGCCTCCTTAGGCAACAATGCACAAGAATCTAGAAGCAGATCCAAGAACCATAGCTTATAACAAAGTCTGTAGCTAATAAGGTTATCGGGGTTTATAAGGCAGAAAATGGTAACTGGTTACAGGGCCAAAAAGTTAGTGGGAAATAAGGATCAGGAAAGATGGGAGAAGGAACCTCTAGAACAGACAAGGCAAATGCAAGCAAGGTTTTCTGAGTGCTCTCTTGAGATCTCATCCCTTGGTCAACCTCAGGCAATGATACTTGTATGCAGCAGATCTGGTGGTAAACAGAGTGGGAGTTTGGGGAGAGATATCCACAGCTGTTGGAAGTAGAGTGGGAAGAGGATCTTCAGGTTTTCCTGCTCGATACTCTTATCAGTAGCAAGAGTGTTTTGCCATCTTATGTGCTATTGTTTATTTGACAAGCATGATAGCACATGATTGTAATACAACCTGGACTGCCACAACCAACCAACCAATCAACCAACCAACCAACCAACCAACCAACCAACCAACCAACCAACCAACCAACCAAACAGCCAACCAACCAGTCAACCAAATAGATTATGTCTTTTAAAGAAGGGTTTTGATGTTTTGAACTGTTGGAAAACTCTATTTATTTTGTGTATATGTATGTGTGTATGCTCCAGTGAGTTCGTGTGCATATATATATATACACACACACACTGCTTAGTTTCTCACAGTAGGTATATATAGTAGGCTGTCCTCACTCAAAATCACTGTACAGCTGAAGATGACTTTGAACCTCTGATTTTCTTGCCTCCACATCCCAAGTACTAGCATTACAGACATGTACATTGGTGTCCAGATTATGTTGTGTGTGGATCAAATGCAAGGTTTCCTAAATGCTAGAGAAGCATGCTAGGTTACAGCCTTCACCTCACAAAATCATGCGGAGAATTGTTCTAAACCAATAACAAAAACCTTCCAGAAAACACTTAAAGAACCTTCTGTAAGCATTTGATTGGTTTTAGAAGATCTAAAAGAAATGGCCTTAGGTGACCCTTATGAACGGAATAGTAAGCATTCCCTTTTATTAAGCATGTGGTGTGCGCCAGGTGTTATCTTGCTGAATCCGTAAGTGGGGGCATAATTACTCTAATTTTATGGTGGAGGGAACTTAATCTTTAGATAGCTAAGCCTTTTATGCAAATGTATCTAGTTCTAAATGCAACTATGAACCCTGGCAACATTTGATGGTTGGAATAATCTTAGAGCTTTGGAGCTGCAGCTTAGATTATCTTGGAGCTCTTCCCTTCCTGTGGTACCAAGTGAAGAACGCATGTACCACTGCGTATTAGAAAAGCGAGCCTCAGAAGGCTTGAGCAGTGAGAAGAGTTTCGGCACCCCTTCTCCCTCAGGAATAGAGGACAGTTTTGGGGCAGTGCTGGAGGATGGTCACTCCATGGAGCCCTAGTGTGAATTTCCAGCTCTTCCAGTACCTCTGGCTCCAACATTTATCTGGCAAGAATCTTGTTTTTCTTCCAGCATAGCTGGGTTGGAGTTTTGTGATAGCGTTTGACTTAAGCAAGTTTCCACATGAGCCTCTGTTCTAGCGTTGGAACAAAGCAATCATGGGGGAGGCCCAGCTTGGAAGGAGTCAGGCAGAGACTGATGCCTGTGTCTTGTTAAACACCATTCCCCTCCAGGTGTGTACTTTTCTCCAACAGTCAAACTTGCAACACAAGTCTGGGCTTCCCTCTCCCACTAACGCAAATATTGTCAATAGGAGGAACAGGAAAAAAAAGCCGATAGTAGAGATTTGAAAACCTCTGCTTTTAGGTGGAGGATCAAGAGCCCTTCACTTTGCCAAACATTATTTGAATTTTGTAGAACAAACACTGGAGTTTAAGTTACATCCCACATTCAATATTTGGCAAAGGTGATTTCTCCCACTTGACATACTTGTTAATTGCTTTGAGATGAAGTGAGAGACACAATCAAAGCATTTTAAGAGTTCACCTCTCTCTTTTTTTAAAACTAGTAAAGAGGCAGGTCTAGGGAAGTAAGGGGGCTGCTTTGGATTCACGTAACTCTCATTGTAGTGATTCAATGATATTGATCGTAATTCTGGTTTTGTTCACATTAGTATCCAACAAACTGAGCTGTTTGTTTTTGGATCAGCTTGCAAATACAACTCAAGAATTGATCCACTAATAACAAATAGTGCCACTAAATATTTGGACTCAGGGTACTAGTGTCTGTCACAATGTGATTGATGGTGTAAACTCTGCAGTGTCCTGGCTTTGCATCTCAGCTACACCACCTCTTTACAAAATGAATATCCTAATGAGACTGTCCAGGGACTATGGGTAGTAAATCCTGAACGGAAGTCAGACAAAATTACTGTTACATGGAGACTCTGAGGGATTTCAGACTTGATTCTACAACTAACTGGCCTCCTACTGTTTTGTGCCTCAGTTTACTCATCTGTGAGAAGACATTCTTATGGTTTTACCACTCAAATCATATGAGGTGATTTATGTGCTGTGCACAGGAGATGCTCATTTAACATTTCAAAAAGAGTGAATACTCATTGAGTGTCAACCGGGTCAGCCATGATAAGTTTACTGTTTTAAGGAGTTTATAGCGTGTGTGGGAAACAGAAAATTAAGCAAGCAGTTACAGTAAAAGTTAATTGTTACGATAGTTGAGTACAGGGCACTGTGTGAGCACAAAGCAGGGGTAATTCACATGGTTTTTAGAGTGTGAAGGTTAAAAAACACTTCTTAGCAGTGATGATTAAGCTAAAACCCAGAGGATGGCTAAGCATTAACCAGGCAAAGAAGACAGAGAAAAGTGATCTACAAAGGGAAAATAGAGACTTGGAAGTTCAGGTGTCAAAGAAAGCCAGATAATAAAGTGGTTCTGCTCTATTTATTCTACTTAAAGGTAAATTCTCCTGAAACGCGTTTTATTTTTGATTCAGTAGTAATGACACCGTGCATCTTCACAGTGCAGGATGTGTGAGCATTGAAGAAGAGGCATCTGTGAAAATTACTCACAGAAGAATGGGAAACCACTGGGATTGGGTTATGGAGCCTGGCATGTAAGCATGTGGAATGAGCTTACTTTCCAACCTCATTTGGTTGATGCTAAATGCCCTCGTCTATGCTCTGCACAAAGACTAAGGCAGTTTGGATTTTCTTCCTAGATGACACCTATTCTGGTAGATTGGAAACTGTTCCCTGTTCTATTTATACATTCAAAGTCACAACAGTGAGGCGAAATCATTGCCTATTCTACAGTGGCTGTCAGGTGAGTTGAAATCTCAGACTTTTCATGATGTTCAAAACAAAATGTGTGCCATCCACTCATGTTGTCACAGGCCTTTAATTGCAGCACTAGACAGAAGTTGAGACAGGAGGATTGCTGTGAGTCTGAAGCCAGTATTAGTTACAAAACAAGATTTTATTTCTGAATGCAAAGCCAAACAAACAAAATGTTCATCTTGAGTAATGATAAAACACAGAGAAGGGGTGGTGTGTGTGTGTGTGTGTGTGTGTGTGTGTGTGTGTGTGTGTGTGTGTGTGTGTGTTGTAAGGGGGAAGGGTGGGTGAACAAGTCACTGTCCATTGTCAGATCAAACATCTTAAGACTTTTGTTCTCTACCTTTCAGGTGTTTATTACACTAGTAAGGATGCCAGTCAGATGAAGGTTAGCTTTTGCTGCTAGGGATAACCTGGTAAGGATGGAAGAGATTGGATGAGAGCGAGATGAGGCTTAGAGGCTCAAGAAGGCTAGAGAAGACTCTTACTTTGCAGATAGATTTTCCAAAAAGATTGCAATCTTGGGCAGCTAGCCCTGCCCTGGTTTCTAGGAGAACAGGATGCCCCAGGGAGATGATTGAATCCCGACAAACTTTTCACCTTGAATAAATATTTCATATAACTGACACTCAACTGAATTGTCTTTTTGACGATGATAGCTTTCAACTTTATACAAATGTACATATCTTCTTACATCGAAGGCTGTTAAATATAATGTTTCTTTAAATGAGGTCTATGTTAACATTATCAGACTTAATCAAAAGAACTGGGTAGTGAAGTCATGAATTTTATAAGGTTATTATTGAATGGCTTAAAATCTGCACTTGCAGTTTAAAAAGATAAAACTTAGTGTGTAGATTTCTCATTCTCTGCTTTTCAAAGGGTGCTTATCTTTCTGATTCCATTGTATTCTCACAGCACCCTGAGCATTATGGCAGCCCTCTCCCCATGAAGGAAATGCTGAGACGAAATGAAATGTACAAGAAGTACAAGAGATTTATGAAGGAAAAAGCCTGCTAAAGACAGAGAGTAAACACACACACACACACACACACACACACACACACAAACACACACACCACACACACACACACACCACACACACACACACACACACACACACACACGCACACCACACACACACACACACGCACACCACACACACACCACACACACACACCACACACATGCACACACACCACACACACACCACACACACACACCACACACATGCACACACACCACACACACACCACACACACGCACGCACGTGCACACGCACACACACACACACACACACACACACACACACACACACACACTTTCTTCACCATTTCTTTGAAAATTTATTATATAAATAATATATATCATATATAAATGATATATATTATTTATTTGAAATTTTGTACATATATTTTGATCATATTCAGCTCAAACTCTTAATTGTTCTCAGATACACTAACTTTGTGTACCGTTTTGTTTAAAATATGCCCTAGACTCTAATTTGTCCTGTTCCTATAATCCTGTGAGTGGAGCCATCGTGTACTAAAGAGTGGTAAACTTTCAGGGGATACACTTTTAGTGATAACTAATCTTCTCCCTCTAGAAGCCATCAATTGTATGTAGCTAAGAGGAAGATGTATTAAAAATGTCATCAACAGAGGGGCGGTGGTGGCATACACTTTTAATCTAAGCACTTGGGAGGCAGAGGCTGGCAGTTCCCTGTGACTTAGCTGCCAGCCTGGTCTACAGAGTGAGTTCCAAGACAGTCATGGCTACACAGAAAAACCCTCTCCTGAACCCCCCTCCCCCCAAAAAGAAAAACCACAATATTTCTGCTCACCAGAGAAAGGCAACTAAAGTCATAATAAAAATACTACTTCATACCTTTGAGTTTGATCTCTGTCTAAAAGATGAGATTTGGGTTGAAGTGATAGCTCAGTCAGAAAGCATGAGGCCCCAAGTGCAATCCACAGATCCTGCAGAAGAAGCCAAGTGTGGTGGCTCACAGTTGTAATTGTGTAATCCCAGCACCTGGGAAATAGTGACAGGAAGATCTGTGGGCCTGCCAGCCAGCCAGCCTCATCAGTGAGCCTCAGTTCCAAGTCTAGTGGCAGTAGCAAAAATCTTTAGAGGTCCTCTACTAAGGAAAAGGTCAGGTTAAGTTTGTTAATTGGTGAACAGATGCAATCAGTCAAGATCCTTAGTTATAAATAGCAGAATCTATTGTAGGAAAAGGATGTATTAAAAGACATCCACATTTAAGGGAGCAGGGCACTTCCTCTCTCCGGTCCTGGAAGATAGCCAGAGAGCTTGTTTTGAGGCAGTGATGGAGCCACATAGCCAGAAGGACTTCCGACAGTGTATGGATCAGCAACAGGAAACCCTACTGCTAATAACGCTCATCTTGGGCCTCCTGTGTTGCCTGAGCCTTAATGCTAGCTGCCCAGAAGAAACAGGAGCCTGGTTCTTGTCTCAAGAATATGGCTTCTACATTGTGCCACACTACTTTATGTCCTTCCTGCTTTCTAAGATTTGAATGAATACATCTTTTCAGACTACAAAAATTGAAAATGCTATCTGCAAGAAATTCTGGGAAATCTAGTCCCCCTTTTTGTATCTGTCTATCTATCTATCTATCTATCTATCTATCTATCTATCTATCTATCTATCAGTGTTTCAATATAGGAAATAAAATCCAGGCCTCACAGATTCTAGGCAAGATCTGCACCACTAAGCCACAACCCTAGCCCGAGATGGATGTTAGAACACGTAATGGGTAGATCAGTTTGTGGCAGTGGATGCTACATCGCCCTGTCTTTATTTGGCACATGAGATTAATTTCATTAAGTGATGATCATTTTTCTCTCCCATTTCTTCATAAAACTTAAATGCAGTTGCTTATATACTGTCAAAATAGTCGTAACATGTCTAAAACTTTAATAGCAATGAATAGCACCAGAAACCCTAGCACTAAATAATGTGTATGCTATGTTATTCATTTATATGCTAAAACTTAATGCTATGACAATAAAAATCAATGCTAAAATTCATTATTTGGGTAAAATAAAATTCAGTATTGATGTCAATAAAAGCTAGCATTCTAATTGGACATAATAATATTTGAGTTTTTTGCTATGTAGCATGTAACAGTATTTGAGCTTAGTTCATTTCCTCTTAGTAGCTAAGAACTTACTCAGGAGTTAGATTTTCTGGCTCTATTAGAATCCAAATGATACCAGGTTAGCTTATTTCTCCTTTCAAATCAAAGCTGACAGTTGCCTTAGTTGGGTTTCTATTGCTGTGAAGAAACACCATGACCATGGTAACTCTTACAAAGGAAGACATTACTTGGGGCTTGCTTACAGGTTCAGAGGTTTAGTCCATTGTTCACCATAGTTCATGGTGGGAAGCATGGTGGCATATAGGCAGACATGGTGATGAAGAGATAGCTGAGTGTCTTATGGTTTTACTCTGTGAATAGACACCATGACCAAAGCAACTCTTAAAAGGACAACATTTAATTGGGGCTGGCTTATAGGTTCAGAGGTTCCATTATTATCAAGGCACTAACATGGCAGTATCTAGGCAGGCATGGTGCAGCTGAGAGTTCTACATCTTCATTTGAAGGCTGCTAGCAGAATACTGGCTTCCAGGCAGCTAAGATGAGGGTCTTAAAGCCTATGCTCATGGTGACACACTTACTCCAACAAAGCCACACCTTATAATAGTGCCACTCTCTGAGCCAGGCATATATAAACACTGACACAGAGAGTTCTACATCTGGACTGCAAGGCCACTTGAAGAAAGAGAGAGCAGGAAGACAGAGTGACACTAGGCCTGACTTGAGCATCTGAAACTTTAAAGCCCATCCCCAGTGACACACTTCTTCTAACAAAGCCACACCTACTCCAACAAGGTCACACTTCGAAATAGTGCCATACTCCTTGGTCATCAAGCATTGAAATCTAAGAGAATGGGAGCTGTTCCTATTCAAACCACCAAGTAATGGTATCTCTACCTTGTAGGACTGTTATGAAGATTACATGAGAAAATACAGAAAAGTAGTGTGCACAAAGTAGTATAAATACCCTAGTCTCTTTAGTGTTGCTATAACATAGACCTGACAATGGTTTGTTTATTAAGAATAGATTTTTTTCCCTCACTGTTATAAGACTCTGAAAAGTTCAGTGTCAAGGGCCTTCCAGGTCTGGCCTCTGGTTGCTTTGTCTTTCGCATGGCAGAAGAAAGAGCCCATTCCCACAATTCCTTGTTGTAGTGGAGTTCTCACTAACGTAATCAGAGTCCTTATCACTGAATATCTCCAAAAAGCCCCTACTGCCCGACACTGTTGCTTTGGGGGATTAAGTTTCAATTGTATTTGTGGCACACATTGGGAACATAGCAGCAGCACTCCATGAATGATAGTTTACAGTCGGAGAGACTGGAGGCTCTGTCAGGGAAGCCCGTTGTCTTCCTGAGGCAGGAGGCCTGCCTTTGTAACTCAGCTTTTCCAGACTGATTCTTTGATCTCTTTATCTCTTGCTCTTTGGTTATCTTTAATTAGAAGAATGCATGATCAATGTTCACTTTTAGATTGATCTGTACTTACAGAGTTTGGGATTTTGTTGGCCCTCGTCCTGGCATGGTTTTATGTCCCACTGGATGTGCGTTTTTGTAGGATCATGATGTTCTTTCTATACCTCTGGCTTTATGGGATAGCCTTCGCTTGAGCTCAGGAGTTTGCCCTAATTGCCACTCCTAGGCTGTGAATCTACAAAGAAGTGATATGGTCTTTAGAACCAGGCATAGATGGGATCAAATATTGTCTTAATCATTTATTGGGTTTGACCCTAAGTAAATCATTTTGACTCTGCAAATCTTGCATTCACATATGAATGGGAGTTCTTAATACTCCGTTCAATGGGCTTGCAAACCAGGTGTGGCTGGGTGACGCCTAGCGTGATCCTCAGGTACTAACAGTGTGTACTGTAGTGAATTCCACCCTGTGAGCTGTCTTCTTTGCCAAGGTCAATGATGCCTTTATTCTTTGTTTTAATTACAGGAGTAGTGGTAGGGGGTGGAGGCTGGACTTTTGAGTTTGTTCTTGCCCCAGAAACCCCCTGGATGTTGTTGTTTCAATCTTTGTTTTAGGTCAAGGGAAATAAATTCACCTTCTTCCCTCACGTGTTTATTTTCTCAGAAGCAGACACAGCTCAAATTCTTAGAACAGACTGTTCAGCTTAGCAGTGTTCTGCTTGAGAGGTTGAACTGTGTCTCTCCATTGAGCAGGTTTGTCCCAGGTCTCTTGCATGGGTAGATACTTAACTTATTGTTAATAGGTTAACAAATACATTTCCCTCAGGGTGCCAAAAGACTTTGTATAACTTCCAAGACTCTAAATGAAACCCTGGCATGGTTGCATAATAATTATTATAGTGTTGGTTTTTAGCACAGAAATCCCAAGAAGTCGAATTTTGGTGCCCAGAAAATTAACAGTTTAATAGTAAACTGTGGAAAATTGAGACAACTGTATTAGAAGTTTTAAATGTACCTTGAAAGAGTTCACCAGTGCTCTCAAGTTTTGGGTGTCCAGACAGTGCCCGAATGATCAGTAACTCTCTCTCATACGGTTTTCTATGGCATTCCTAATGGCAATATGTACATAATGATATCCTTTTCTACTTGTACTTTGACACAAATCTTGTGCTCTGCATCAATAGAATGATGATAATAATAATATTTGCAATGAAAGTAGAAATAATTGGTATATACAAAAATTTCACAACAGAACTCATCACCCTGTAATCTATGTAAGCAATTATTGTTTTCAGCTATAATTTGGGTGTAGTTATAATCTATGAAAGGATATTAGTAGATATTTGTATTCTGGATAATGATCCAATACTGTGCTGTTTGTTGTTCAGCTCATCTCAGCTTTGGCAGTTCTGTGACCCTCCAGGGTGACTGCTGCGTATTATACAGATTGCTTTGCTTTCTGTGTTTTCCCCTACTTGTCTGCATCAAACATAGCTTCAGGCTCACCTTGTCTTTCCCCTGCCCTGGCTCTCAAGTCACCATGTTTTGGAAGATGTCTTTATTTCCTCTACAAAGAATACAGTTGGAGGCCTAAGCTCTGGAAGAGCTTCTTTGTTTCAGAGACATCAGCATTTGGTCTGGGAGACACCACCAGACAAGGTAGAGAATAATGACATCAAGCTAGAGTCAAGCAAAATGTCAGTACTGACTGGAGCTTGACTATGCCCCAAAGGAAGCTCTGGAGAGCAGGATCAGTAGAAAAGATGAGGGGTATCTGTATAGATAGTGTGAGACAAAGACTTTATATTGAGTAACAGTCAGATGATTTCTGGCTTTTTTTTGAATTGTTTAAAGTCTTTCATTTGTGTTTTTAGATACTTACTGCTATGAAATAAATTGTCCCAGAACTGAGTAGTTTATGAGGATGATAATTCTTTTTTTACTTATTAATTTATTCACTCCACATGCCAATATCAGCCCCCTCTCTTCTCAGTCCCCCCTCACTCCACAGCTTCTTTCCCCATTTCGCCCTCCCCTTCTCCTCCAGGAAAGGGGACCCCCCACAAACCACCCAGCCTGGCACAGCAAATCACTGCAGGACCAGGTGCACCCTCCCACACGGAGGTCAAACAAGGCAGCCTAGCCAGGGGAACAGGATCTACAGGCAGGCAACAGGTTTAGAGACAGACTCCCAACTCTAGCTGGTGGTTAGTCTCTGGGATCCCCCAAGGGTTCAGGTTCTGGATGATTGTTTATCACTCTTGTTTAGAGTGGGTTAATTATGTGGGGAAAGGCTCTACGAGATGGTTCTAGCATCCTTCATGGAGTTTTAGGCATTGGTGGGTACAGTAGGGCCCAGCTAGATAACTTTCCCCCCATTTCCTTCCTGCCCATAGTCCTAGGGCTTCTCTATATGTTCCCTTCATGTGGACTAGTTGACTTCCTCATCACATGGCAGCCCCAGAACATTTGGTCAGTTTACTAGTAACTAAAGGCCTCAGTGCAGGCCTCCCACTGGGCAAAGCAGGGGGAACTCCCACCTTTTCTGACCTATCTTTGGAATGTATTTGGCCAGGAATCTGTTGGTTAAAAGTTGAGTCACAGATGACTGCAATTCATGTAGCGAAGGTACGGACTTACCAATCAGTTGGTGGATGGTCCTCTTATACTTGAGCAAGTGGGGTAATCTTGTTTTAGTCATCTCTGGGGGGGAAATTCTGCCCAAGCTCACCCAGGCTTCCAAAACGTAAGCATTTGTGCTTCTTAGACTCATAAAGGCTGAACGCCGTGGCCCTTAAAGTAAACAATTGCTTTCTGCATCCTTCTGCATCCCCCTTTCTCTCTTTTCATTCTGTTTCTTTTCTACTGATGACATTTCTCTGTGTTTTTGTCATGCTTTTGTTCTCTATTGATTCACAGATGGCACAGGTCTTTAAGCTCACTCGGCACATGGGAGGCAGAGGCAAGTGGATCTCTATGAATTCTAGGCCAGCCTGTTCTACATATCACATTCAAGGCTAGCCAGTGCTACATAATGAAAGCCTGTCTCAAAACAAAATGCTTAAAATAAAAAAAAAGTGGTGTTTGCATTTAGTATGATTAAAACATTCCAAGTAAAGAAAGAATAAGATGGAGGAAAAGAGTGAACATCTGACAGCACAAAGACAAATGGACAAAGGTGGGACCAACATCCAGGGGTACTGTGTGTGGGACAGTACACAGGGAAGACTGAATGTTTAAGCAGATGTACGAGGAAAGAGAAGGGGGAGTTCACCAGTGTGAGAGCTGTCACAGAGCAGGGGATTTAGAGATGGGCATGGGCTTCGGGGTGTCCTTCAACCACTGAAAGTACATATAAGGGGGGTGGCCATAGCACTTGCCAGACCGCAGTGGGTCATGTGACCAAAAGGACCCCGCCAGACACATGCTAAAGATCCTTCTGGTTCTGGAAATTCGCTCAAAGCTACATGCTGTGTAAGCAAGCAGGTTTCTGGCAACTTGGTGCCACTCATTCAGAACTGTAAATTATGTGCACTAGACTTGATCCGTGGCCTTTTGTCCACACTCTTGTTCCTGGTCCTGTGAGCTTTTATGCTGTTCCCTTTTTATGAAGTTTCATTCATTCCCTGTTTTTCTTATGCCCATATCCATTTTCCACCATCATCTGTATTCCACCACTGAGCTTTCTCAGTGCAACACACACACACACACACACACACACACACACACACACACACACACACACACACACGGGGGGAGACAGACAGACAGGCAGGCAGGCAGGCAGACAGACAGACAGACAGACAGACACACACACACGGGGGAGACAGACAGACAGACAGACAGACACGCACACACACCTCACACAGAGAAAAAGTAGGCTTTGTTCTTTTGGTCCTTCCTGAGTTTCTGAAAAGAAGCAGAGCCACGCTTAATAAAAACTGTGGGCTAGTATCCTATCTGAGCCACTAGATGGCGACCCTGCCTAAAGAAGCCACTGAAAGGCTTGCACACTCCAGTCAGTTGTTTCCTTTGCCAAAGCAAAGCAGCCAGGCACACTCCACCCCAGTCTATGCAAAAACCTCTGCAAACTCATTTTGCTGGGGACACGTGTAGCTTCAGTAATTTCCATTTTCTTACCCAGGGACTGCTTCCACAATGGATTTTTTTTCCCCCCAGAATGGTCAGTTTCCTCATTATCTTCCATTTCTCCAGTTTTAGGTGTTGTCTGTTCTTTGAAGAGTTGTTTGCTCCTTGATAGGATTTTCTTGTGTGCAATAATTAATTATAAACTATAAACAAGCACTTTTGAAATGCCATAAATTTAATGCTATAATTTATAATTTAGAATATGTCTCTGTCTTAATAATTTATCATAGGCTGCTATGAATAAAACATGCAAGGGAATCCTGCAAATACATGTGATGCTGGTGCTACGGTAGTCTGAACATAAGCAGGCAGTCTAAAACTAGCTTGTCTTTCTTTCTGGAGGTGGAGTTGTTTTCCTGGCTAATATTTACATACTGGATCAGGTCGTATATTTATTTGGAAGATTACTGGATAGCAGTGTCCACTTACTATGCAACTAAAAGACCATTTATTAAACATAATGTAGATCAATTTAATGAACTATAAACTCACACATACTTATTCACGTCTAATTCAGCCTCAAACTGGAGATATATAGGCTGACTCATCATTTGCAGGTTTTGCTTGGCTCATTTTGTTTGTATGTACAAAAGCAATAGATTTGCAGGTGACAAAGTATGATTTGTTTTCCAGCACAGCTAGATGGAATGTTGAGCTAGCTTATGTTAGCCTTGGGAAAGCTAGACACTGAACAGCCTCTGGTGTTCTCCTTTTTGGACTGGAGAAAGTCAAGGGGGCTGAAGGAAAATCAGTGAGTTTTCTTCGTGGTGTCTTCAGTACAAGATTAGAGTTCCTGCCAATGTTTAGTTTTCCTTTGTCTCTGCACCTCTTGCATCTGAAACAGAGGGATAGAGAACAGTCTGCCATCTTGACCATATGCTGTTGTACACCCCAAAACTTGCCCCTATCTCAAAGGGTAGGAGATAGTTTAATCTAGAGCCAAATATGAGTGGACACAGGCCAGAAATGCAGATTTAGTTTACTTCAAACTCCATAGTTTTGTGAAGTTTTATAGCTACACAACAACAACAAATACAAAATAAGACACATTTTAAATGCATTGACAGAAGCACCAGGTGGCTGGATTACAGTAAATGAGGAAATCTCTGTTATAGGCTGTAAAGACCACTTGAACATATTCTTAGACTTTTGGTGGAAGCTAGTGATCTGTGAAGTTAGTGTATTTCAAAGAATTTTACCTAACAGTCACAGACACAGAATTGGGCAAAGACTGACTACTAAGGGGGTTAAAGATAGCTCCAGATAAATTGTAATTAGGCCCCAGATCTATAACATTTCAAATTCCATAATTACTGAGTTTCTACTAGTCAATCAGCCTGCAGAAGGCTCAATGTAAGTTGCATTTTGTTTCTGGGAATTTTTATTCATACTGTCAAAGACTGGAAGGAAGACATTATGCTACTGTCTGGTTGATTAGTCCAACAGTGCAGAGGCTGTCAGGGCTACGAGCTAACCACTGAGAACCAGCTTAACTCTATTTTTCCTAATGTCTCACCTTAGGCCTAAATATTTAAGGCACAGACCACCACACAGTAGATGGTCTCTTAGAAAAACCACCAAGCCCAATCTCTTTTCTATAGACCTGTAAAGTTGGATGGATTTTTGAAGAAAAGTTGATCACTTATGCTATAGGAAATATAGATAAGAAGTAGCTTCAAGAAAGCATGGGGCATGAGACAGACAAAGTGAGGTAGAAATAAATTTTATGGGTTGTAGGTAAGAAAAACTGTGGACAGAACAGAATAGAATAGGTATAGGAACAGAGAGAAAAATCTTAAAATCCAAACAAGCACTATAAAATGAAGGCAAGAAATATTTGTGTTTCAGTGTTTTTTAAAAACTGGAAGTTAGGCCATAGTGGTGTGGACCTTTAATCCCAGTAATTGGAAGACAGAGGCAGTCTGATCTCTGAGTTCTGATCTCAGCCTCTGTACAAGGCCAGCTTGGTCTACAGAGTGAGTTCTAGGACAGTCAAGGCTACAAAGAGAAAACCTGTCTCAAAAAGCCAAATGAATGAATGAAAGAAAGAATGAATGAATAGAAACTTGAAAGTTAATGTAACACACAGAAAGGAGGTTTATTGACCAGTCCAAACTGGGATCCAACTCAAGGGGAGGCTCCAAGGCCTGACACTGTTTCTGATGCTATGGTGTGCTTTCAGACAGGAGCCTAGCATGGCTGCCTTCCTAGAGGCCCAACAAGCAGCTGAAAGAGTCAGATGTAGATACTTACACCCAACCAATGAACAGAAGTTGGGGACCGCTGTGTTTGAATTAGGGAAAAGCTGGAAGAAGCTGAGGAGGACGGTGACTCCATAGGAAGACCAGCAGTCTCAGCTGACCTGTATCCCCAAGATCTCTCAGACACTGAACCACCAACCAGGCAGCATACACCAGCTGGTATGAGCCCCCCTGACACATATACAGCAGAGGACTGCCTAGTCTGGCCTCAGTGAGAGAAGATGCACCTCTCAAGAGACTTGAGGCCCCCCAGGGCGTGGGGGGGGGTCTGGTGGGGTGGGGGTGGGGGTAGTGGGACATCCTCTTGGAGAGGGGGAGGAGGAATGGGATGAGGAACAGTTTGAGGGCAGACCGGGAGGGGGATAATGACTGGATTGTAAAAAAATTAAAAAAAATAATAATAATAGGAAAAGAAAATTAATGTAACATAGAAGAAAAATAAAATAAAAAATATTATTGTGTCAGCTTCTATTTCTTCCTTGCGGGGACCTTGTTTGAGTCTTCCGCATCCTGAAAGAGCTTGAGGAGCAAGGCTTGATGATCTGCTGCTCTTTTGTTTGTTCTCTAGATCAAACACATCAGACAGATTTGTAGAGGTGTAGAGTCTCCGTGGAGCTCCCACAGGCCGCTGGTGGGCTGAATTCAGCAGCAGGAATCAGAACCCCTGAGGAGTTTCCTAGCACTAGGGAATTGGATGTTTCAACCACTTCCCTGTGTGCCTAACGGGATGATTGCCTCTCCTCCACTTGAATGTCAATCTTCAAGAGCTTACATGGCCAAGCCCTCCCTCTTTTACTGACCTTTTTGCTTGGTAAAGTCAGTGGACCCTTGCTCAAGTTGCCCATTGCTTTCATGTAGGTTTGTTTGTGAAGCTGTAGATCGGGTCAGTTCACCCGAGGTGTTCACACACCCGAGGTTCTCCCAGGAGAACCGCACTGTGATCTTCTGGGTGGACGAAGAGCTTAGGGCTTTGTGTGGTTGTAGTGAGTCTCTCTCCTCCCAACTCTCTGCCCAGCAGTTTTCCTTGGGTTTTCTCCTTTCTAACCACAGTAGTTTCAGTAATGACACAAGATGGCTGCCACTGGGTAATTTCCTCACATCCATACACTTTATGAAGCTTGTGGATTT
Organism: Uromys caudimaculatus; assembly: GCA_028551405.1. NCBI lineage: Eukaryota > Metazoa > Chordata > Mammalia > Rodentia > Muridae > Uromys > Uromys caudimaculatus. Next base: position 63,228,322 of record CM052701.1, read on the forward strand.
GTCTAGATTAATGTCTACTTATTTAATTATTTAATTTTTTTCTCTGTCTTTGCTTCTAGAGTTTCCATTTCTCTTTTGTTTAAAAACTCTGAGCAGTTTGAGGCAGGATTGTCCCAATCTCTTGTGGCTTTGTTTGGTGTTCTGGGATAGTTTATTGTTTTTCTTTCAAATATAGGATTCTGTATTCTGTATTCTCTAATGTCCCATAGTCTGCTGATGGCCCTCGTCTACCTTTCCCTGCCTCTCCCCTCTGTTTGGATTTAAAGAGGAAACGGTTTCTTTCAGATTCTTGGTGATATAGAAGAGAGGTGATTATCTCTCTTCTGTCATCTTTTTCCTCACAGACAAGAGTTCTGTCTGTCTATCTATCTATCTATCTATCTATCTATCTATCTATCTATCTATCTATCTATCATCTATCTTTATTCTTCTCTCTTATATTGCACCCCAACTGCAGTTCCCCATTCCTCCTCTCCTCCCAGTCCCTTCCTACCACCACCTCCTCTCTCCCCCACATCTATTCCTCCTCTGCTTTCCTTCAGAAAACGACAAACCTCCCAGTGACATTAAGCACACATGGCATATGGCATATCAAGTTTGAATAAGACTAGGCACCTCCCCTCATATTAAGGCTAGATGAGGCAATGTTAAAATACTATTAAAAATAACATAAAGGAAAAAAGAGAAAACACATGAGACAAGAAGGAAAAGAAAGAAAGAAGAAGTGAAAGGAAAAAATTGTTAATAAAAATTGCACACAGGCAATTAGAAGAATGTATGAAAGTAAATAAAGAAGAAAAAATTAACTATGAAATGCAAAAATATTGTTAAAAGCATTGTAAAATTCAAGAGCATGTGTGAAATAAAAGGATAAAAATTGGAAAACAGGTAACAGAAGCCTAAAGGATGAGTTGCTGGACCATGTCTTTTCTAGGTCCTTGGAAACCTTGGGGCAGGAGATTACAAGCTTGGAGCAGTAGAGAGGTCATCTGCACTGCCTGTGGATTACACCAATACTGAGCCTGTATTGGACAAATGGTAGATGTCTACCAGAGTTGCTTCCCCTTAGTAGCTTCCCTTCTTTGTACACAGAGGCACCGGCTGGTCATTCTTAGCTTTGCAGTCTGAGGACTGGATAGGTTCTTCCACCCTTTCAAGACTTTGTATATGTGGCTCCCTGGAGTCGGGTTGGGGCAGGGCAGTAGTTTAGCTGGAAGGTGTCTCACCCTCTCAAGACCTTCCTTACATTGCCATACTTTCTAATCTCTCTAAGTATTGCTCATACTGCTGACAGGCGCAGTTGTGGATGTCAAACAATCCCCTGGAGCATCAGAATTCTGGGACGCTGCAACAGTGACAGCAGATAGGTGGTTCCAGAGCTTGATCCTATGCTAACCTCAGGCTCAGTTCTGTAAAACTCTTGGGTGACTATCAGTTGGCAGACTGCCTTTCCCTGTGCACTCCACTGCCTAGGAGTCTCCTGCTGGTGGCTTCTAGTTTCTCAGCTTCCTGCCTTGCAGCTCACCATTACTAACCCCCAGGGCTATATAGCTAGTTAAATTCAGGCTATCTGTTCATGTCCTAAAGATTGACAAAGTAGATTCTTCTCTCCAGTTGCCCTTCCTGGAGCAATCACTGTTTCACCATGATCCACAAATAGATTTGTAGATTTGAAGCTTGTGGCTTGTTGAGGGATAGACAGTAGACAGCAGTGTGTCTTTACAGGGACTACTGTATATGTGTGTATATATATATATATATATATATATATATATATATACACATACATACAGTTGTTGTTAGATTTATTTATTTTTTATATATGACTGCTGTGTATATATATATATATATATAGTATATATATATATATATACATACATACATACAGTTGTTGTTAGATTTATTTATTTTTTATATATGACTGCTCTATCTGCATGTACACCTGCAAACCAGAAGAGGGTATTGGATCTTGTGAGCTGCCATATAGTTGCTGGGGATTGAACTCAGGACCTCTGGAAGAGCAACCAGTGCTCTCAACTGCTAGCCATCTCTCCAGCCCCTACATGGTTTGTATTTTCAATGACTCTTCTGCTTTTCGTTCTCTTGTTTGGCAGCCTTATGACTGGAGCTGTGTTTGGCTTGATTTACTTGTTTTCTGTGTCTGTCTTTTCTCTGTCTTTTTCAGGCATCTCGTCATAACCTTCCTGCATTTGTAAAGCTGCTTCCCACTGTTTTTGGGATAGTACGTTTTTTTCTTATTCTGAATGTCCTTCACTGGGTTGCATGAAGACAGCTTCCTGTTCCTCATCCTGATCTATTCAACATGAATCACTGCCAACATTGCAGAATTTTGCCTCCTGGTTTAAGATGACATGCAAATATGATTTCCATTCATCTTTTATATTTTGTTTCTCACTTCAATTTTCACAATATGTCTATGCACCTGAGAGTTTGGATCCAAAGTACCTTTATTCTATGTCAGGGTGCACCTATGATTACTTGGAATATAGAAAGGAACAGTATTTTTTTCTTACTTTTCTAAAATGTTGCCGGAATGAAAATAGGTCAGTTTGATAAGCACAACATTCATTATGTCAAAATATTTTGTTGTTGTTGTTGTTGTTGTTGGAGTGACACTAGAACATATTATATAATCTAAAATTCATGTAATTTCTAAGCAAAAGTAATATATTTTTATTTATTTGGAAGACATTTATTGTATGTCTGGTACAACTGAGGAATTCTGCTATGGAAAAGATTCATAAGGACCTGAAAAACATGTTTCCTTATAGACTCTTAGGAGAAAAATGTGTATATTGTTGAGCCCTACTAATATTGTTCACAGAAGACAACTATGACTGACTGAAGAGGCTATGGAAGCTGTCTTTTGAGTTAGGTTATGAGACTAAGAGTAGTTTTGCAAGAAAATACTGGAAAATAGCTATAAATAAAAGACTAGAAGAGGCACAGAGACCAAGGCAGGTTTTGACTTGCAAGTGAAGAAAGCAGACTCTGGCTGTGGTGTAAGTTCTGAGGTTGGATGCCTGGGTTTAAATTACTAAAATAACATTACCCTTCAGTATTTGGACAAATACATTCCCTATTTTGTCTTATTGACCTCAATAAGTGAGACTCATAACAGTTCTTATTTCACCCAACTTTATGAGGATTAAATGAAAGTATAAACAACCAGCAGTGTTTCCCTAAATTTTGCAGATGATAAGTTGCATCCACAGAACTTAGAAAAAATATAGCTTTCTAGACAATTCCATGAAGACTATGATTCAGTCAGTCTGGGATTAGGACCAGACTTTATACTTACAGCAATAACCCCAGGTGATATGCATCGTTAGTAAAGTTTGGAAAATGCTGATACATAACATTAACACAGTTTCAGGCTCAGGGTAAGTACTCAAAATACTTATAATGACAGAGTTTATAGACCAAGGGAACGGATGAGGGTAAGAGGAGTATATGAGACTAGAGATGGAGACAGGGCCAGGTCATGCAAATACTAAATATATTCCACATTATAGAATTAGTATTTCATCTTAAAAACAAGAAGTCATTTAAATGTTGACAGCACTAAAGTGCCTTGAACTGACACTCATTATAAAAGTTTCATCTGTCTTCATTGAAGAAGGGATTGTAAATGAGTGATACTAAAAGCTATAAATCTACTTACAAAATTGCTTCAGAAGCCAGATGAAAAAAATCAAGGATTGAATTCAAATGCTGGGAAATGAAATGGAGAGATACTTAAAGTCTAAATGGAGACTTGGCCCGCTGAGTCTCTCCCTCAGATCAGGTTAAGAAAAAGGAGTTGTGCAGAAGGAAAGAATCCAAATAGCAGAATTATGGTTGTCCAGTGAGAAATAATTTTGAACAAATTGAGCTTAAGTCATTCCTGACTGAGTCCATTTGGCAGTCGGAGATTAAACACAATATAACTTGGGACAGAGGTTTGAGTAGGAGATCTACATGTAGAAAACATATAGATTAGATGATAGTTGAAATAGTCAGTTTTCCTCATAACTTTCAGTGGTGTGACCAAAGTCAAAACCCTAATGATTTGACAATAAACTGATGGTATTGGCCGAGCTTATGGAATCAGTCAAAGGAAGAGACTGTGGGCTTATATTAAAAAGACAGACAGACATCGTATGCATTGCATTGTTTCTACAGAAGACAATATTGTAGGCTACCACTACTTAGTCTTGTGCTTTTCTGCAGGCCAAATGTTCCTGATCTGGAAAGGAGGGATAAAGAGATTGGATGCAGTTGCTAGCATTTTCAGTGATATATACAACAAGACATATTATGGGCTATGGCAGCTGGTTCTGAGTAAAGATGATTAAGTTTCCTGAATATAATCATCTAAACAATTGACTTCCATCCAAACTCTTAATAGACTTGGTGTAACTTGGATTAGGCTTCACCCTAATTGGCAATAGAGGATATTCACTCTATTCCCTTTCTCTGCTTTTATTTGGACAATGTTAACTGCTTGGCTAGTTAATTGAAATGACTCCACAGGTCACCAAAGTGACATAACACATGGTTCCCTCATCCATCTCTATTTCTTCTTCCAGTTAACCACTAAAAGATGAATAAATGAAGTGAGAGAGGAAATTTAAGAGAAAGAAATTATATACAAAGGTAAGCAGCACTGACAGAAGCTTCTCTTTGTGAGACTATGAAACAGAAGATATATTTATAAACTGAAATGTTTCCTGTGTTAAACATTTTTGGGGAACAGATTTGAACAAAACATTCTTACAATGAAAATATGTGGTTGGACTTTATGGATTAGTGCATATCTCTGAGTCTCTGCACATTTTTTCAGCTATCTGAAATATAATTTTTATGTCTATAAATTCCTGTTCTTCCATTAAAATTCAGTTCAAAATTGGCCAACTAGATGGTAGATAAGGTCTTCTATTCAGTTCAATCAATGTTCAATACTTTGATGACCATCAAAGACCAAAGTATTTTTCTAAGAACTTTAGAAACTATGTAGACAATTTCAAATTCCTAAAGGAGGTCAAGACCAAATAGAACTATTTTGAGAAGGCAGATTTAAACCAGATAACACCAACTATGGCTCTAGCCACAGAGCCAGAAAACATAACAAAACATCACCTGTGGACTCAAATATCAGCACTTATGACCTTGATCCTGCCATGAGTATTATTGCTGCTGGGTCCAGAATGTTTCATTTCTTTCCCTCCCATGCCGTAAGTAAGCCTGTGAAGCTTGAACCCCCATGACTATTCTGAAATGGCTTCAGATGTATCTTCAGCTAAAGTTCAGGGGCATCTTTGCCTATGGAATGACACAATAGGAGACACACTTGTTCCACTCCTGGGTGTAGACTTGCTCACTTCAGTCCCATAGTTGGTCCTGAAGCAGCTTTCTTATTTATCTCCCTCTCCACCCAGTACAGAAACAATCATCAATCATTTCAGCAAAAAGGAAAGATATAAATCAACTAAAAGATCAGTAGTCTATATACCAACAATAAACATACACTGAGAGATTGTGGACACATCCCCATCTACAATAGCCTCAAAGATAACAAAATATCTTGGGCTAAATGTAACCAGTGATGTGAAAGGCCTCTAGTATGGAAACTTCAAATCTCAGAAGAAAGAGATTAGAGGAAATTAGAAAATGGAAAGATTCCTCTACTATGTTCATGGACCAATAGCATTAATATTGTGTAAATGGCCATCCTACCAGAAGAACTTTATGTATTCATTATAATCTCAATGAAATTACCACAGAATTCTTCACAGAAATAGAAAAAAAATTCTAAAATTCATATGGAACCAGAGATGATCTTGTATAACCAAAACAATTAGCAAAATGGATAATACTATCAAAATTACTATTCCAGATTTCAAGATATACTATGAAGGTATCATAATAAAACCAGTATGGTATGTTGCTACAAAGTCAGTAATGTGGACCAATGAAACAAAATAGAAGAATGCATGTATCATCGTCATCTGCTAATCAACAAAAATGCCAAAAACATGCACTGGAGGAAAAAAAAAACAGTTTTAACAACAGTACTAGAAAAACTTAATGTCTGCACACAGAAGAATGAAATTATACCCATATCTATCACTCTGTACAAAAATTAACTCAAAGTGGAACAAATTCCTCAATTTGAAACTTCAAACACTAAAACGGCTACAAGAAAGCATAGGGAGTAACCTATAACAAACAGTTGTAGTAAAGGACTTCCAAAATAGAACTTCATTACCCAGGAATTAAGGCCAACAATTGAAAAATGGGACCTCATAAAACTAAAAAGCATCTGTACTGTTAAGGAAACAGTCAGCTGAGTATAGAAGAAATATTGGAATAATTAGAATAGAAAATCTTTGAACCTATGATCACTACATGGAAGAAAAAAAATAACATGCAAGAATGAAGGAATGATATTCTGGCTAGTTTTATGTCAATTTGACATAAGCTAGAGTCATTTGAAAGAGGGAACCTAAATTAAGAAAATATCCTATGAATTGGCCGGTGGGCAAACAAACCTGTTGTAGGATATTTGATCATACCGTGAAACCCGAGATTGTGTTATTTGCTAAAAACAAACAAACAAACAAAAACAAAAACAAAAAACCCCACAAAAACCAAAAAAACCCCAACAACCCTATTTCTAGTTGTGGAGTGGCTCAGCGCTTAGTATACAGCTTTCCTCTGGCTGGAATATAGACAGGTCCTTTGTATACACGTTTAATACCAAGTAATGAAGGTGAGGTTAGTTTGTAGAAGTATCCATGTTTGATAGTGATGTCTAATTGAGTAGCAGACAAAGTGATGAATCAGAGAAAGATTTGACAGAACCTATTTTAATATCCTATTCTGCCCAACTCTCATGAGAAGAGAGAAGAAAGGGAAGCTGCTTGGGGGCAGTGCAGAGAGAGAAAGGGTGGCAGTTTTACTGGGAGAGTTTTACAGAGACAGGTTGAAGAGAGAACAAGCTAGACACAGGTGAAGATAGAACAAGCCAGAGAATGAGAATGAGCCAGAAGATTAGAACAGATTGCTAGAGTTAGTTTGAGCCCAGCAGAGCAATTAAGTCAGAGGCCAGGAGAGAGGCCAGATTGAGTCAGTCAGTTTGAAGAAGCATTTGAGCCAGAACAGCTGATTTGAACCAGCCAGAGCTCAGAAAGAGCTAGGATGGGGTGAGATTATTCATCAGCAAGTCTCTGAGTCTGAAAATATTCTAGGCTTAGATTTTATTGTACGAAGGCTAGAGGCTTCCAGGACTAGACCTAGGTTAGCAGAGAGAGGCAGTAAGCCTCAGAGATGTGACAATTATTTCAGGCAAATAAAAGATACTTTTACACAAACCTGTTTTCCATTTTTAAAATTAGTGATTGATGTGAGAGTGTCCAGACCATTGTGGGTGGTGTTGCCCCTGAGAAGGTAATCCTGGAATGTATAGAAAGTAGGCTTAACAGCCATAGGAGCAAGCCAGAAAGCGGCATTTCTCCACCATCTCCATGCATCCGTTCCTGCCTCCAGGTTCCAACCTTGAATTTCTGCTCTGACTTCCTTCAGCGATGAAGTGTGATCTGAGAGTTTTAAGATAAACAAACCCTCTTTCTTAAACTGCCTTTGGCTATGATGTTTCACCACAATAATAAAAACCCTAACTAGGACAGATGACATAAGCAGAAAGATAGAAACTCACAGAAAGAATCAAATAGAAAGGCTAGAGGTAAAAATCACTACATGGGACTAAACTACCAACCAGAGTTCATATGGATGGGTTCATGGATCCAGCTAGATATGTAGCCGAGGATTACCTTATCTTGCATAGTGGGAGGGGAGGCCCTCAATCCTATGGAGGGTTGTTGCTAGAGGGGTGAGGCAGGAGTGGATGGGTAGGTGGGGGAGCACCATCTAAGATGCAATGGAGAAGGGCATGGGATGAGGGTTTTGTGGGGAGGGGACCAGGAAGGGGGACAACATTTGAAATGTAAAGAAAGAAAATAACCAATTAATAAAAAAAAAATCACTATGTAACAGAAATCAAGAGTGAACTGGACATGACTGAGGAAAGAATCTCTAATGTATAAGTATGACAATAGAAGCCCTATACGAAGAAAAAAAATCAAACAGTAAACAGGAACTGTGGAACAACCACTAGCCATGCAAGATTCCTCACATAAAGGTACCATGCAGCACCAGACAAACTGAAGCAATGCTTGAAGTAATAATTACCAATAGCTCTCAAATTAATGTCAAAGATTAGCCCACAGATGCAAGATGCTTAGAGAACATGAAGTAGGATAGATAGCAAAACTAGAATCAAATAAAAATCTAGGTATAGCATATCCAAGTTTCAGAAAAATATGACATTAAAAAATAGTGAGTGAATGTATCTTCACTACAGAGAAGTAAGGATTAGATTTCCATCAGATTTCAGAATGTGTGCAAGCAAATGAAGAGAGTAGTGTTTTACTTTAGTAAAATATTTAAACACTGAAACAAAACCCACCAACCTAGAATTCCTATTTTGAAAATTAAGAAACAAAATCCCCACCAATCTAGTGTTCCATATTAAATTTTTTTCAAATATGAACGAGAAGTAGATTTTTTTCAGACAAATGAAAACTGGGGGAATGATATGTCAAAATATGTCTCATTTCATATATGTACCATGCAGTCTTCTTAGGAGATCAGGACATACAAGATTCTCGTAGGTAACTGAGATCAGATCACCTTTGAAAAGATTGTCAACTCTTTCTACGAAGATCTTCATAAGCTCTGAGGAAACAAAACAAAAGAAAAGAAAACCCAATCCAACCCAACCCAACCCAACCCAACCCAACCCAACCCAACCCAACCCAACCCAACCCAACCCAAAACAAACTGTCTTAGTGTTCTATTGCTGTGAACAGACACCATGACCAAGGCAACTCTTATAAAGGAAAATATTTAATTGGCACTGGCTTACAGTTTCATCATGGTGGGAGTATGTAGGCAGTCTTGGTGCTGGAGGAGCCCAGAGTTCTATATCTTGATCGGAAGACAGGAGCAGGGGACATCTGGTCCTCTGCATGTTCAGGCAGGAGGGATTGCATTCCATGCTGGGTGGAGTCTGAGCACTGGGATCCCTCAAAGCCCACCTACACAGTGACATACTTCTCCCAACAGAGCCATACCTTCTCCAATAAGACTCCAAGAAGACTTATAGTGTTACTCCCTATGGCCAAGCATCCAAACATATGAATCTATGGAGGCCAAATCTATTCAAATCACCACACAAACACACACACACACACACACACACACACACACACACACACACACACACACACACACACACACACACACTACAAACAAGCCAAGAACCAAAAGTGCTACCTTCATGTTTTTCTCCTTTTTACAGTGTAAAAAAAAAAAAATCTTCTAATCCACTGGGTGTTGTGGTTCATGTTGTTTAGTTTCAGACCCATGGACATGAAGTGAGGTGTATTCTTACACACCAAAGCTGACCTGGTCTCCAGATTCTCCCAGGATCCTTAGTCCCTTCCTGGCATAGCCTGCCCCAAACCATGAACTTTTCAGTCCAGGGTCTGGCCTGCCCTTCACCTAGAGGTTCTTCTCTATATAATCCAGACATTTTGGTACCACAACTCTCCTCCCCTTCTCTCTCTCTCTCTCTCTCTCTCTCTCTCTCTCTCTCTCTCTCTCTCTCTCTCTCCTTCTTGCTCTTTCATGCTCTTTTTCTCTTTCTCTTCTCTCTTTCCTCTCTCTCTCTTCCCATGACGACTTCCCGGGCCTCCTTTCTTGGGGCCAGTGAACTCCTCTGAAAGCAGCTTCCCAATAAACCTGAGTTTAATATACTCTAATCTGGTTTAAATTGGCTCATTTCACCAGCAGTGAAGAAATAATTTATCACACCCCTTTAAGCCCAGCACTTGGGAGGCAGATTCAGAGTTATCTCTGTAAGTCCAAGGCCAGCCTGGTCTACAAAGAAAGTGCCAGGACAGCCAGGGCTATGCAGTGAAATGCCTGATTCAAAGTAAACAAAAACAGCATCCCTTGCCCAAAACCCTAAAACTTCCAAAGTTTTATTGGAAATTTTGCTTATTTTTATAACATGTGTCTGAAAAAGCCAAAGTTTGTTCAACCAACCTAGTAGAAGAGACACTATTTTCATCCTGTGTATGGAACACTGTATTTCAATAAGAGAGGACTTTTATTCATCTGCAGTACTCCTGGTAAACAAGAAAATAAATCATTTACACAGTAGGAGTTGTTCTTTGTGTTAGCTGGTTTTTATACCCTCACCATGAATGAGCCAATTATTTTCTTATTCTGTACACAGAAGCCCAGCATATTCTGCTACTGATAATCACTGTGGCTAGTCTTGGCAGAAACTGTTCTTAATTTTCTTCAGAGGTAAGCCTTGTGCCTAAAACAGCCCAAGACCCAGACAGAAGCCCCAAATTAGAAAGCTCTTCTAGGAGGTACTGCTGTGGAATTATTCACCACACACTCACTTCCCAACATCTCTCCACCACCAATGGCCTGGAGCCAATGCACAATGTGTGTAATCCGAGCTGACAGGGAATTTCACTTATACTAAAATTGTAATATTTTGCCTAATTCTAATTTAGTTTTAAAGGTTTGGAGAAAAATGAGCAGATGGGACTGTCAGATATCATTAAGGAAAAAAGATAGCTATTGCTTTAGACTGTGTACATAATAGAAGCATTTAACTAAACTGTTTAGTACCAGTAAAGGCTAACCTTTGGGAGGAAACACTCTTATTATTATTTTATAATGGTTATGATGGGAATTTTCACTGATAATTACCAAAGGTTGGATTTTTAGAAACTGCCCTATAAGTCTGGAATTTGTTTGCTGATCCAAACCCAATGAAACAGCACTCCAACAAACACTTTGATTTATTTTTAAAAAAGTTGTCTTAAACCACATTCAATACACTATTTCATGAAGTATAAATAGCAATATCATTAACAGCAGATGAAATTGTTTTAGAGCTTCTGAGATAGACGTAAAATGTTATATACCTTATATTTGTTACTTATTATAGTATGACTTTTGCTTATAGGTGGTCCACAAACCACACTGTGGTTTGATACCTTGGTCCAAAGGAACCATTGTCTCCTGCCTGAAATATCTCAGAAATGTTTAACACACATGCAATATCCACTCTTGCTTCACTCAGCTAAGATTTCTCTTGGTTTTCTGTGGTCCTCCAGTAGCAAAGAGAAGACCCAGAGAATCTACCTTATTTTGTCTAACCAGGGCTGGCAAACAGACTGCTGTGTCAGTCCCAGTAAAATATATTCTTTTTTCAGCCTCTTGCCTACCACATGTTTTCCTTATAAACTAAATCTTTCCTGGAAGCACAGGGCACAACTGTATTCAAAGGATTTCTGTATAATTAATTCTCTGGTTTTTTCCCCTTAGGCAAACATATGGACATTTGAAACATCATAGTCACAGTGCATGGTGTACATGGTACACAGCTGACATTCACCAAGGAGTCACCGAATAAACAAGCAAAACACCACTTTTGTATGCAGATCTTTTTCATTTAGAAATTATCTAAAATTTGTAGTTGCTAAGTAGAAGAGGGTGAATTTCCCACCTTTCTATTCTTGGAGAAAGTGATGTTTCCACGTGTTCATTCCATGATGTGGCCAGAAAGATATTGATTGTAAATGTTCTCAGATAATTGAAATGAGTTTAGTAAGAAGACATTAGCAGTAAGGATAAAAATGTACTCAGGGTATAGTTATGTACAGCATAAGTGAAAGCCCGAGTTACTTTCCATTCTCAGGAAGCCACATTGAAAAATCACCATTGTCACGATTCCAATTATCACTCAGGCTTCCCCAAGAAAGTCAGTGTGCTGGTCCAGCTGCAGAGGATCTGTCCATTTGTACAGGTATCAATCGCAGGTATAAACCTTTCAGTAGGTTCATGTCGATTTGTCAGTTTTACTGCAAGAGTTGTTCTGGGTTAGTGATGCAGAGATACACATTTGTTTGATGGTGGAGCCACAGGTGCAGGAGAGTCAATAAACATGAGCATATTATTTTATTTTAGGACACATAAGTCTTATTCCATGCTTAACACACCTATAAAAAAACTGCAATTCTTATCTCCATAGTTGATTTCAAATTTGTCATACATGGAAAGATCTCACACTCAGTCCACTGGTGGGGCAAAGACAGATGAAGAAAAGAATTCAATGGATCTAAATAGCTATTAGTTACTGATGTCAAAACAGCCTTGACCTTATTTCTGGTCACAATCCAAAGTATTGATGGTGGAGACTAATCTTTCTTCTTTCCAAGAATCAAAGCAAGACCTGATATCCATCTTGAAGAAGCCATATCTATAGTGGTAGGAATTTCCATAGCAATTATATCCTGTAGAAACAGAATCATAATCCAATCTACATTTTCTTAGGTAAGACAGTATCAGATATTATTTGCTTTCATTTATCATTATGTTGCTTTAAATTATGTAGCTTTAAAATTATGTAGCTTTAAAAAAGCAGTGTAGCAGTCATGTCATAGTGAAGATGGGGCAGGAGATATCAGTATTCTTGACATCTTTTCAAAAGCTTAGAAAAACTCACAAAGAACCACTGCAGAAGAAGGACCACTGGAACACTCACTTAGCAGAGGTCCGGAGATGGACAGAAAGAACAAGAATGCCAGGGGCTGTCTGAACATGCCATGTGGAGTGCCATCATGGGCACAGGTAGCCTGCTCTGTGGAAGAAGGGGATTAATGCACTGGGATCTAAATAGTTCCATAAACTGCATGTATGCCCCCCTACTGTTTATAGTGTCCACCATTGTTTACTCCAAAGGAAGTACTGGGAGCTTTTATCAGTAAACCACTTCTGTCGACCTCCCCAGAGAAGGAGATGTTATCGATCTTCTATACTCAAACATGTCCAATGATCAGAATTGCTATCAGCCACTCCACTTATGCTCTCTAGACTTTACAGCCTTCTAAGAGAAAACATTACAGTTGTAAGTGCTCACATTTAAACAATTAACAATGTAATGATGCATCTTAAGGCTCCAGGAAGGGAGAGAGAAGTCAAACCCACCTCCAACCTAAAAACCAATCCAAACCAAACCAAACCAACCAACCAACCAACCAACCAAACAAACAAACAAAAAACAATCGAAAGGGACTGTAATATGGCTCAGCTGCTAGTATCATATTCTACTCTTCCAGAGAACCTGAGTTCAGTTCCCAGTACTAGTGTTATTTGGTTCACATGTGACTATAAGTTCAGCTCCGGTGTATCTAACTTCATCTTCTGGATTCCACCTATATGTACACAGATCCACAGATATATACCATAAAAAAGAAAATAAAGAGCAAGGTAGAAATTGATGAATTGGGGACCCAAATTAATAAAAATAGGGATGATAAGAAGAATGTTACAATAGATTCCAATGAAATAAAATATTGCAACACCTTTAGCATTGTGTTAGACATTCATGGCCTTTTGTTCTTCCATATGAATTTTAGGATCCTAGTGAAAACTCTGATAATTTGCAATCCAAAAATACCTGGAAAGTCTAAAGGAAATGGATGATTTCTGAGACACATATGACTTACCAAAATTAAACCAAGAGGATATAAAGACCTTAAACTGATCCACAGAGAGTAAAAGGTTGAAGTGGTAATACAAGTGTCACTATAAAGATGAGCCCAGGGCCAGAAGGAGTCTCTGCTGAATTCTACCAAACCATTCAAAGAGGCAAATTCTAGTACTTCTTAGACTGTAGACAAATTAGAAAATGAAGGCATGCTAACAAACTCTTGCTAAGCCAGTATTATCATGATACCAAAACCATACAATAACGCAATAAGCCAACAATAAAAAAACTACAGACCAATTTTCCTGGTGAACATAGATATAACTGACTAATAATTTTTTTTGTAAGCTGAATTAAAGAACTTTAAAAAAAGATCATGCATGAGGATGAGGTTGGTTTTATTGTGGGGAAACCAGCATGCTTTCAACATATACAATTCAATAAATGCTAATACAGTACACAAATAAGTTATGGCAGAAATCACATGATCATCTTAATAGAGTTAGAAAAAAGCCCATGCATTCCCTCATGAAAGAAGGTTGGAAGAAACTAGGAGGAGAAGTAAAATACCCCTACATATTAAATGCTAGATATGACAAACCTATAACTGACATACTTAATGGAGAAAGACAGAGATTTCCCTCTAAGATCAGAAATGAGGTGAAAATGATCACTCTTGCCATTCTTATTTAGTGTAGTGCTAAGAACCTTAAACTTCAAGATAGGAAATGAGGCAAGACATTGAGGAAAGAAAATAAGGATAACTACATATTAAGATGATGTTGCCACAATGAAATCCCCTCCTTTGCATGCTAACTAACGGTACTTAAAAGATTTCCAGATACATGAAGTTTACACAGATTAAAATGTCTACAAAATGAAATATGTAGGTATTACCAGAATCTCAGCAAATTGGAATTCCAAAGCTTCTTTCCTCATTGGTATGGGAGGCTCAACAGACTACAACTTCATGCTGTGCTATGACACCTGAGTTCCATCACTATGGGAGTGGCCATGCAGAAAGATAAGACCAGCTGGTAAGGCTGTCTAGAGGCAAGCAGATATCGTGTCCATCGGGTAGGTTGCCAGAATGTTTTACCAATTCATGAGTTGAAGACAAAGAACAAAGAGGAGTGTTGTGTCCTTAGGTGAGAACAAAGCTGGCAGTCTGTGGGAACATATCTTTAGCCAAGACAAATTTAGAGAGACTAGATTTTTCTTTTAATTTGGCATACTTGGGTTTACTGTCATGATTTAAGGATAACAAACAGTGTTGGTTTTATCAAGTGAATGAGGTCTCTAAGCATGAATAACAAAATTCTGCAATATATATATATATATATACACACACACACATATGTATACACACACACACACACACACACACACACACACACACACACACACACACATATATATATATATATATATATATATATATATATATATATATATATATATATAAACACAGATTTTTGAAAATACAAAGACTTTTCCAAGCGTGCTAAAGATATACAGTCATGAAAAATGAGACCATGTAGGCAACTGAGCAGGAACATATTTTAAGATATTTTCTTTGAAACACAAGCTT
This sequence comes from Uromys caudimaculatus, assembly GCA_028551405.1. Taxonomy (NCBI): domain Eukaryota; kingdom Metazoa; phylum Chordata; class Mammalia; order Rodentia; family Muridae; genus Uromys; species Uromys caudimaculatus. The sequence continues at coordinate 63,243,555 of CM052701.1, forward strand.
TATTCATGTATTAAAAAGTTTTATTTGCCAGAACGGTTTGTTAGATACAAAACTATTTGTAGGGGTTTTGGTAATTCTCGCTAATGCAAAGTTAGAGAGCCCATGACACATAAGAGATACTTTGAAACTGCCCCTTACCATGACACTTAGTAAGTGATATTGAATATGACTGCAAGGAAGAATACTCTGATGAGAGAAGCTGTATGTTCAGTTTTAAAGAAATTATTATGTGAATGATGTTGATCATGATATGAGAATAGCCAGGTTATAGATAACAACATTCAGTCATTGGAATTGCACTAAAGTTTAAGGCCAGGAGATTCAGTTTCCATTCATGACTCTCTGTCTCAGAATACGAAGCCTTGACATCACTACATCCCAGTCAGCATAAGCTCCTTCTAGATGGCGGGATATCTCAGTTCCTGCCTCATAGCTACGACGTCCATGAAGCAAGCGCCAGTTGTCAAAGGTAATCACATCGCCTAAGTAGAGAATTTTTTGACATGAATAATTTGTATTTATGTGGTTTACAAAGATAGAAGTTATTATTTACAAGGTAGAAATTATGCCTTTGGTTTCAAATAACAAAATCCCCATGTTCAAATCTATTGCTCAGCATAGTAATTATAATTAATAAGAATGAACTGTATTCACTAAGAAACCAAATAACAAGAAATGCAATATGTAAGATGCCACCATTATTCAGTTCACATAAAAAACCCAGCATGTTTTCTTTTGTAAACATAACTACAAATTTACTTTTTAAAAACTAATTAATTTTGTTCTTGAACATTTTTACATGTAGATAACACATTCTAATTACCCTCCCCGCCCCTCCATTTTCTCCTACCTCCTCCCCGTCCTTACCGCTGCCCCCATGACATCCACTTCCTTTTCTAAGTTCTTGACCTTTGATTTTTTTGTGACCTCTTTAGTTTTACCAAGGCCATGTGTGACTACTGGGTTGAAGCTCTCTATTGGAACTTGTCAGGGTCATCTGTGAGATACAACCATAGGCAGTGACTCCCCACATGCATCGTGCCATTTAAATTTCATAGCTTGATGGACATGGTTCTATAAAAGATTTTTCTCTGTATAAGGCTTTTGTGTTCTATTTTTGCAAATTTATCAATAATAGACATTCTGTCCCAGTTTAAGAGCTTTAAGTAACTATAAAGATGATGAAAATTTTGGCTGATAGCCTATATTCTTCATATTTTATATACATTTCTTTTCAAAAAGGAAATACTGTGAAGAAAGTAGCATTTCATCTCCTCATATGTGAGAAAACTCAAATTGAGGCATTTACCCAAGCTGACACTAAATGGTGAAGCTTGGATTCCAACTCCTATTATTATTTTTTGTATGTATTTTTCCCATGATATTATTGTTTTATGTGGTGTTACTCCTAAAATAAATCTGCATTGATTGCCTGCCAAAGGCTTTATGGAGTTATCTAGTTCCGTTTATGTACTTTATTATGTCAAAGAAAATTTCTAAAAACAACTCAGTTAGGTTTGATATGTGTGTGTCTATAGTCCCATTTACTTAGGCAAATGAGGTAGGAATTTTATCAAAGCCAAGCTCAGGAGCTAAAGATGAGGTTTTATGATATGTCAAGGAGAGAAGAAGGGGAGAGAGAAGGAAGAGATGAAGTTCAGGGGCTAAAGAGATGTCTTGGCAATTAAGAGTACTTTTTTTCCAGAGGATTTATTCAATATCCAACACTTACACTGTGGCTCACAACTGTCTGTAACTCCACTCCCTGGAGATTTGATATCCTTTTCTGGACTTTGTGGGCATTATATAATGTGTAGTGCACAGAAGTGCATCAGGCAGACACATGAAAAGGTAAATAAAATCTTAAAAAAAACAATAAAAATGCTCAAATTGGCAAACAGCAAAGAGAAATTATGCAAATAATTCTCTTTATTATTTGCAAATAACATCTTTATGACCAGATCCATTTTTCAAAATGGTGTCTATAGTCCATAAAGATATGCTGTTGTCACTAAGAAGGGAGATCTTATGTATTTCCTTTGTGAAAACTGATAATTATGTAAAAATGTACATATTTAATTAACTCAATTTCACTATTCCATTATATATACATATCTCAAAACATATGCACAATAAACATTCACAATTTTATTGAGAATTTAAAAAATAAATAACAAGGAAAAATGGTCCAAGTTTGGTGATATTTTAATCAGCAGAGATTATCTAGAAAAAATATCAATACTTCCTTGTTCCCTTCAAGTCACTAGGATAGGCTGTCCTCTGTTATTTTATTATTACTATCTTTACTACTTAAGTTTTATCAATAAATATTACTCATGTATTTTGGAGTGGGAGTTACAATGATAATTTTGCTTAGCAAGAGAGAAGTTTAAAATTAATTTTATTTGTACTCTATATTTTCAGTATTTTGAGAAGTGATGCCTTTTTATGAGTGTGGACAAACTTCATGTTGTAATTTCTACCGTGTTCATGAAACTTTAATGTAATACAACATTTTGTGTAAGGAAAGATAGCATTCTTTCATGGATTTGAGCCAGGGTGGATATAGTTAATAAAAATAAGGAAAATCACACAGGTGATACAGATAGTTTTCAAAAAGCTATCAGAGCAGAAAATGGAAAACAGTTTTAATATTAAGCATAGGCTTCATCTGGCCTCACTTTGAATGATTCTTAGATGGAAACATCTTACAATTTCATGTGCTAGGATTTCCATGAGAGTTTGAAAAAAAGGACTGTTTTTAAATTTGGGGAGTCAGCAGCCTAGAAATGGATTGTCATGAGCCTGCTATTCGGGCAAATCAGCTGCTCATTAGTAGTCCGCAGTAGTACCAATCTGATGTCATTTTACTCCACTGACCTGGATTCATCTTGAAGGTGTACTTGTATTCTTTGCTATTCATGAGGTCAACAAACTCTTTCAGAGCAGCATAGAAAGGCTGAACTTTTTCCATGGGGACATCGAAGACTGTATCTCTGGTTGCATTGTTGAAGTTGATGCGAACCACTTGGCCTTTATCATCCAACCTATTTTATTTAAGAGGCAAAATTAACATCTAATAAGTGTCAATTTCTTGTGGAAGATATGTTTGAAATATAATATATAAAACATAGAAATTAAACATAGCGGGGTGATGTGGTTTAGATACATGGTCCCATTATGTCTACTGTGCCTCCTTAGATCAAGCTAAAATCCCAAATAGTATTTTAAAAACATAGTGTTTGAATTTAACTGTCAAGTTATAACTAAGACTCTTGATCTCCTAGGCACAATGGTCCATGCTTGTCAGAAGGGTGAGGCGTGAGGATTTCGGGGTGAACACAATGTGAGTTGTGTAGAGAAGTTTCCTTAGGGGGAAACTTCTCACCTCACAGTTTTCAGAGACAAACTTAGATTTATTTTTATCTAAAATTTATTGCTGAAACTTATCTTTTCTCTATTCTTCCCATCCAACCTATCCAGAAAATCTTCTATTTCTATCCATGAATTGTATTTGTTTAGCGGTTTGCTAAATTCTCATTCAGGGAGGTTGACAGTGCAAGTTTCATCCTTAGCAAGTCTCTAGAGCTACGGTCCCCTTCATCCTCAACTCTGCTTTCCTTTTAGAACATGCAACATTCCTTTTAAACATTCATTATAGTTTGGCTGAAAAATCTAAACATCCCCTCTACTAAATCTAAGCTCTATAAGTGTAGGGTTCTTTGTTTTTTCCTTTGATGTATTCCAAATACTAAGCAGTGCCTTGGCACAAATAAACACTTGCTGATTGAAGGAATGAAGAATATCTATCTCATCATGTACTCACAATGAAATTTAAGAAAAAAATACCATAAAGTAGTCTATGTAGGACATGAATTATGATTTCTGCTGACTTAGCACTTTATGAGAGATGCTGCATTCTTAGTCCATGTGGTTAAAATGATTCTGTTCCAGAGATGCACAGGGGATCCAGTTATAACTGACTAGCACTGTGAAGTCTTCTAGTATGGTCCTTGTAGTGATGATCTAATGAATGGACCTAGACATGACTGGGCAGGGAGTCATGCAGCTGCACCCCAATTTTTGCTGGCATGAAGGATGTTGAAAAATTTGGGGCCTGTGAGAGTATCTTTTAAAATGAAGCCAAAACAAAATGACAAAGGTAAGAAGAAAAAGCAACAGCTTCTGGTTGGTAGGAGTAACTCTTGGATCCATTTTCAATTATATTCTGTCACTTCCAGCTGTAAAAGTGCTAACACCTGTAATCACATTGATTATGACAAGGCAGAGTTTATACTTAAAATGAAGCATGCATGAATTCATAGTTACCAAAAAAAATATGACATTGATTGGGAAAAAAATTAATGTAACTCTTTTTAATGGCAAAATGTATTTTCTTTTTTTTATCCTAGCAACATATTAAGTCACAGCTTTGAACATAATAAAAGATTTCTGCTGTTTAACCCTTGGGCCAATTGTTCCAATGGCAGAGAATTTATAAGATGGCTCACTCTATAATCTTGTGTTTAGACTGCACAGAGAAATCGCAGTAATCCACTCCAATATCTGTAAAATCCACAAATGTGGAGGAGAGAATATGGAAAGCCTGAGAATTCTTCTCCTTGAGCTTCTGGCACACATTAAACCCATCTACAATTTCAGAGTCACCTCCTGTGACTGTTTGCTTGATACAGTGCAGAAGCTGAACCTGTAAGAAAAAATGAGAAAGAGTCAAAGATGATGGTACCTACTTTTAAAAATCAGTATGTTACATAGCCAAGAGATAGAAATTAAAAATCAACAAACTTAAAAAAATCTATTCTCTTATGTCAGTATTGAGTTTCCCCTCAACAGGGATGAAAAGTTGCTTCTAATAATGTGATATATTTCAAGCCTACCGCAGTTGAAGACATGGGCATAAGATAATGTTCACTTGTAGGGCACAGATCATAGCAGTTGTAGACAGGGAACACAGCATGCTCCTGCAGGCAGGGAAGCCAATGGCAGAGGCAGGTTTAAACTGGGTAGTGGACTATGGATAGGACATTAAATAGAATGAAGATACAAATACATGACTGAGCCGATAGGTCTGAAAAATTCAGTTTACTGAATAATAAAAATTTGGCTACAGCAGACTGTTAAAGTGGGAGAGGTAGGCCAGGCTGGAAGGATAACCAGCTTTTGTCACCAACAGTCTTAAATGTCAGATGATGGGTTCTTGACTTGCTGTTGTGCATAAGGGTTATTCACTCTGGAGCTAATATGGACGAAACTGAAGATACTACATCAGTCAAGTGGTGTTGCCCAGACATACTGATTTTAAGATGGGAACATGCTAAGCCATAGCTACTTGCAACTCTAATGAGACAGCTCACACATGAAGATGTAAAGGCACTGAATGAGGGTGGGACTATGGGAGGAAATGGTAAACCAAATGAGGAAAGTATTAATTGTTCCATGTGTTAAGAGAACATGGTGAGGGGCTAGATAGATGGCTCAGTGGTTAAGAACACTGGCTGCTCTTCCAGAGGTCCAAGGTTCAATTCCCAGCACCCATATGACAACTCTTAACTGTCTGTAATTACAGTTCCATGGGATCTGACACCCTCATACTTATGCACATTAAAAAATTTAAAAGGATAAAAAAAAGGAAAAAAGCCATTAACAAAAAAAGAGAACATGGTGAACATATTACAATTTGAGAGGCAAAACAAAAATTAATTTTGTTTTTGTGAATAGAGTTTTTAATTGATTTTGTGACTCCTTTTGGTAAGTCAGTTTAGGTTGGTTGATTCTGAATACCTAAATTTAGAGCCTGTTTTTCTGCTTGAAGGAACTAATGACATTCTGTTGGGAAAACTTTGCTTTTACTAATTCCAATACATTTTAGACTAGTATCTAGAATGAAAGAAGAAAAAGTATTGGGCCTCACTTTGGCGCTGGTTTGGGCCTTGAGGACAAACCTGATCCTAGCTCGAGTTTGTGCGGCCTTGTGAGAGATCCTAAGCCTGGCTCAAATTTTGAGACCTGTCTCAGTCACTTCTGTATTGGGGTGACTCAGCAAAACTTGTTTGGCCCTGCCTCTGCCTCCTCGTTTCTGATGTGAAGCTTTGCCATTGGCTCTGACAGTTACCACTTACCCTCCATCACTCTTCCCACCTTCTATGTCATCTCTTCCCATACCTAAGTGCCCACCTCCTTGCCTTCTCTATATAAGCAAGTGCTTAGTTTAATAAAGTGAGTTCCTGTTTCGATAAGACTCCCGGCCTGGTGTGTTTCTTTTGGGCTGTCTACACTTGCCATCCCGCTCAGCCCCGGACAGACCCAGCTGGACCGGGTTTTCTCCTCTCACCTGGACCTGCTGGCAAGGAGCTGACAAAAAATGTGTCCAAATATCCATACTTGGGTGGATATTAGTGTTAGTGAGAAAAATATTCACTTAGCTTGGTTTTCTCCATAGATGGTCTAGAACAGTGGCTAATAAGGCTTTCTGCAGTGATAAACACGTTTGTTTTTGTTGTGTAATATAGTAATCACCAGTTCCACATGGCTGCTATACACTTTAAGTATAGTTATTATGGCAAAATAATTTAATTTAAAATTATACTCCATATTTCTTTTTTACACATCTGCATATGATTGTGTGCACGTGCATGTTTGCATGCATGAGGGTACATGTTATGTATGATTGTATGTGAACATGTGTACATGTGTATAGAGTCCTAAAGCTAGCATTGAGGGTTTCTCTCTATTGCTCTCCACTTTATTTATCGAGGCAGGATTTTTCAGTTGAACCTAGAGCTAGCCAAATAGACTAGCTAGCAAAGTAGGTTCTCCGGCGGATGTCCTGTATGTTTTATCAGTGCTGAAATTACAGGAGAGATGCAATGTGGGGAGCCAAACTCTGGTCCTTACACATGCCTACTAGATGTTTTATCCTCTGGACCACAGGTTTTATATTAATTTTTATGATTTTATGCATGAACTGTTCTTGAATAATAATTATATTCTGTATATTACTTTTTATGACAGCACTTAGAATTTGATAAACTTGTCTTCAGTTTGAAGATGGAGAGATTGAAATACAGACGTATCAAAATATATAACAAAATTCAGTTAATATGTGATAAAGATGGTACTCAAGCTTTGCCTCCTTTGTCACAAATCCAAAACACAGAAAGTCCCCCTCATTTCAGGGGATCCATTTATAGCAATCAGAGAAATTCAGTCTTAGGTGTTTTAGTGTCTACATATGTGAAAGGTCAATTCTTATTTCCCAATGTTGGAAGATAACTTAAACAAATTAATAATGATTGAATCTTTAAATGGAACAACATTTTAACCTTGAAAAGTATGTGCATAAACTGAACAAGTCATTTTAGAAAAGTTATCTCAGCAGGTCAAGGAGAGATCAGGCAACATGGCGATACAAAGGAGAAATAGCCACGTCAGCTACAAGTTTACAGAGCTCCAAAAGATGCTACAAGAACACAACTTTGTTCTCAAGAGAATTACAGTGGCTAAATTCTTTTCAATTTTGCCATAATGGACCCACTGATTAAATATTAGTTTAAAAAAGGTCAGTTAATATCTTTTACATATGAGTAGGCCAAATAATATTTCCTTTTGTGTAGGTATGTTTTAACACAATCTTAGAAAAGAAAATAGATTGTAAAGTCTGACAATATTTTCACCACTAATCCAAAAGCTAAATATACTCCTGTCATATATAAAACTCAATTTTGTTTCACATAAATCATTCAGAATAAAAAAATTCCTTTCTAAATATTTCCTTATGGAAGCATGTGACTTTTGGCCCAGAGAAAAAAGTGAGCAAAGCCACATCTGTGTATCATTTAAGATGTGTCTTGTCATCCTGATCAAGTTGAACCCTTACCAGGAAAGTAATTTTCCAGATCATTTCAAATATACTGAAAAGAACATTTACCTTTTCTATTTGTTAAAGAAAAGATCAAATTTTGATATTAAAAGATTCTTCAAAATTCAAAATGGAAGATTCACAATGACACAGACAGTCTATATATGTTTATCTGCTACAACAAAAACAAAAAAAATAAGGAATTCATTATTTAAAAACTATGGAAAGCCATTGGCTTTGGATGCCTCCTTTGGCTTACTGCACACTTCATGGCTTCTCTCAAGAGATTGCTCGTGTTTCTATCATGGACAAGATGTCATAAGTTTTGAGCTATAAAGAAGTATAAGATTCAGTTACTGTCTTTGAAGAGTTTATAAAATATAACAATATCTATAAATAACATACCACATTTCATATTATGGAAGCTAGTAACTCCAGTTATGAATCATAATGGTGTGTTAAACATATAGGCAGAAATGTAGGCTCAAGTCCAGGTTTTTCATCCATTCGTGGTTGTCTTAGAAAACCTTATGCTTCATGTTCCTGTCTAGCACAGCAAGGCATGATCAAGCTTGTCTACCTTAAAGGATTTCTAAGAGAAGTCATGTAAAGAAACTGACAACTCTGAGAAAGCATAAAATACTGAGAAGACGACAAGCATTGTATTATATTTCAGGTATATTTCGGAAGCCATTGAATAATTTTTTCCTCAGGATTTCAGTTTTAACTTAGAAACAAACTTAAATTCACAAAAGTCAAAACATAACTTAAAAGTTCAAGTAGGACTTTTAGTTATCCAGATCCATCCTTTTAAGTTGGTCTACATTCAACATCTCCAAGCCACAGAATGTGCTGAGCGGTTTAGTGTCTCTGTACCACATTCAGAACAAGCCTTTCTGTTCCTTTCCTTCCCCAGGTCCTGTTCCAAAAGGTGATCAGAGGAGTCATTTCTCTGTTGTCGTCTGGTTCAGGGAAATAATGTGCTGTTTTACAATCAACATAATAATTTAAAACATATGAAGCCAAATACTAGACTAGCTTAGCTAACTAATTCTGGCAAGAACAATGGGTAAGAACCCAGGCACAGGGAAAACACGTTCAGTTACGATGATGGCCAAAAAGAATTCATTTTGATTTTGGCCCATTCATTCTTAATTAATTCAAGAATTGCCCAACTTTTTATCTATCTCTGAAGATATGAATCTGTATGTGGTTTTTCAGTTTGGTTTACTTTAGCTAAAAACTGAGGGTTACGCTGTCTTTAATTTTCTGACTATCTGTTTTTTGGTTTAAGAAAATAATGATTTTGTAAAAATGTATTTGGCTTAGGAAGATGATGATTTGTAAAGATCGGGAGGGAAAGTCAGGTTTCTCATGAGCAAAACTGCTATGCACAGTGCTTCTTCTTTGGCAAGGAACCTTGTGGGTGCAACAGGAGAGAGGATCCAATAAGAGCATGGTTATTCTGTTCCTTATGCTGATATTCCTCTATAATGCATTTCCCAGCCTTTCATGAGAGCAATCTACTTTCTTATCTTCTCAGTCTGGGCTAGCCTCATTAATTGCTTAGATAAATAAAACATTACTGAAGAGACCTTATGCTGATTACTGGTCCCAGGAACTCACACATGCTTTGGCTTGCTCACAGAAAATGTTGCCAGTTGTCATTTGAGAAAGACTAGGTTAGCCTGTTGGAAGATAATAAACTATGGGGAGCATAGGCAAACCATCTCAGCACCATCTGAAGTGAGCTGTTTCCTAGCCAACTTAGCAGCTGACAAGAGCCAGATGACTGAGAACAATAACCGCTTAGCTGAGCACAGCTCAAATAATAAAAACACATGTGCAGAATATCTAGCTGTTTATTATGATAATAATATTCATTATTATTATTGATCCCTCCCAGGGTTTAAACAGCCTAGTATATGCTGGTCAAGCACTCTTACATCCTATAGCTACATCCTCTGAATGTATTTTGTTAAGCTTTTCATTTCACATGCACTGCTTATCACTTCAACCTTGTGTGTTTGATGCATTCTTGTGAATGTGAAGGTTTGCTGATGCCCATGTGCTTGCGTGATGAGAATAGGGCAGGATGTCAAGCAGTCTTTCTATACTGATTATTCTTTTAAGCTGTTAAATTGATGAGGGATGTGTGTGTGTGTGTGTGTGTGTGTGTGTGTGTGTGTGTGTGTGTGTGTGTGTGTGTGTAAGCACCAGGTCAATATTTCCTTAATTACTCTCCACCGTATTTTAGGTACAGGGTCTATCACTGATCCTGGAGCTTAACAATTGGGTGCACTAGCTTGCTAGCATGCCTTGGAGAGCTTTTTTTCTGCCTTCTCAGAGCTAGGTTTACACACACACACACACACACACACACATTTTTTATCTGAATGACAGGTATCTGAGCAAAGGTCCTTATGTCTGTGCAGAAAACACTTTTATAAATTGAGCCAACTCCAAAAACCCCAGTTTGGAAAGTTTTGAATTCATTTGCTAATACAAGAAATCACCATGTGAAAGCACACTATATTTCCACATTTCATTCTCCTTTAACTCTTGTGGGAGTGATAAGTGTGCAGAAAGATGTCAAGATATACTGCTGTCTTAAAATCTGTCTTGGCAAACCAAAGTGCTCCAATAGTTATATCCAAGAAGATGAGTGAAAATGTCCTTTTCCTTTTAAAAAGTGAGGACATTCAGAATTTAGGCACAAGACATTTGTGAGTTCAGATTGTGCTTCAGAAAAGAAGATGGACATGGACATAAGACATATCCAGCACTGAGATATATGATCTAGACTCAGACCAGGAGAACATTTTTTTCTTGGCCTGGTTTGTGGAAAATCTGCTGAAGCTCACCTTACCCCAGGTGGATGGTGGAGGGCTGGGTAGTCAGTGTGGAAGCTGAGCTTCCCAGTTGTATAAGCCACATTGTTGGCATCGATCTTGTCCTGCACTTGCCAAGTGTGTCTGCAAAATACAAGAAACATGTGTTTTAAAAGGTTGATGCTAAGCCAGAGGAAATGTGTTACAATGCATTTGCTATGAGAGGAGAAATGGAAACTTTCCATTTTATGAAATAATTAGCATAATGACTAACGGCCAGAAAAAGTTTAACCTTTCCTTCTCTTAAGTGACTCTTTCTGAACTGGCATTTTTGTATTTCTCCTGTCAAGACACTCAAGAATAACACACATGCTAGCCTCTCCCATCGGATTGGTAGAGAGGTACATATTGGGATTATGAATCATTTTTTAAAAGTTTAATCCATTTCATTTACTACAGAAAATTCATACAATATAAAACGAACAATTTAAAAGTGAACGAGGTAGTGGCATTTAGTACATCTAAATAGTAGCAACACCTCTGAGTATAGCTATTATAAAAACATATGCTCATTCTTAGCTAAAACCTTGTAGTGGTTTGAATGAGAATGTTCTCCAGAGGAACTACACATGAGATTGTATAGTTTGTCCTTTTGTGCCTGACTTTTTTCACTCTGTATAATGTTCAAGATTCATTCACAGTGTAACGCACACAGATATCAGAACACTTGGTCTCCAGTAGGTGATACTGTTTGCGGAGGTTTATGAGGTATGGCCTCATGAAAGGAAATGCATTACTGAGGTAGATGGTGAGAGCTTTAGGCCTCACTATACTTGCAAATTTTCTCTCTATGCTCACAGTTGAAGATGGAAGCTCTCACCTTCCTGTTCCTGCCTTCATGCCTGCTGATGCTGCTGCAGTAAATTCTTACCCCTCTAGAACTCTGTGCCTAAATAAACCTCTCTTTCTATAAGTTGCTTTGGTCATGATATTTTGTCACAGTAATTGAAATGTGGTAGTTTAAAGTTCTTATCTTCAGTTTCTTCTCATTTTGTTCTCCTCTAGATCTTTGAGAGTCACTGATTAGCTTTCATTAGTCTTATTACTCAAATATATATCCATCAACACCGTGCTTAACTTTGCTCAGAAAAAAATTATATTTATTGTCTTAAGTATCTCTCATTTTTTTTTTTCATGGTTGTCATTAGTTTATGTGTGTATACATGTTCAAATGCACGTGGATGCACATACTGTACAAGTGCATATAGACATGTGTAGAGGTAAGAGGTTGACACTGGGAGTCTTCTTAATCACTTTCTACAGTTTTCATTGTGGAATGGTATCGCAGTTGAACCCATAGCTCATTGATTTGGCTAGTCTATTAGCCAGCATGCTCAGGGAAATCCCTGTCTCCCATTTTCCTTCTGAGCACTAGAATTGTACACAAGCCACTATGCCCACCCAACATCATCCTGGGTGCTGGGATCTGCTCTGGTCTTTGTGCTTACACAGCAAGTGCTTTATATACAGAGCTGCCCTCCTTGACCCTCTTTTAAATTTCTTAATCTACAGGTTATCTCTTCAAACTGTTCTCTCAATTTAGTGTTTGAAGAAATATGGGATTTTGACCTAGAAAGCATCCCAGTTCATGCTGCCATTCAATACATTCTCCTGCTTTTTGCACCACTAGAAAACTAAAGGCTAAATGCAGAGGCTTGGGATCGAAGGCAAAGGCATAGGTTGACCTAGAAAATGGATGGCAAGGCACGTAGCATCTGGGTTTCTTTTAGGGTACAGCTTTGTCTGCATAGATCATCAGTGGATACTCACTGTCAGTTCAGTGGGCAGTGGGTGATGGCAATGAGATGGGAGGCAGGGTCCTTACTTCAGAATATTTGAGTTTAAGAGGTCCATGGTATGGTGTGGGATCAATAATCATGAATTTTAAAAATTGACCCAATAATCTCCATTCCATGACATAACTTCTTTCTGAAGAACAGTCTCCACATTGAGCTTACATTTCCCACAACAAAGTGCAGCAGATTGTGCAGGTGGCAGTTCAGGAGAAGAACAAGTGGCTTTAGAAAACTATGGGTTATCGTGTTGAAATTGAGCTTCAAAATCCTAAGTTCAGGTTTCTAGAGCATCTTTCCTTTTCATTGCTTTTTTATTTTATTTTTAGGTTTAATCTCATATGAAACTAGCAACAGAGCATTCTGAGATTTATTATGAAGAAAACAGAACAAGCTATAAGATATCAGAACATATTATCTTTGTGCACGTGTGTGGGTACATGTGCGTGCAGGGAACTGCAGAGACCAAAAATGATGTGAGATTCTCTGGAGATGGGATTACATGTACTAGTGAGCTCTGTGAGATAGCTACTGGCAACTGGGCACTGTCCTTTAGAAGAGGAGCAAGAGCTCGTAATCACCGAGCCGTCTCCCCAGACCCACAATTTTAAATTTTGTGTATTTTTCCTATTTACAACCACTTTTAATGAGTCTAGTTGTCTTCAGTGAAATAGTTCAATATGTGAGGACTAACCTCCATTAGAAATAGAGACTCAAATATAGAATGGTATACTTAGGAAAGAAAAAAATCCTTAAGTGAAGACCAAACTAGAAGCCATGAGAAATGAAACGGATAGTGTGTTTAGGTAGCTAGGAGATAAACAAAGGGGGTGACTTTGAAATTAAGCAGAGGGGGCCAGAGAGGTAGCTCCTCAATGGTGAAGAGGACTTGTTCTCGTGTAGGACTTGGGTTCAGCTCCCAACACCCACATCTGCTGGTTAACAACTCCAGTTCTAGGAGATTTGAGATCTTTATTTGGTCCTCAAGGGGTTGTGTCGTACATAGAAATAAGTAGATGCTCACATGCATGTGCACGTACATACACACAATAAGCAAATGAATGAATAACATTAAACACAGAAAGAATGAGGTAAGGCAAAGGGAAGGAGGTAAGTAGGAAGGCAGAAAGAAGACTGACCGCATGCACGATGGGACTTCCATAGAAGGAACTCAAGACGAAGGAACAGAATACACAGAAAAATTTCAAGAAAATAAAACCCTGGAATTTTAAAGGAAAACTTATAACTGCTCATTGAAGAACTGACCTCAGAACAACCCACACCAAAACATGGCATGTGAAAAGACCAGACTTCAAAGAAAAAAACCTCACTGTCCAGGTAGAGAAATTACATTACTCATAAGGAAAATAAAATCTGATTACCAATAAAACTTTCTTGACTTGTTAAACATGATGTGAACCAAGAATTCTTTATTTAGCCAGGCCAATTTTCAAGTAGAAGGAAAAGTCTTAAGCTGCTGTCAACATTCAAGAATCCAGAGAATATTGTTCCCGTGGGTCTTTCCTGAGAAATTTACAAGAGGCTATGTTTCAGACAGGCAAAACAAATACAGGCCCAGTGACATAAGACTTGGGCTAAGCAGCAAATTTATGTTTACTCAAACTAATGGCAGCACATAAAAAGATAAAAACAAACAAACAAACAAATCCAGGAAATTGAGACCATGAGTAGACATGCCAAGGAAAGCACATGAGGGCTGACGACACTAAACCAGGAGAGCAAAGAAGCAAATATTGTGGTCCTTAAAGTTTGGTCTTGCTTAAGACATATGGCTGGGGTTTGTGGTGGCTGCAGTGGTCTACTCTTTCACATGAACCTTGTTTAAGAGCATTTTCATGATAATAATTAATTTAGCTGTGCATTTATTTTATGTGACTTTATGTTATATTATACCAAGAGAACTCAGGAATGGGGGACAGATGGTGATTTCTATGAGTTAGGGATGGACTGAAGGGGGAGACATTGGTTAAAAGTACTGCTGAGAGATGGCTCAGCAGTTAGGAGCACTGGCTGCTCCTGCAGAGTACCAGGTTTGTTTCCTAGCACCCACATGGTGTCTAACTCTAATTCCAGAGGATCTGATGCTCTCTTCTGGCCTCTAGGCATATATATAGCATAGATGTGTGTGTGTGTGTGTGTGTGTGTGTGTGTGTGTGTGTGTGTGTGTGTGTGTGTGTAAAACCTTGTTCACATAAATATAAGCTAATTAATCTAAAAATAAAGCATAACTCTTCAGTATTTTCACTACAGTTGTTCATGTATGGTATATATGAAATTTGGTGGGGTGTAGATTATCAAGTGTATCTAGTTTGCATGCACATAGACCCCTCCATATCTGAAAGGTGGTGAATATGTAAATTAGTTTTTTATTAACCATTTCATAATGTATTACATTGTATATACTAATTTTATACATCTTCAAAATCATACTGCAATAAAGTTGGAAAAAATAAAATTTCACAGAAGATTTTTTAAAAAATTCATTTAATGAAGATAGCTAGAAATAGAAAGCTCCTTATCACCTACAAATTTTTGTAGCTCTGCAAACATGAGTGTCTTAGTTAGGGTTTTACTGCTCTGAAAAGACACCATGACCAAGGCAACTATTATAAGGATATCATTTAATTGGGGCTGACTTATAGGTTCAGAGGTTCAGTCTATTATCATCAAGGTGAGAAGATGGCAGTGTAGGGGCAGGCATGGTGTAGAAGGAGCTACGAGTTCTACATCTTCATCTGAAGGACACCGGAAGACTTGCTTCTAGGCAGCTAGGATGAGTGTCTTAAAGCCATGTCCACAGTGACACACCTACTCCAACAATGCCACACCTACTCCAACAGAGCCACACCTCCTAATAGTGCCTCTCCCTGGGCCAACCATATACAAACCATCACATTCCACTCCCTGGCCTCTATAGACTTGTTCAAACACATGAGTTTATGGAGGCCATACCAAGCCATGGCATAATTAAAAAGTGCATGTAGTCCAACTTTCAAAGTCCCCACAGTCTATAGCAGTCTCAACACTGTTAGAAGTCCAATGTTCAATGTTTCCTCTGAGATTTAACCAATCACTTAACTGTAATCCCCAAAGCAAGACAGGAAACCAACTAGGCAAACTCCAAACTCTGTATCTCCATGTCCAATGTCAAGGCAGTCTTTAGATCTCCAACTCCTTTTTTATCTTTGTTGACTGCAACAAAGTTCTTTCTCCTGCACTAGTTCCACTCCTTGTTAACAGCTTTCCTTTGCAGGTTTCCCATGACTCTTGCATCTTTGACATCTTGGAGTCTACTAGTCAACTTCAGCTTTACAGCTCCTTGTTCCAATGTCTGGGATCCACACATGATCTGGGCTCCTCCAAAGGGCTGCTGTCACTTCTCCAGCTCTTCCCTCTATAGCACTCTAAACTCAGGTTGATCCACTCGACTGCTGCTGATGTTCTTGGTTATCCATGGTACTGGCATCTCCAGTAATCTGAGGTTTTCCACTGCAACTAGGCTTCACCAATTGCCTCTCACAGACTCTTTTTATGGTGCCAAGCCTCACCTTCTATGCATGGCCCCTTTAGTCCTGGGCCTTCAACTGCAATTGAGGCTGCACCTTCACCAATAGCCTTCCATGGCCTCTCACAGTGCCAAGCCTCAGCTGCTCTTCATGACCCCTTCAAAACCAGTACCACCTGGATGACTCTTACACATTACCAAGTCCAGTTGCAGCAAGAGGTACAACCTTAGCTATCTCTGGAATACAGCTTCTTTGAGCTCTCAGAAAATACTTCCCAGAAAATTTGACCTCAGTGATGCTGGTCTCTTCTTAATCACCACTAATTTCTTTGCTTCAATTAACCAGCATCAATTGTTCCAGTAGTCTCTTCTATTCTGGAGTCTAACTCCAGAGCCACATGGCCAAAGTTCCCGAGTTCTTCTGCTTCCTGTGGCTGGAACGTGATCCCTTTTACTATCTTACCAGCTTTCTATTTTCCAACTCCCTCACTTTGTAAGCCTGGTTGTCCTGGAACTTGCTCTTAGATTTAACTTGAACTCAGAGATTTGCATGCGTATCTCCTGGGATTAAAGTGTGTACCACCACACCTGGATTTAAGCTTTTCTTTATCTAGAACTTTCTCTGTTCCAGGCTGGCCTTGAACTCAGAGATCTGGTTGTCTTTATCTCCTAGAATTAAAGGTATGTATCACCATC
The DNA here is from genome assembly GCA_028551405.1 of Uromys caudimaculatus. Taxonomy (NCBI): domain Eukaryota; kingdom Metazoa; phylum Chordata; class Mammalia; order Rodentia; family Muridae; genus Uromys; species Uromys caudimaculatus. The sequence goes on from CM052701.1 coordinate 63,260,340, forward strand.
ACCATGCCTGGGTCTAAACTTGGCTGGGTAGGGCCTTTCCCCAAAGTCCCACTCCCTTAATCTGTAATCTCCTAGAACATGGGATTTAGCGCCGTTCTACTTCCTGGTGCTCCTTTAATACTTAAATCATCTATTTTGTATTTTTCCTTTCTCAGCTTGCTATGCTTGTTGAAAATGCTTGTCATGAGATTTAATTAGAGAACAAAGTCTTTGCTGGGCTTTGTTGAGACTTCTTCCTTTGTCAGTGCAATTAATATAACTCTCTTTACCTTAGCCTCGTGTAGACTCTTCAGATAAGGACAAAAAATCAGCCACATTCTTCACCAAAACCCCACCAAAACCAGTCTCTAGGCTATGTACAGAAATTCTTCTCCACTGAAACCTCTTGGGCCAGGTCTGTATATTTCAAATCACTCTCAGCTACAAAGTCTTCCATATTCCTACTAGGATAGCCTATTAAGCTCCACTTAAAGCATACTACCCTTTTCCAAATTCAAAGTCCCCAAATCCACATTCTTCCAAACAAAAGCATGATCAGGCCTATAACAGCAATACCCCTGCCAATTTCCAACTATTTCCCTGGTACCAACTTCTGTCTTATTTAGGGTTTACTGATGTGAATAGATGCCATGACCAAGGCAACTCTTGTAAGGACAATATTTAATTGGGGCTGGCTTACAGGTTCAGAGGTTCAGTCTATTATCGTCAAGGTGGGAGCATGGCAACATCTAGGCAGACAAGGTGCAGGAGGAGCTGAGAGGTCTACATCTTCATCTTTAGACCTCTAAGAGAAGACTGACTTCCAGGCAGCTAGGACTAGAGTATTAAAGCCCACTCCCACAGTGACACACCTACTCCAACAAGGCCACACATTCTAATAGTGGCACTCTCTGGGCCAAGCATATTCAAATTATCACAATGAGTTATAAAATATTGCTCTAAAGGAATTCCCAAAGGCCTTCATTATCAAAGATTGAGAATTCAATGCACTGAGAAAGAAAAAAAAGAGTAACTTTTGATAACTCCTCCAAAAATGTGATATGTGAGTATGTGTGAGTGTGTGTCTATGAGTATGTATGTGTGAACAAGCAAGCTTCAGGGTATCTTTGTGTCTCTGCTTTCCCAGTACTAGGATTACAGGTGTATGCTTTCATCTTTGGGTTTTTACATGGATTCTGGGGATCTGAACTGAGGTCTTCATGCTTGTTTGGCAACAACTTTACCAAATGAGCTATCTCCCAGAGAGCAAACTTGACAACCCAAAATCCCAGCATTATAAACCATACAGGAAATAACCCAAACTAAAGCGCTGCAAGGAAAACGGGGTGGGAGGCTGAGGCAAGTAACCGTGTTTGGCAAAACCGGGATAATGACTATTTTTGGATTTGCGAAGATTCACAATACTGATTACAGAGAACTGAGTTTAATATTTAAACCATAAAAGTTGTCTTATCAAAATCACTTCTCTTGTCTCAGAGACAACAGCTTGTCTTGGCTGCATAGGAAGTCACTGAGGTGGCCATGGGCACCAGAGAACTTTCAGTGGAGAAGTGGCTAACAGACTACCTCATTTATTTCCTCAAATCATTTCTAGGGAGAATGAGGCACAACAATTACTTTTTCTTCCAATCATGAGATGAGTTCATAGTCACATGGTTTTACTGGCAGCAACCTTAATTATTGTGAGACTTAATACAACAAAAGGAACCCCAGGGACTTGGCAGGTAACATGAGCAGGGGTCACAATGGCTGTAGGAGCAGAGTTCCATGTTACCCTGCCTAAGAAATGCTAATATTTACTAGAACATTCATTTTTAAGGTTTTCCTCCACCTCAAATTCTATAGTCAGTGGTACATTTAAAACAACTCATGATGAAGTTCCAGTGGTTCAGTCTTTTCAATGTAGGTTAAGATTATGACTAAATTCAGAACTCAGACAAGTTTTCTTTGTTTTTCTCTCAAGTCTGAATCACTTCTAGGTTGGTTTCCATACCCCACAAACCATTTTTCTTCAAGACAGACTATGTATTCCAGTCCCCCCAACCCCTCCCAAGCTGTTTTTTGGCGAGATATTTCAAGAAAATGGGTTAGCTTGTTTTTTCTTTTCCCATTTTGTCCCCACACTTCAGCAATATTTTCTGGTAATATGCATGTTAAACAAGCAGGTGTTTCAAAGTCAGATTTGAGGGCAGTGCTAATGGTGGGAACAATTTCTGAAGGGATGGATGCCAGGGACTGTGACTATTTCACTCTCTAACATAACTTAGTGTATGACATTTTGCTGGCCTGGTTTACAGACAGCTTTTCAAGGACCATCACAAGTCCAGTAGATGATAGGAAGGCTCTTCAGTCTTAATCCCTAGATGTTATTTCAGTATTCTGGTTCTCAGCTCTCTGGCTAGTGTACTTGACAGACAGCCCACTAGAAACATCTATTTTTTTTGTTTGTTTGATTTTATTCATCTGATGAGGTCTGCACGCAAGGCACTTGTACAGATGTGAAACAAGACAGGGCTAGCAGTGTTTTATTCTTGTTCCAGCAAACTTTCATCCTAGGATCTCGGAAGGCACGGTGGGGATTAAACCACTCCAGAAGGGTGAAGCCAAGCCCTCAGCTGAGGAGAAACAGAATTATACAACAAGCTTAGCTGGACTTCTCACTTACAAGTAGCCCAGAGCAAATCTATGATTAAACTCTCTGTTCTGAGGACTAATTTAATACGGATGCCCTAGAGTGTTCAGATCTCAGTTTGTTTCTAAAGTCTTTAGAAAAAGTATGCCAAAGTATTTATATATTTTAATTATGGCAGGGCCCTCGTAAGTGTTATTTGGCAATAGATAGCACTGGATAAACATCAAGATCCTGTTTATTTTCTTTAACCACTTTTCCCTCTGTGCCTCATCTTCTTAATTTTATTCCTGAAGTTAATTTCAGAATGCTTTGACTTTCAGTGCATTCCTTACAGTCTAGCCCTTATGCCATGTACCTGTACAATATGCTTACCATAAAACATTTATGGAGAAACAAAACCCCCAAAATATAAAGCTGAATTTCTGGCTTCAGTCTAGAAAGAAAGTAGTCTAGGAAGTTGTCCTTGCAGGTGTTTGCCTCTTGTGCTTAATTTCTGATAAAGACTTGCTATGATTTCCTCATGAGGTTAATTTTTGAAATCATGACAGTTGTCAATAACACTATGAAAGAAGTTTTTAAAGTCTTGACTTGATGGAAGTCCTTAGGCTTGAAAACTCACTTAGTGGGAACTTGTGTGTCGGATATTTAGTTGTTACTGACAGTATGATCCTGATCAGGTCCCCACTCTGACTAGAAAGGTGCTCAATATGAATAGGACAGTAATACCTACACATTTCAAGGATTACAACAGGGTGACTGGTGAATTGCTCAAACTGGACCACTTTCCTCCTGTTTCTTCTCTTTCACTTTGTGATGTACAAATGCATTTATGCAAATAGTTCTGTCCTGGCATAGTCAGCTAGTTTATGTAGTTACATAATTAGAAAGAAAGGAAAATTTGAGGGTTTGATATTTTTCCTTATTTGAGATCATTTAGATTTCTCAATATTGTCTTAATAAAAGTATAGTTTTAAATACTGCACAGCTAGCAAATAATCAGTAGGAATAGCTTACAGCTGTATTAGTTTTTTAATATATATATACTGAACTTATAAATAAAGTCAGACTATTCAAAAAAGTAGAAATTATTTTATGTTATAAATTAACGGGGAAGAGGAGAATTTACATTTTTCTTCTTTCCTCCTTGGCCACTGAGAATACAAAATTTGTTTTTGTTTCTTTTTTTTGTATGAGAAGTAATGAGATATTATTTTCTATCATAATGCCTGGGCTTCAGAAGAAAGCTCAGGTTCTAATCTCATAGAGCAGGGTTGGCTGAGGAGATTCCTTCCCAGCAGCTGGAGAGGCTTCCAGATGAAGATCATGCACCAAGAACGGTTGTTGGAAGAGAGGATCAAAAAGCTTAGTTGACTGACTTAGAAAGATAAGAAAAGAAAAACCATCCAACCAACTAACCAACCAACCCACCAACCAATCAAGCAACCAACTAACCCAACCCAAAAGACGACTTAAACAAACAAACAAATAAACAAAACAAAATAAAATAAAAGCAAAAATAAATCCAGTCCTAAACAGGTTTGGCATGAGTTGTCTGTCAAGAGAATATATGACAGGAGAGAGAAGGCAAGTACCATGTGTCCTGTGAAAAGAGTTTAGAAAGAAGGGAGCGAAGCAATTCTGAGCAAACACTGGAGGAAAGGAGTATGTCTACCATTATCTCTTCCATGCTGACTGCAGCAGAGGCACTAAGCTGGTCCTAAAACCATAACTTGATTACCCAACATTTTCAGCAGTCAGGACTTCTGAGTGACAGTGGTAATGAGATACAGATGTCTCAGTTTTATTAGTCCATGACAGGCAGGAGAGGGAATGGTGCATGTCTGAGCTGAATTAACATAGGAGCAAGGAAGAGACGCTACATAACATAGCATGGTCAATTAAATAGGTGTTGATGACGTCACACCTAAATATATCTAGCATACACACTTTTTCATTTAAAAATAAAATTATGCATATTTGTATGTCTGGGTGTGTGTGGGTCTGTGTATTTGAGTAGAGGTGGCTGTTGGATCTCCTGGAACTGGAGTTACAGATGGTTGTGAGCTGCCCAACAACAAAGGCACTGGGAATGGAATTCCGGTCCTTTCACGAACAGTATAGGCTCTTAACTATTGAGCCCTCTTTCTGTCTCTTAATGCAGTTTCTTTAAAGGGTATCTTGTTAGATGCTGCACCATTTTGATCCTACTTTGTACTATGTCAAGGGAGAATTTGACCCCTTCGAACTTCTGTTGGCATTTGTGAACTGAAATGAGATATCATTTTCATTTGCAACGTGAAATGTCCCTGGATTCTTTGAAGTCTGATCTTTGGTTTCTGTGGAATCCTTATTTCTTTAGATAGTTTAGAGAAGGAAGTGTTTATATTAACCAGCAAACATCATTTTCTACAGGATAAAAACTCAAGCCCAGTTTAGAACAAAATGCCAAGCATAGTCCCTTACACGCATTAATGTTCAGGAAAACATTCTGTTTCATTGGCAGTAATTGTTTCTTTACGATTTGTTCTAACTTAATCTAATTTGTAATCATGGAAGATGGCACCATTCAGGAAAAGGGTAGCTTAGAATGCCTGGGTTAAATTATATCATGAAGTTAAAATAATTTCTTCATTAATAATTTCTTCATATATCTTCAAGGGACTTCTGAAAAATTTCATTATTTTATTTTTGTTGGTGGGTAGTAGTGAGAGTCTTTTTCGCCATTCTCTACTAAATTCATTGCTCTAAATCAAGATTTAAATCCTGAAAAATTACAATTTTTTACATTGTAAAATTTTTTACATTCTTTCCATATCCGTATATAATTGATAAAACTGATAGTGGGAGTTTGTTTATCAGCTCTTAGTCCTTATTACAGAAGAGCTTTCATTATTGGGGCATTAGAATTGTGGAGTGTTGCACATGGTTGTATAAAACAATATTGTATAGAAGATGGTCTGGCAGATGGCTTGGCAGAATAATGACAAGTGACTGAGAAAGTGCAGATGTGGAAACTGAAGTGTACTTTGTCCTCAAATTAATTACCAGTTTGATTTAGCTGAACATAAATTAATAATCATAGAATGCTCTGACAATTACTGTGTTCATATTCTATTTGGTAGCCTTTTAAAAACATCTAGGCATATATTTATTCAGTAAGCATTTGTCTCTGCCTACTATATATGAAAATATCTGAAAATCTAGAGTCTATTTTTTTATTTTACAAATGAATCAACCATTGAGATGTTAGCCAAGAACTAAAAATAGCTATTCTTACATTTCAAGCACTTAAAATTCTCTAAGCTAGTAACTATATTTAAATGGGAAAGAGCAGGTGGCTATTTGTTTCCTAAGAGTATAACAGATGTTTGTGACAGATAGTTGTGAGAATTCAGAGGTTATATAGCCCCTGAAATTCTACTGCTGTGGAGACCTGTACGTCTGGCTCGGTCCTTTCCTCTTAACCAGAACTCCTCAATTGTGATTGCACATGAGAATCCTCTGCTGAGTTCTCAATGTCCCAATGCAGAGGTCAAATGTCACTCTTGATAAAGAAACTCTTTGAAGTTAGGCCTCAGACATCTGTAGTTGTCAAATGGCCAACTCCAACATGTTGTTGGCTGAGATATGCATCTAAAAGTGCTCCTGACAACACTAATAAAATCCTCAAATATTATTTTTAAAGTCTCATGTAACCCAAACTTCAATACCACTTTCCCACATATCAGAGAAGGAGAGCAGAAAAGAAGGTTAATTTCAAAGAAGATATTCAATTTATCCCATTCTCTCGTAACACCAACAGTAATAGTCATGTCTGAAATAGGCAAGCAAAACAAAACCAGCATGGCCGCAAAACCCTCTGCTAGCTATGGAGCTCAGTGAATTAAAAACTGCAGAAAATGTGGCAGAAACTCTGGTAATATGTGGGGACTGTTGTGGTAAGGTGGTAAGAAAGGGATATACATATATATATATATGAAAAGATTTTATTATATATATATATAAAAACCAGAAAGGGGGATCGGATCCCATTACAGATGGTTGTGAGCCACCATGTGGTTGCTGGGATTGAACTCAGAACCTCTGAAAGAGCAGTCAGTGCTCTTTTTTTTTTTTTTTTTAAAGAAAGGGATATGTTAACATGTGTACACTGTGAGGGATCCTGGCTAGTCTCGATCATCTGGGGAAGGTATGCTGGGACAGCAACAGCCGTTCTGACTGGGTGTGAAGGTCTTAGATAAATAGAATCAGAAGGAGTAGCACGTTTGATTTTTTTGACAATGGTCCTTTACTATTTATTCCAAAAAATGTCACAATATTAGATCAATGTCCAAGTTATTAGGCCCTATTATAGGAACTGTAGAAACAAATCAAAACATATGTCAAAGTGTAAATCAGAATTAAGATTCTGACGCTCAGTTAGATGGGTGTGTGGTTTGGGCTCTACTAGGAACTCCAAAAGACACGAAACTGGTAATTGTTATGAAAATGTGAAGTGCATTGGAATAAACGCAAATGTTTGTTATTTATAAATGACAATTAAGCAATACAACTTATAAGAAATTTATTTTGAGTAGTTCTGTTTAGTTCAATCTCAAAAGCACCCTCTCACATATTTTCATCATGTTGTTAACAGTGAAGTAGAGTTAGATCATAAAGAGGCAATGTAGATTTATACTTTGCCTCCTTTATTATTACTTGTGTGAATTTGGATTACAAATTGATTCTTTGATTTTCATATTGCCTACTCATTACCTGGAAGATAATTTCCATTTTAGAGACTTTAAAAGAATTAAAAATATTAATTTGAGGCTCTTAATAATCTCAAATATTTTATTCCCATTTATTGGTTTACTATTATTGCAAAATCTACACAATCACCAATTCTTGCAGGCAGAACTATTGTATACATTTTATATAAAGCAAACCTACTAACAGTGTAAGTAAATTCATATGCTAATGGTTGGGAATAGGTTGTCTATGTTCAAACATGACATAGCTTTTGCTATGAATAAACTCACTAAAATGATAAAGGTAGATGATTTAATGTTCCTGATAATTTTTGTACATCCTACTCTAAATTAGGGACAACCTACTGCTATGTTATCACAGTCTTGTAGGTCTGAGAATAGAGAAGACTTCAGCAAATGATTCAAGGTGCAGCCTGTTTATGCTCAGTAGACTGTTGGCATGCTAGGTTTAGGCTTAGTGTTGCTAGATCTGTTTTTGCAAGAAAAGATAAGTACACATAAATTTCAAGCCTCCAAGTTTTAAAGTGTTGACAACTAATTCTCTGTTCTTTCAACACCTTGCAGGCCAAACCAAACACATCTAAATATGCCTATGTGCTACTAGTGTGCAAATTTTGGCTTATGAAGGTCTCTTTTACTTGTAATGCTCTCTACAGTATAAGCGCAAAATAATTTGATTTTTCTTGCAATCAAAGCCTAACTCCTCTTGGAAATAGATCCAGTTGTATTTGTCACGGCAGAAAGCAAACCAACTGAAAACTCACCCATAAAATGTGAGATACAGGAAGCCAATTCTTTTCCCAAGTTTTATGATCTCACCACGCTTGTCAGCTGCTCCAGTGAGTCTCACAATGCCTACTTTCTTGAGACTGGAAAGCCATTTGTATGCATGGTCGTCATCATTTAAGACATCTTGGAAATTCAGAGTAGGCAACTGGAGCTCTGAACCCCAGTACTGACACTCTGTGGGTTAAAAAAAATGAGGAAAAACTAGATTATGTTGTTTTTAGATAAGACGCTAACAGTAAAGGAAAACAGTTCATTGGAGTTGATCTTTGACTTACAGTGTTTACTAAGTGTTGATCATATCAGAAATGCTGGTCACCAAGTCATTCTTCCTTGACACTGTGCCTATTATATGACTCTTGCCTACAATGTGTCTGGCCTACAGTGGTATTCAGTATATTCCATGTAATCAGAATAGTGATTAGCTGATGACGTGATGGCCCCTGAAGCCTTCTCAACCCAGGCACAGTCTAGAAGCAATCATGAGATATTGTATACACAATAGGCAAGTTATATCATCTGACTCCAAACAGTGGTAAAATTAGGTTTCTGCACTAGAACAACTTTATGACGATTCTGGCAAGAGATCAGGTACAGATTCTTTTTCCTCGTATTTCTTCTTGGAAGCTGTCTCTGTGATCAAGCTGTTCCTTAGGGTCAGCATGATGAAAGTGTGTCCCTGGGATACACAGACCCTTGAGTGGCAGTGCCAAAGCAGATAAGACCGGGATGCCTTTCTTTTGTTGTCTCATTCATGATGATGTGCTCATAAATATGTTTGCTTGAAAAAACAGACATACTAAATCATAAATGTGCAAACCACAGTCTCCTAAAGGAAGTAGAACTCAGAGGGCATGCTTGCTGATCCACTAATGCTCTTTCTTTACTGGGAAGGCAACAGCCTCAGTGTAGCAATCCCTCCCAATAAGTAAAAGGATGAGAAAGAACTGAGTCTCACTATCATCCTGAGCAATGTCATTTCTCCAACTAGGAAATGTATTATATACGGAATCCATCCCTAAAGCCTTTAGTTTAAGAATGAAGAATGGGTCAGTGGGACTTTTCCTCTTTGAGGTCAACATAGCTATTTCTATTGTAATAGAAACCTTTTTTAGGGGATAGTAGATTTAGCAGTGAGAAGATACATGCAAATGCAGAGAGCCACTTACTGCACTAGTAAGGGTTAGGGTTAGGGTTAGGGTTAGGGTTAAGGATTAAGGTGAGGGACTAAAGCTGCATAGGCAGATGCTTAGCATGACAATCTTCAGTAGAACTTTCCAAAGCTATGGAAATATCTGTATGGCCCAGAAACAGAGCTACTAGCAACATATTGACACTTGTTATATGGACAATAAGATAGGGAAATAATTTGTCATTTATTTGCTTTGAATTTTTAGCTAAAATTTGAACCCTTCTATGTAACTGGTGTTGTCTTAGGTGGGACATGCTGAGGAAGAAAAGAAGGCAGCATGGCCTGGCTTTGAATCATTGTTCTGCCTTTTACTAGCTTCTTCCAATGAGTCTGAGTCTCAGCTCACTTTCCTAAACAGAGATTCTCACATTCTTTCTGCAGCTCATTTGTAACTGTGTCATGAGACTATAGAGAGAATCTATTATAGCAAACGAAGCATAGGGATTTATAGTTATAATACAGCATCTAACATTTGCTAATAATCTTTAGGAGTCATACATAGAGTTTGATGCTTTACAGTTTTATCTCTTTTAATCTCCATAACAAATATGTGGGTAGATGCGTTTAGTACTGCTGAACTCAAAGGCATGCAGCTAACAATTTTCAGTACTAGTTGGTTAAATCCACTTGATGGATCCCAATGGTTACTTAAACATATAACTTGATGCTTCTAAATTCTATCATCAGGAACATTTTTTGAGGTTATTATTACATTTACTATCAAAGTGTAATGATCATTTTCTTCATTTTTCTGTGGTGCTGAGACTGAGTCAAGAACTCTTGTAGGACAGGCAAATGCTTCATCTAACTTTTAAGTTTAAAATTTTAAAACCAGATTTCTCAGTTTGAAACACCTACAAACACCTTGCTGCAATCAGAGACCAAAGGCCAAAGGCAATCTCGAACTGGTAACAGAATACAAGCCAGTAACATGCTTCATTGTTTAAAATGTGATTTGCAGAGAGGGTGCTATGAGTAGTTCACTGCCAAATCCAACCTATGATCTTAAATATAGATGAACTTAATTATGAGAGAGGAGTAAAACTGTGTTTCACAAAATGTGCCTTACAAAGCATTCTGGGATGTCTGCACAGAATACTTAAACATCAAGATGCAGAGAGTGATCTCAAACCATGTTCCCTCTTTCCTCCATTTGCAAAGGAATGCTGTCAGGGGATGCAAAAGAAAATACATTTGACTAGAGTCAAACATTTGTCTGGTGAATACATTAACAACAAATGTAAGTTTCACACTTGGGTCTGCATACATAAACAGTACAGAAGTGATGGAATACATAAGGTATGGGCCACCCTTCCTCATTTAACTTATGGCCTTACTAATGAATACTTCCCTGAACATGCGCTTCACACATCATAAAATTTATGATCGGGCTCCATGCCGGGTTTCAAGGAACTGTTTGTGTAAGCGTTCCTACTGAGGGCTAAACATCACATTCCTGGGCCCTGAGTTAGGTTTCAGAAAGGAAAAGACACAAAGAAGGTCTTTAGTTTAAGATTCATGAGCACAGAAAGTTGGTTTTCAAATGTTAATTCAAAAATTTAGGACCTCCTGTCCACCTGCACCATGCTGGGCTTTTGGCTCGGAAATGGCTTCTCTAATGTACACAGCATCATTTAAACTTTTATTCATTTATTTTTTCCCCCTCATTTCTTAATATCTTCATGGTATGTTAATTATATTCCATTTTATAATAATGTATAATAAAATAATATAACATTTTATTATATTTTAGGGCTTTTTTCCCCTTATGAATAACTTTTAAGGGCACCACTAAAACACAAATCTGATCCCTAAAAGAGGAGAGAAGTCAGAGGAAAGAAACAGGGATTTGAGTCTCTTCCTTCATTGGATGGATGGTGTAATCTAGTTCTTGTTCAGTGAACTCTACATGCTCACTAGTCCTTCAACATTCAGATGAGATCAGGATCTGAAGACAAGAAAGTAATGTGGTGGAAACCTTGGAGGCACTAAGAGGGAGGGAAGCCTCTGGAAGGACTGCTAGTGGATGGCTCACTGCTGCTGGCACCAGTGTTCACCAGTGTGGGACCTTATGGAGACACTTCGGTATACATCTGTAGTGTCTTGACTATGGAGCAAATACCAAAGCACTCTTCAGTGATTAACAGCTTCTTTTCCTGGCATCCACTTCTGGGTCTTTCCAGATAGGAATATCATTTCATACCAGAAAAGAGACTGGTAGTTTTATAGTATGACAATAGTGGCATTTATGGATTGAAATGTAGCAATAGCCCCTGAAATGGTTTGCTTCTGGAAATGTGCTGGGTCTGCTAAGCAAGGTTGAGTTGTTTTCTTCTTGACTTGGTACATACCACAGTGCTTATCTCTTCATGTTGAAATCCTATTCAACATCTACTCATTAAAAAATATTACACTCATGCATAAAGATTGCATGTATGTAATCTTTGTAAGAATGAATAAATATTACAACTGAGTTCCCTGTTTGGAAAATTGGGTAGATAGGTTAAGAAACAAATACAAATATATAACAACAACAACAACAACAATAATAATATTGTGTCAAGTGCTTATGAAGTTTGTAATAACAGTAAACAGTTGCTGGGATTAGGGAGTGAACTAGTTCAGACACACTTCATCTCTGCCTCTCTCACTAGATAGCAAGAGCCTCACAAACAATGGAGACCATGCTGTTTGTCTTTATTACTCTACTAATAATGCCTTTCCCCCTCCTACGGCCTAATAGGTATGCCAGGGAGAATATCAAGTAGATTTTACAGAACAAATTGTGCTCTGTACCTTTAATCTTTCTTCACTTGACTTCCACTCAGGGCATATCTAAGACTTTTATTTTAAAGATTTATTTATTTTTTGAATACAGATGTTTTATCTCCATGTATGTAAGTATATTATACGTGGGCAGTGCCTGTAGAGGTCAGACAAGGGCATCAGATCCCCTAGAACTGGAGTTCCAGATGGTTGTGAGCTACCATGTGTGTTCTGAGAATCAAACCCCGATTCTCTGGGAGAGCAGAAGCACAGAGCCGCCTCTTCAGCACAACTCTAAAGTCTAGAGTGCAATGCATGTGAATATATCAATGTGGCTTCTAAACAAATCTAAGTTTTCTGGAAAAAGAGAAACACATTTTTTTTTATGACACTGGAATATTGCCTATCCATAGCTTTGTGGCAAGAATGGCTACCTATCTGGAGAATGAGACACATGAAACATCCAAGTGGCATGTGTAGGTTGTCTAAAGGTGAAGGAGCACTTAGGATTCCAAGCACTCTTTCTTCTAAGCACTAGAATCCATCAATTCATGAAGCCTTTATGACAACTCCGTAAGGTATGCACTATCATTCCTTCAGTTTATAGATAACGACATGGGCTCAAGAGCCTAGATAAGAGCCCAACATCACACAGATAACCTTTGTGTCCAGACTGGAGCAGCTAGCCCCTCAGACTGCAGACATTGAGAAGAGAGAGTTGCATACTAAAGAGAAATCAGGTAAAAAGAATGTTAGGAAATGGGATTGTTAGCCAAGAATTAGAGTAGACAGAGAAAGCAGACAATTCCATCTTATTCTATGTCCTTTCTGTGGCTATCCTGGAAGATCTCCAAAATGAGGTTACTGAACACTGTCTCTCTTGATCTTAATTGCCTGGATGCACATTCATATGGAGCAGCTAACTGAAGATAAATACCAACTTCATAAACTTCATCCTTATGCAGAAGCATAATCTGTTTGCCACCTTTCTTTTAAGATTTATATTTAAGCATGCAGGCGTGTGTGCGTTGGGGTGTGCATGTGTGTGTGTGTGTGTGTGTGTGTGTGTGTGTGTGTATGACTTCCCACAGAGGCAAGACGTGTGTTGAGTTTCAGAATCCTGTAAGCTGGAGTGACAATTGAGAGCTGCTGGGAACTGAACATAGGTTCTTTGGACGGACAGGACACACACCTCACTTCTGTCACCTCTCCAGGGCTGACAACTTTCTTCAGCGTCTCTAGCTGTATATTTGGAATCACACTGAATACAGATATCATGGAGATGTCATAAGGTCAGCTCCTGTGCTATTTTTTTAATGTGACTAAATTCCTTTCTTCTCATACAACTTCATGGTTTGTGAGATCCTATCTGCAACATTCTCCGTTTTCCTTTGGGCGTTATGTTTTAGTGTGCAAAAGTCCCATGATTTCCTCAATGGAATGCAATTATAACTGGTCGTATCTCTTTGGCAGCTTTTACCTTATTGGCTCATCTTAGCGCTCCTATTAACCAGAAAGATAAGAACTGAGTGTTCTCTGAGTACATTTCTGAAACGGGTTCATTGCAAAATCCACAAGTTCACCTAGAGATGAGGAGGCTGGTTCCACCTGACAGGGACCTTGTGTCAAAGCCAATGACTTGAGATTTGAACAGTCACTTTTGGGTTTCCATCTGCATAGACCTTGGGAGGCAAGAAACTCTATGTTCAGCCTCTGTCTAGATAACAAGTTATAAAAATAAACAACCAAGCTGTGGAATGAGAATGAGAGAATACCAGTGAAGAATGCAGTGGCCCCACTGCCTAACTGAATCTGCCTTTGTGCTGCAAGTACTGAATATGTCTAGATGAAGAGACTAGAGTCACTGGTCTCACTCCACGGCCATGCGTCTATAGTTAAAAATACACAGACTCTTCTATCTCTTTATCACAGTCTCTAGTCTCAAGTTTCTGCACGTCCTCCTCAATTTTGGTCTCAGAAAATGACTTTACTCATTTCAGTGTAAAGTAATGCAAAAACTCAAGAAATCTCATCCACTCTCACCTTCACACTCACCAAGTTGCTTGTGTTTATGTGTTTATTACTCTTTGAGGAACTGCAGGTAAGTCAATACTTTTTTGGGGGTGGGCTCTTTCACCACAATAACTCCTAAGGGCTTACATTCTTTTCCTGTTCTCTTTAATCTCACATTTTCTTTTTCTTTTTTTTCTTTTTTCTTTTTGGTTTTTCGAGACAGGGTTTCTCTGTGTAGCCCTGGCTGTCCTGGACCAGGCTGGCCTTGAACTCAGAAATCCGCCTGCCTCTGCCTCCCAAGTGCTTTATCACATTTTCAACCTCAGAACATGGTGGCTGTTATTTAACAGTCACCCATCAGGATAATGAAAGAATAAATGCCCAGTGCATGGTAGATAGTCAGCTAAGTCTGTGACTAAAATGGTTATTTATCACGATTTAATCATCTAGTGGAATAGATACTGACCAGCCAATGCAGTATCTGTAGTGGCAGATGGGTGCACACACATGGCTCACAGTGGGCACAGAAAGAGGAGGAAGGTGTTCAGGCTATGAACATTTCTTGCTAATGAAAAAGAAAATCACACATATATGCTTTTTATTTTTTGACAAGGGTTTGTAAATATATTTTCTGAACTAAACTAACTACCTTTTTAGCATTATAAGAGACTTAAGTAAACACACAGTTCTCCTTGAGAAAACCAGTTCTGTACAAATCTCTTTCTATGTGAAAGGCAAGTAGATTTGAGAGACTCTGACAGTTACCTGTGAGTTTTCACTTCCTGAGGCATGTGCTTTGCAAACAAAGTGAAATTCTAGCTATGGGCAGAGAAGTTACAATCTGATGAAGTGCATGGCAAAAAAAGGTTCTGCTCTAAAAGGGCACATGTGGTTGAGACTAGATGGTTTTTGGTATGCAATCATTGCTGAAAAAACAAAATAGACTGACTCAAAGGGGGGATTTTATTTAAATTCTCTCATTTTTAAAAGAAATTCAGTTTTCAATAACAAAAATCATTAAATTCAAAGAGTAATGTAAAATATTTTAGCAACAAAGAGATAGGAAAAGCAAGGATTCATTCATTTTGAAACCAATAATAAAAATAAAAATATTTCCATTTATCTCAGTCAATTGAAAGTTTTACAATCCACAGAATAAAAATGAATGTATAATTATGTAAAATTTCAATTGTACGTTAATATATGATTACATAAAACTATATTTTATTAAGGAAATGTTAAATGTATTAATATTGTGTGTGCACACAGTAAGTGTGTCAATGTGTGTACCGCAGCACCCCTGTGGAGGTCAGAGGACAACTTGTGGACTCATATCTTTCACCACCTTCATGTGGATTCTGTGGACTGTACTCAGGTTTTGAAACAAGTGCTTTTATCCACTGATCTATCTTGCTGGCCCAAGCTTTATTTTTAATAAATATTAAACTTTGTTTCAAAATTTGCTCATTTATTTATCTGGGAAAGCCACATCCCAGGTGCTGATAGTCAAGTTTTAAAATGACAGAGATTAGAGAACATGGCCTGCTATCTATTATCCTACTGACAAATAATATGTTTTTCTTAAACACAAATTATATCCTCATCTTCTCTGCCTCATAAGCTCCCATTGTCTCCCATACATTTTTTATAGAGCATCTTACGGCCATCTTTCTTCTCCTCCCTTCCCATATGGTCCACTCAATAGTGACTCAATACAGCCATGGCCAAGGCCATTCTACAGGATAAGTCTGATCTTTCTACTTCTCTTTGTAGAGGAAGCAGGTTACAATAAAAGAAAAGTCAAAGGGTATGCAGGAGGTGTTCATGGATTTGGAGGCACTTATGATAATATATTAATTTAATCAAAACCAGTCAGAAAGCCCCCAAAACATACAAGGCACAGAAAAAATTATAGCAATAATCTTAAACCTGTAAAGGTCTTGAACTTATTTCTTTGGTTTGCCAATAGAGAGTAAGCCAGGGCATGAAGGAAATGGTGTCTCGAAACTCTGTGTTGGAGAAAACCTCATCCTTGCCTGCAGTCGAGCAAGCAGCATATGCAAGCTATTTCTTACGTTGGCCCTTGAGTCTCCTCTGTTGCCTAGCAGTTTTCACCTCCCAGTATCTAGCTCACTGCACTTTCTGAAACTCATCCTTCTATTTCCCACTTCTGTGGTTTCCTGCATGTCCTTCTCTCTGTGGGGATTTCCTTCTTTCTATCTCTTCCTGATGAACTATTCCTTAAAACTCAGTGTATCAACCTCTCATTTCTTCATATTCTTTGCTCTACATCATCATCAATCTCCAGAACATGGTCTTAATGTACTTAATGTATTCCATGTTCAGGCCTTCTATTTCACCTTGGTATTTCCTTACATAGTTCCCTGTACAAAATAGATGCCAAATGTCTGTGCAGCTGCATGGACACGCATGAGAGAAATGATATTCTCCACACCTTCCTTTCAGCTCTGAAGGACGGGCTGGTCCTGTGCACAGCTGATCGTCATTTATCTTTTCATTTTGTGTTTGGCAGCCTGTGCCAAGAGAAGGAAAGCGGTGTGCATCTGGACTACAGATTTTCTAAGCCCTGTAGCCCTCATTCCGAGAGAGAAGCAGAGGAGGAAGACCGCTACTGGGTCTAAAAATGCAAAGAGCTTTTACCAGTGGAATCCACTTTGTTTACAGGCTTTAGAGAACTAATATTTGAAAACTCACATTGGACTAGGGTATCAAATTCTATAAGCCAAAAAACCCATCCAACCAATACTCTAAAAATTGCTCAGTTTCTTCCTTTGCCCATCAACTGCACAGCTTGGAAATATATTTAAAGATGAACCTTGTTTTAAAGTATTAAAATACTTTCCTGTGTCTACCTAGCAGCCAGTTCTTATATTATTCATGTTCGGAGTCCGTCATTGTGACCAGCTTTTTCCACTATTCAATGGAGTATACTGTCATTTCCATTTTGCTACTGCCTGATAGTATTGAGGAATGTAAGCTATAAAAGAGAAAAAGCTTCACTTGTTTGGAAATATTAATGGAGGAGGTGTGGCTGTTCCTCCTTTAGCATTTAAAAGCTTAAGCTGTGATAATAAAAATGTTGACTTTTACTTCCTGAAATGACACAGAGAAGAGCTTAAAGGCGATGAAAGCAAAATCCAAATGGATTGCAAAACTAGGGCAGAGCTAAAGAAAAAAAAAAAAAACCCTGAATACCAGAAGAAATCTAAAATTAAAAAATTCAAGATACTGCTATTTGACCCAGATAATGGCTATGAAATTATGTGACTGTAGACTGCCCTCACTCCCAAGAATGAAGAAACACACTCTATGAACGAATGAGGATGAATGGTTTCCCTATATACTCTTCTATTTTCAACCACCTAGCAGGGGAAGATGAAGGAAAATGGATTCTTGGTTCAGACACAGCAATGGAACAAATCATGATCAGCTGTCACAGCGGTGAGACCACGCACTTAGAGGAACTGAATTCTTGACAAGACTGGCCTGTGCTTAAAGAGAAGGAGGAACTTTGGTCCCTTGTGATTGATATTCACAGGAAAAACGAAAGCTGCCTGGTAAATTGATTAGTAAGTAACATCTCCACTTTTAGTGAACTGCTGTAAGGCTAGTTTTCAAATCCCAGACAGTTATTACACATGAGGGAGTTTCAGGTTTGGAAGGAGTAAAGTAGAACCTCATTTAGTATATGACTCAGAGTTCCTTAGAGAGGTGGCAGGGGATTAGCCAAGTAGCCACTTCCTGAAAGGGGTAGTGGTCTGATAGATGGGGTTGACAGGGGAAAGGGAGGTTCAGGAAATGTGCCTGGCTTGTGGGAGTCAGGGTTCTAACCAGCAGACAAAATTTATGTGTGTTAGAGTTTGCCTTTGACTACACAATCAATTGTAATTTGTAGAACATATGTAATCATATATAATCTGTAGAACAATATAGAGTAAATCAGAGACCTTTGCACCCTTACAAATGCTTCCACTTGCCTGTATCATTGTGTATTTCTTAGAACTTTTATTCTAATTGCCCCTTTATTTTACCTATTATCTGAGAGATGTTATCATTCCCCTTTGCCTCTGAATTCATCTATTAGTTATCTCTAAACATTTTTCTGTTCACCGAATCTCTAGAGACCCATATAAATGCTCAAGAGAAGAGCTTGCACTCATCCTACATTCGAGCTCAATTCTGTGCCCCTTTGTACTAGCTAGTTTTGTGTCAACTTGACACAAGCTGGAGTTATTACAGAGAAAGGAGCTTCAGTTGAGAAAATGCCTCCATGAGATCCAGCTGTAAGGCATTTTCTCAATTAGTGATCAAGGGTGGAGGGCCCCTTGTGGGTGGTACCATTCCTGGACTGGTAGTCTTGGGTTCTATAAGGAAGCAGGCTGAGCAAGCCAGGAGAAGCAAGCAAGCCAGTAAACAGCATTCCTCCATGGCCTCTGCATCAGCTCCTGCTCCTTGACCTGCTTGAGTTCCAGTCCTGACTTCCTTTCGTGATGAACAGCAATTGGAAGTGTAAGCCGAAT
Source organism: Uromys caudimaculatus (assembly GCA_028551405.1). Classification (NCBI taxonomy): domain Eukaryota; kingdom Metazoa; phylum Chordata; class Mammalia; order Rodentia; family Muridae; genus Uromys; species Uromys caudimaculatus. The sequence continues at coordinate 63,279,021 of CM052701.1, forward strand.
AAACCCTTTCCTCTCCAACTTGCTTCTTGGTCATGAT
>CM052701.1:63279157-63292627 GCA_028551405.1 Uromys caudimaculatus
TAGGATGTTGTGTAGGAGCTTGGAAGATAATGTTGAGAACAGTGCAGAAGATGGAGACTTGGCTTGTGAAATTTCAGAGGGAAGATTAAAGACTCTTATCAGGTCTATTGCTAGTTTGGTTTAAGATTCTGTGGTTTTGGTTAGCTGGGGCTGAAGAAGTCAGCTGTGATTAACAAGATACCAGAACTACTAAAGCAAAAACCATTGCATTTCTGAGACTACTGATGCTGGTTAGCTGGAGCTGGGAAATTGGTGGTGATTGGGAAGAGACCAGCATCATTGAGATGAAATCTTCTGAGAAGTGTTTTCTGAGTGCACAGAGGCTGCGTTCCAGAGATAGCCAGGGTTGTACCTTGTGCTGTGGCTGGACTTGATAATGTGTAAGAGTCACCCAGGTGGTACTGGTTTTGAAGGCATGAAGGAATCATGAAGAACAGCTGAGGCCTGGGCACTGTGAGAGGCCACAGGAGGCCATTGGTGAAGGTGCAGCCTCAGTTGCAATTGATGGCCCAGGACTGAAGGGGTCATGAAAAGGAGGTGAGGCTTGGCACCATGAAGAGAACCTATGAGAGCCTGTTGGTAAAGCCTAGTTGCAGTGGAAGATAGCAGTGTTTTGGAGATGCCAGTACCATGAGATGATCACCAAGAACATCAGCAGCAGTGGAGTACAGGCATCTGGAGCAGTGTGTGCTACAAAGGGCAGAGCTGGAGAAATGACTCAAGCTCTTAAAGGAATCCAGAAGATCATGAGTGGATCTTAGACATTGGACCATTGGAGTTTGATTTTGCTTTTGATTGTGACTGTGACCTGATATTTTTCTCTCTTGAAGAAAGAAGATATTTTAGTGGAGCCCACAGTTAAGAGACTTTGAATTTTTAAAAGACTTTGAATTTTAAGAGATTGGATGTTTAAAAGGGCTGAAATGTTAATATGTAAGAATTTGCAAAGACTGTGGGACTTTTAAAGTTATTTAGATCTTGGGGATGAATAAGAAAGTAAGGATCAAGGCTTAATGGTGATGTGTTTGTGTGTCAAGTTGTCAATTGTACTGGCTGGTTTTGTGTCAACTTGACACAAGCTGGAGTTATCACAGAGAAAGGAGCTTCAGTTGAGAAAATGCCTCTATGAGATTCAGGTGTAAAGCATTTTCTCAATTAGTGATCAAGGGCGGAGGGCCCCTTGTGGGTGGTACCATCTGTGGGCTGGTAGTCTTGGGTTCTATAAGAAACCCAAGGCTGAGCAAACCAGGAGAAGTAAGCAAGCCAGTAAGTTACGTTCCTGCATGGCCTCTGCATCAGTTCCTGCTTCCTGACCTGCTTGAGTTCCAGTCCTGACTTCCTTTCGTGATGAACAGCAGCATGGAAGTGTAAGCGGAATAAACCCTTTCCTCCCCAACTTGCTTCTTGGTCATGATGTTTGTGCAGGAATAGCAACTCTAAGACACCCTTGTTTCACAGCTTCATTGCTCCCATAATCTCATGGATACCAGCACAGGAATCTGTACTTTGTTCTGTTCTGACTTTAGATATCATTAAGGAAGGTGAGCTATCTCTGGTTGATGTAACTCTTTTGCACAGAGATTGGAGGGAACATCTTGGACTCAGCTTTTACTTCAGATGACACAGGCTCAAGTCTGCTGTATCTTTCCCTGCTAGCATTTTAGAATATCAGCATCTGCTTTGTTCTCCATTTCAGTTTTGACCAAATGATCTGTGTTGCTGACAGGTTAAGCATTTCTCACAAAGGACAATATTATTTTAACCAAGATAGAGGGGATTGAATTTGCTCCTGTGCACATCCTTAGAAAATTAGAAAGAAATATAAATATTGATTATATTGATTTGATCATTCTGTAATATATATGTTAACTCAATAAGCCATGTCCTTCAAATACAGTCAATTCAAATAATAGTATTCTCTTCAATCAATTCCCACTATAAGTTTTTAGTGTAGACTAAAGACCATTGCAATGTTACCTGGTAAAAACAATTCTCCTTGGAGTCTTGCTCTGGCCTGCTGAGAAAAGCATCTTTTCTTCAGCCAATTAGCTTCAAATTCACTGTAATGGTCATTGGGCCATGTGATATAAACCTTAGAAGTAAGACCGACATAAGACAGTTATCATCTATTTGTACATTGCACAGCTATACATTTCTGTCTTCTGCAATTACTTTTCTTTTGAACACTATTGAATTAGAGTGATTAGAAATAGAATTTTACTAACATGACATCTCTGCTTTACATTCTTTAGATACGTATTCCTCAGACTTCCTCTTCAAAGGTGCGACCACTGAGAGCGAGAATTGGGAATAGAGAAGGACAGAAGTGTGGGGAGAGAGGCTTTTCTATCACGTTTGTCCTTCTGGTGGGATTTGAAAATAAGAGAGAGAGAAAACAAATTCGATAGTATATGTGGTTGACACTGAGATTGATGATTTTAGGATATGATGTCTTATGCACCTAGTCAGTAGTTTGGATAAATAGTATTAATTAGTAAGAGTTCTGAGCAAGTGCTATATGCCAGGCAGTAGGATAAACATTTCCACCCAGATTATCTCATTGACCCCTGGCACTTTTATGAACAAATTCTGTACTTTTCTAACTTGATAGAACTGTAAACTGAGTGCCAGGTGGGCCATTTTCATGGTATCAGTTGCATGATTGTGTTCCAAGGCCACTTCCCCCTAATAGAAGAAAAAAAGTCACATTTGCATAGTAGTTTTAAAAGGCAAAAAATCTATACACTCTGAAGAGAAACCAGAGTATATCAGCAGGCTGTAGTTATAAGTTTATTTGTGTGTGCATATAACAATACTAAAGAAAAACAGAGCAGCAGCGTGAGAGGGAGTGAGGAGGACATGGAAGGGGTTAGAGGAAGGAAAAAGTGATGTCATTAAATTGCAGATACACTAAAAAGTAGATTGACTAAAAAGAAAAAGAAAAGAAAGATGTGTAGTAGTGATAACAGCAGCAGACTCTTCCACTGCATATGCCTACTCTACTAAACACTGTCCAAACATGTCCATGGGGCAGGGCTGTTCTATGTATGACAAGTTAAAGAAGAGTTACTTACATTTCTATAGACTAACCCCTTGATTTAACTCAACAGAGAAGGGAAAGACCATTTTTACCTTTTTCTGGTCAAATGTCAAGTCATCAATTCTAATGTTCACATCAAGAGCTTCCAGGAGAAGTTTCCGAGCTTTTGCAGAATGTAGGTAGCAGTCTGAACACTGACAGTTGTCTCTCAGCCATACCGCTGGGTAGAGGGACTCTGCCCCGTCGTGCCAAAAGATCTGCATCAGATGAGCTCCATCCACTGCTTCTGCCTTTAGGATGGCACAGTGCATGTTTCTGGTCTTTGGTGATAAATCCTATCAGCTACCTGCTATGACAAGTCAGTGTTAATTGTAATAGACTGGCAGATTGTACCTGAGCCTAACCGCTACAATACTGCAAGTGGACTTTGGCCTCTGCCTATCACTCAGCAGTGTGAGCCCACGATTCGGCGGATGCTGGGACCTTTGTTCTGATTAGAGTATTTCACATGTAAACAGAAGCACAGTGACTAGCTGTAAGACAAAAATGCCACAGTGAATCCAAATTGAGAGAATTCCTTGTTCTTTTAACAGAAAATTTAGATTATAAAATAAGAAACAATGGCACACATATTAATATAACCATGTTTGCATAAACACTGTGGGAAAACCGCTATGCAAATGGAAAATGTAACATTTGCCTCTCTGTTTTGGTGTTTCAGTGTTGAAAACTGAGCCCAAGGCTTTACACACGTGATACAGGTTCTCTACTGTTGAGCTTCAGCCCCAGCTCACGTCTTTGCTGTTTTAACCAATGACAGAGGCACCTGGCTTTTGAAACAAAAATTGCTTCCATGATTCACCACCAAGAGAATATTAATGCAATTAATTTTCTTAAAGGGTAATGTGACTTAGAATCCGGTACTATTTCTGTTCTAGGTTTACGTTTTACTTGAACAGTATATTTTCTCACTGGAATATAAAAATACCAAAGTCTCTTAAAAGCTTACTGGGTTTGTTTTCTGCCTTTGCTCGTTTGGAATGTCTTACTTTATCTGGAATGTTTATGGGGGGAGTTTTATGAATCTACATTTTGATTGGAATGTAGGTCTCCTTTTTATTACAAAATCCACCAAATTTGTAGCAATGCAGTAATTACAGGAGAAAGAATCTCGTGAAAGAAAGGTGCCATGGTACTTATACTGGCATCTCTTTATTTCATTAGTGACCTGACCTTTAGGAATTTAGACAATGTTATAGACTTAACTTTCTGAGTTTTCTGGGATTCTCAATATGTATACAAAGAGTAGACCTCAGTAAAAAGATAAAATTTACATGAAAGAACCAGAATGCTTTAATTGTTTTCATAGGACCATTAACACCTTTTGTTCTCCTAATAGAAGAGAGCAGAGAGGACAGTGCTACCTTGTGATAAGAGAGGAAGACAGATACACAACACAGTGGCTGCTTACGCAGCCCCTTCAGAGACTGAGACAGCACCAGGGACTTACCAATCAAACCAAAGATGCTGGGCAAACTGCAGTCACCTACATAAAACTACACAAAGGCATACATACGCACATACATACATGCATACATATGTAATACATACATATAATTAAAAACAAAAGAAACCCTTCGACAAAAGAGAGAAATAGCACAATTAAAAATTCTGTCAGGGATCACCAAATAGTTTCTACAAAAGGACTGCTAGACTATTAGGTTTGTAGGGCATATATAATTTTTCACTTGTATTCTTAATTTTAAAATCCCGTTCAAAATATAACAAGTATTCTTAGCTCACGATGTGCATAAAAGTGGTCTGTGGGACATTTCCGGCCAAGAGCAGTAGTGTGGCTGTCCTTTATAAATTTGTTCATGTTTCTTCAGCACAGTGGTATCACATGATGCTTTGATTCAGACAGTGGTACTCTTTTACTTCCTTGTGTATTAAGCAAAAGTTAGCACTCATATATAACAATATCGTTTTTGTACATGTGGTATTACAAGATATAAAGATGATCATGCCACAAGGGAAACTGAGAGGATTACAATGTAAACAAAAGTCTGGTGTCAAATGGTCTCAAATATTTGTTAAAAAAATTATTTAACTTACTCTGGAAAGATCTGTGACTGATATTGATTTATGTGTCTTGATTCTACCTTATTTTGCTTCCTTACTAATGTAATATTTATTTTTCAGTATAAATATGGGACATAGCTATATTTTCAGCTTCCACTATTGCTAAGATTACCATGTGTTATGTAAGTCTGCCCAGTGAAATATTTTTCCTGTTTCCACATAAGGAACATTTGTAAAAAGGAGATAGGAGGATTTCAGGATACAAAACCAGCATATGAATGTTCATATCATAAGAGCACAATCCTATTCACAATATCATCAATGAAATGACGGGATTAATTTAATCTAGGAGATGAAACCTAGACCCTAAAACTGTTAAGACAACTGTGAAATTATTTGAAGGCAATTTTAAGAAATAGTATGCACTCATGAATTAGGATAATCAATACTGTTAAAGTGCCCATGATACTGAAATAATCTATAGATTCAGTGAAATTTATATAATAATGCCAATAACATGACTCAAAGCAATAGAAAAGTTACTCCGGACATTCGTATGGCAACAACAGATTCTAAATAGCCAGAGCCACCAACCGAGAAAGAGATGCAGAATTGGAGGCATTACACTACGTGGGCTCAAAATATAGTGTAAAGTGACAATGACAAAAGTAGCATAGTGCTGATATGAAAATTGAAAATCTAGGGAGACCAGAAGTAAACCCATGTATCCAATGTCAATATGTTTTTGGCAAAATTTTCAAGATACTCAATAAAAATAAAAGGTGACCTTTTCAATATTGTGGGGAATACTGGCTCCTTCTTCCAGAAGGAAAAGGCAGGTTATATTTGCAAACCTCAGATACCTCAGACAAGGGTCTCCAAGCAAAAAAGTGTAAAGAAAGCATACAGTGTATCAGGGAGAAGCAAAAAGATCTTTTAAAGTGCAAGAGGCTCTGCACAGACATTTCTCAAAAGAAGATACAAAAATAGCCATCATGTCTGTGAAAAAATGGGCAATTATTTTCAGAGAATACAAACCCAAACCACTATGAGAAATCTTGTTACAATCAGTATTACAGAATGTCTTTAAGTGTTGGCAAAGCTAAGGAGAATGAACACTGAGGGGTATAGATTGGTATATCTACTAAGGAAAATAGTATAGAATCTATTTTTCAAAAGCTTAAGAATTAAACTGCTTATGATTCAGCTATCCCAACACTTGGTGTATGTCTAAAGGAAATGAAATCAGTGTGCTGAGGAGAGATCTTTACACTTCCATGTGGAGAATCAAGCACCACAGAATATTGACTCAGTGTAGACATTCACAGATGGATGGATGAAAGCTTAAGAAGAGGATGAGATCCACACACAGGGATGTTATCTACCCAGAAAGGAAGGATGTTGTGTCATTTGGGATAACATGTATGAAATATTATGGGCACTGTGCAAAACGAGGTAAGCCATACATACTGACACAAATACTGTTTAATCTCACTTATTTGTGGACTGTAAACATATTGAATGCTTATTAGCTAAAAGGAGAATGGAGTCTTAGAGGTGGGAAAATATGAGCTACTAGTCAAAGACAAATATTTAATTGTGTACAATGAGTAACTTCTAGCTATCTAATATAGCATTTAAGGACGTGTAAACTATCAGATGCTGGAAATTTTATAAGAACGTAGATTTGGAATGTTCTCAGTACACACACACATACACACACACACACACGCACACATGGGTACACACACAGACACACACAGTGATAAGTATGGGAAGTATTAGACAATTATTAATTTGATTTTGACAATTATTTGAAAATTTATAGGTACATTAAAATATTCCACTTACTGCTTTAATATAGAATTCTGTCAATTATAACTCAACAAAACTCAGAAAAAATCAAATCAAATAAAAAAGAATGAATTTTAATTATGTTGACAGCAAGGTTACAATAGGAGTAGAAAACGCCTGTGCTTAAGGCACAGAATTGATACTACAGTTCCGCAAATAGCTTGTGTTTAGTGAATGCTTTCTTTATGTCATTGAGAGCTCTGAATGGTATATACAAGAACTCTTCTTCTAATCAACCTGTTGCACTCCTGAAGTCAGCAATAGAAAACATAGGCATGTCTGAAATACATTCAATCCAGGACAACTATGACCTTGGCCCAGTACATTTATAGATAGTGTCTATAGATAGTCTGCTTTTCTATAGTGAATAAAAACATGACCAAAAGTTTAAGAGTAGAGGGTTTATTTTAACATATAGTCAGAGAAGTCAGGGCAAGAACTCAAGGCAGGAACCCAGAGACAGGAACTGAAGCAGAGGCAATGGAAGAACACCGATTAGTGGCTTGTTCTCTGTGACTTTCTCAGATTACTCTTTAAAGTTATAACTCAGGACTTCCTGCCTACATAGGCTGGGCCCTCCCACATCAATGAGTAATCAAGAAAATGCTCCACTGACTTGCCCACAGGCATTTTCTCCATTGAAGTTCTATCTTCCCAAGTGATGCTAGCATGTGTTAAGTTGGCAAACAAATGACTAGCAGATTGAAATATGTCACAATAGCAAAAGGTTGGCCCCTGTTGCATGATAATGGAATCTGCCTTAAGAATAAAACAAAAATTTTCTCATTTTGTTTTATCATCTAGGTTTCATGTGTGCTGGCATGTATTCTAATCTCAGATCATTTCTATTATATGTTTATTAATATACTCATTTAAAATGATTTATTTTTATGTATGTATATGTATAGATACCATGGAGGCCAGAAGGGGGCCTTAGATTCCCTGGAGCTGAAGCTACAGGTATTTTGTGAGTTGTCTGATGTCCTGGGATGTAACTCTTGTCCTCAAATAGATCAGTATGCTCTCTTATGTGCCAAACCATGTCTGGAGCTTTTGTTTTAAAATTTTCTGATTGAAATGCTAGGTATTCCATTTGGCACTTGAAACATTGTTACTTAATGGACACTTATGTAGGTCAGGTTTTTCCATCATGATGAACATGGTTTCTGTACTTAAAAATGGCATTGTGCCCTGCTGTCAACTTCTACAAAACCAGAAAACCCACTGAGAAATGTTCATACCTGAAGACAACTGGCCTAATGCACAGTAATCTCATTCCAGCCTATTTTGAGATTTTCATTTATCTCTTTCTAAATTCTGTTTCCTTTTCCTCTACATAGAGCATTTGTACGAAGAGATTTCCCCCCAGAACCCATTTGGTTAAATAGTACATAACCTGGGGAGAGAAGAGCCCCAGACACAGGTACTGTGAAGAATGGAGGTTACCTGGGGGAACACTGGAAGAGCCACTAAGACTTAGGTTTTCCTAAAATAAAATAATTTGGTTGTCCATGTAGGAACTTGCTAGAGCATGGCTACTCTTCATAGTCTCTTTCTTAGCTTTCCAGCAAATGTAAATGACAATTTAAACAAGACAAGGGGAAATGGGCACTTGTTCTCAACTTTAATGTTGCTTCACTAATGTCAAGTTTTTAATGGTGTGGATAGGAAAAAAAAAATTAAAAGAAGAATGCCATAAAGGATCATAAATATTTTTTAAAAAATGTCCTGAAAGTCACACACTTGTTACACAGTCTGGATTTGTTGACCTCCATTTCTAACTCACCCAACTTACAATTGGACTTAGTAAGGCATTGTAGGAGTGTACTTAGTGACACATTTTTATGTTTTCCTGAAGAAAAGGAAAACAGTAGACATGCCACTTGGAAAATTAAAATATTTGTTTTATGCTTATTATTATTTTGTTTTTAAAAGGAATTATTAGCTTATAAAACATTATTTTGGGTGTGGTGGGAAAGAGCAGTTCTGCCTGGCCGGTGAAACTGCCCTTAGGTCTTGGCAGTCTCTTAACTGATGGGGTTTTCTTTTTACTCCACAGTGTTACCTTGTGTGTGTTCCCTTCTTAATTATCTGCTGAAGTTTCCCTCCAGACTTTACCTGGGAATTCTGTTGGCACAACTAGATTGCTTTTGATGCCATCCTACTTCAGGCATACATGTGAGTTTTGTCATTTTCCTGTTTCTTAATTTTATATGCTGAAATTTATCACCAATAAGAAAACAGTTGTGAAACCTAGTTTGTATACTGGTCTTAAAAGTAAAATAAAGGCTAGAACTAGAACTCTTACAGCCAGGGAGAAACCATCTGCGGTGTTCTGCTTTCAGTGTCCTTGTTAGATATAGAACCAGACAGGAAAACGGAGTCTGGGAGATCATCTGTGTGATTTATCCACACCCACTTCGTTAGTGGGAGAGATTGCCTCAGACATGTGATCATCACCCTGATGTATACAGACTAGGTGAAAAATGTTTACTCTGCAATAACTAATTTAAATAATAGTCTTTAGAGTGGATTGACAAGATAATGCAGGGACTTCATAGTAACCATACACAAAATTAGAACTGCAGAGTAATAATGTGGGTCACTAAGCCCATAGAACAGTTTAGTAGCATCAGTGGAGGGCATTATGGATGCATCAGATGTCAATGTCTGCTAATTTTCATCTGCTCATCCTCATGGTAGTTTTGACATGCTATTGTGTCATGGAAAATGTATGTTACTATCATCTTCCAGAGAATAATTTCAGTTTATTAACATGATACTATTAAAGCAGTGGCTTGTTTTCAAGGCCTTTGCTTAGTTAACCTTACTGTTTGACATTTTATTTTTGCAGAAAAGAGTATGAAGAAGTGGATTTCTTAAATTTTATATTATTGAGACTTAAAACTACTATCTACTTATAATTCAAACTTTAAATCATAGAGTTTGTATTTGGAAAGATTGCCATTGACTGGGCTGTGCTGTGATTCCTTAATAATATTAAAGTTTGATAACATTGGAATACATACTCTCTCTAACTCATGATGTCTGCTACTTATAGACTTTTAACTTAAGGGCTTCAAGATTGTTAAAATTCATTTTTAGTTTTAACTTGGTTGACTAAGTGGCTGAGGCCTATGATCAGCCCTGAAGGTATTCCCACATAAATAATGAATTCCATGAAACCATTAGAAAAGCCACTTGTAGTTCTTGAAGAAGTTCACTATTCTGCCTGCTGGATTTCATTCAAAAATTTCCTTCATACTCTGTAAAAAGGAAATGTTAACTTTACCACAGAGGAGTTACCATATTTCAGTAAGAACTGAATTATGAAGCCTCTTGTTTACTGATGTAATAAGTACAAATAAATCTAAATCCTTTGAACCACATCATATACTGATTATGAAAAAACTTAAATTTTTATTCAAATCTATTCAAATTACATATAATATTTTTTGAGCTCTATCAAGGGAACACAATAAAACTGTGCAGGCTGGTCTGAATTGACCAATGTTATAGAGATGCGTGCTAATTTCAGCTCTTTTGGTTCAACAAAGGGCCAAGGAAGAGTGTGCATCACCTTCCTTTTGGCTGGGTTGTGGATTATTCAAAGAACATTTAAAAAAATCTCATCAGAACTTTCCTTCCATCATGGGCAATCAGCTTTGTAGACAGAGCTGTCTCTGTCCCTTCTACAGACATCCTGGATCACTTTGGGGATTGCAAAGTAATTTGCCGATCAGACTAAGCCAAACATAATTGGAAAAGACTAGCTGCCAAGAAGCAATCAGATCCACTACATTCCAGAAATCAAGCCTATTCCAGATGCCGGATGGTTCAGCCTACTGCGGCCCAGGGCTGTGAATGACATGTGCCTGGAATTTGATGTAGATGCTTTCTTTCTTCTGTATACAGGGCTTAATCCAGCAGCCATTCAAGGCAGAGAGCTGAGTTTAGTCATCCCTGTTATTATATATTCTCTGGGCACCAAACCACACAGACACACCAAATAGAGGAAACCACAGCTTTCTTTGGGCCTGGATATCCCTTGGAGCAGAAACCTTCTTGCTCCAGACACATCTCAGGACTGATCTGCCTCCAGTTTCCAGTCTGCTGGTGCACTTACCTTGGAATCCACGATGCTCCTTGCAGCCCTGCTTTGGCCCTGCCCCGTACACAGTTGAGGTTGGCAAAAGAGGAAGGTTCTAGCTTCGTATGAAGGTATAGATAGCCATTTCTTTGTTTGGACATTTAACAACAACAATAACAGCAACACTAAAGCAAAACAAAGAGCTCTCATGGCCCCCAGGGGAAGCAGTCAGCAAGAACAGGAACTGTAATAGGTTTCCGGAAACCATAAACCCCACAGCTCAAGCAAAGCTTTGCCCCATTTCTGAATCAACAGAGAGGAGGAAAAGCATTTCTCACCTGTCGTGTCTTCTGGGCCGGAGCCAGCTGCTGAGACAGGAACAAGCAGACAAGAGCTTTTACTTCTCTCCCACCTGTTCACACTGACAACTCTTCTATTGCAAAACTCACTTGAAGAAGAAGCCTATGCATTCTGCAGGGAGGAGCTGTCGGCTCTCACCTGAGCACAGGCGCAGTGGCCTCGTCTACTCGGCCATTGAATATTCCAACAGAAATGTCTTTAGAGAGCTTTTGATTAGTTGTAGGGATCTTTTCAGAAGGCTTGGATTGGCTTCCCTTTGCTAGATATTCTCCTTTTTCTTCAGTTTTGTTTGGAATAAACAGTAGCTGCTAGAGAGCCTTGGGCTCTGCTGAAGATACTTGGTTGCCGAGTGATTTGACTCACAACACGAAGCCCTTAGGGTAACAAAAGGGAAAGACGAGGGCAGGCCATATGCCAAAGATCCTGAGCTTGGCTGACAAGCTTTTTACTTGTGGGAGGGCCTAGTACATGGTGGATTTGTTGGGCAGTTCCCAAGACCCAGTTCCTTACAGTGTAGCTATTATGTTAAAATAGAGCCTTTGGTGGCAACTGAAATCTAGAAAGTGATCAGGAGCTTGCTGGCCCCCTTCCACCCACACCGCCCTTCCCAAGAAGATACAGCACACCCCAGCTTGCAACTTGTTGCTTCTTGCCTCGAGGACTCAATGTGGAGAAACAAAAGTAAACAAAAACCTTAATCAAAGAGAGAGAGAGGTCCTGCTGCCCAGCTCCCAGGTGACCTCCATGGCAATGTCACCCACATCCCCCAGGGATCACTGTTAGCTGATTTCATAGTAAAATATCAACTGTGTCCCTGTATCACCTTCACCATTGACTTCCTTCTTCAAGTCTACAAATTATATTACTGACACCCAGTGTCCAGGAAAATAACAGCAGGTTTAGTTTTCACACACAGGAGGGTGTAGATGTGGGCTGCCATAGTACATGCTGTCAGCCTTGAAAACCACAGGAACAGAAGTTATAAGGTGCCAGAAACAATCAACTAATTATACTTATTAATTCATGACACAAACGAAGAGGGGATAAGCAACTTTTCCTTCATCTCCTGTGCTAAAGTAACTATTATTGGAATAAATTCAGTAAATTCAACTCCAGCTTAAAATAAAAAGGCTGTCAATGCAAAGGAGGCCATGAATTTGAAAAAGAGCAGGAATGGGTATATGGAAAGCTTAGAGAAAGGAAAGGAAAGGGAGAAATGATATAACTATGCTAATCTCAAAACATAAATAATTTAAAAATATAATAATAAAAATACTTACATATGAAAAAAAAACCCAAACTCGGTATGTACTCATTGATAATTGGATATTAGCCCAAAAGTTCAGAATACCCAAGATTCAATTCACAGACCATATGAAGCCTAAGAAGAAGGAAGACCAAAATGTGGATGCTTCAGTGTTTCTTAGAAGGATGAACAAAATACTCACAGGGGGAAATATGGGGACAAAGTGTGGAGCAGAGACTCAAGGAAAGGCCATCCAGAGACTGCCCCACCTGGGGATCCATCCCATATACAGCCACCAAACCCGGACGTTCTTGTGGATGCTGGAAAGTGCTTGCTGATGGAAGCATGATAAGCTGTCTCCAGAGAGGCTCAGGCAGAGCCTGACAAATACAGAGGCAGATGCTGGAAGCCAACCGCTGGACTGAGTGTGGGGTACCGGAAGGAGGAGTTGGAGAAGGGACTGAAGGAGCTGAGGGAGTTTGCAGCCCCATGGAGAGAGCAACAGTGTCAACTGGCCAGATCCCCTGGAGACTGGACCACCAACCAAAGAATACACGTGGTCCTCCATGTGGCAGAGGATGGCATTGTTGGATAACAGTGCGAGGAGAGGCCCTTGGGCCTGAGGGAGTTAGATGCCCCAGTGTAGGGAAATGCTAGGGAGGGAAGTGGAGTGGGTGGGTGGGTGGGAGAGCACCCTCATAGAGGCAGGGGTAGGAGGAATAGAATAGGGAGTTTCCAAAGGGGAAAACATTTGAAATGTATATAAAGTAAATATCCAAAAATAAAAATTAAAAAAAA
>CM052701.1:63293127-63311016 GCA_028551405.1 Uromys caudimaculatus
GGTTAATAAAGTTATTGACTTAAAGATAGCTAAGACAGTAGATCTTAAATGTTCTCACAAGAAAAAGTAAATATGGTAGGTGTAGGTATAGATAGCTTAATTTAACAATTTATATATATATATATATATATATATATATATATATATATATATATATAAACCAAAAGAAAACAAAATATGCAAGACGACAACAACACAAGAAAACATACACACACAATTTGTATTCTAACCAATATCTTAACTAAGATGAGTAAATTAGTAGTTCTTGGGATTAAAAGGCTTACATTACTGGGACTTGGTCCTTTCTGCATTAACTCTTTTAAGTCTTTAGCTTGAATTCATATGTGCCTTTGAGTTTCTCTTCTGATATTAGTGCTGTGAATTTCAGAAGGAGAAAATGAGCCCAGCGTTTCCTGATCTAAAGGAAGAACACGAACCTGTAAAAGCTGCCATAGGCATCACAGCAGCACAGCTGCCACGTTATCCACAGACTTCTACCAGGAAACTAGAGGGGATGCTCTCAGTAGTCACAGGGACATAAGTGAAGAACAAAGCCATTCAGAATTTGCCGAAGGATTCTGCTGGGACAGTGGAAGAGGCAGTTCTATCAAAAAGCAAAAAGTTCTCACAAACTCGAAGACCTCCAGCTGCCAGGTTGTACCCAGAGAACACAATAATAGTCCTAACAGCTGAACCCAGCCCCCAGCCTATAAAGTAAAAAGCCCAAGCTCAAGATTTGAAATCCCACCAATCCCTTGGCTTGCCCCAAGCTCTGAACTTGAACTCTCACCAATCCCTTCTCTGACCCATCCCCTGGAACCCTATATAAACCCTGCCTTTGCTCTCTGTTGCTTCTTGCCCAAGCAGAGGCAGCCACCCCCCTTGGTTCTTCTCTCCCAATAAGTCTTTTGTATGAGGTTTGATGTGTGGTATGACTTTGTGGTATTTCTTGGCTCCCAATTGATAGGATACTTTTCCCTTCAGAGTTGTAATACTTTGGGGAAACCTTCCTCAGCTGGAGCAGAGCTGTAACAGTTTGGAAAAACCTTCTCCCACCTGGCCTGGAGCAGGAGGCTCTAATCAGGGGAGCCTCAGAGCTGTAACACTTACCATAAACACCTTTGAGTCTTTCCAATAATAATTACTTAGTGATCAATAACTGTTAGTAGTTATTTTGAGAATTAAAACTAATAAGCAAGCTCTGAAATTTTAGTTATTTAACTTTGAAGAATTTTGTGAGAAAAAACTGCAGCAAGCTGCTAGTAAATGAAATGTTTTAATGTTATGGTTAACATAGACAATTTGATGTTTAAAATAGTGCTTTTATATGTAAAACTGTTTGTCTAGATCATCTGTCAGTGGACTCGGACTTCCCCAAGGGCCTCGGGAATGCAGATCTGGCATAGTCCTACATTAAGCACTAGTGACCAGCCCTCTGGACCTTGGGCTCCAGCAGGCTTCCACATACCATGAAAGAAAGGCTGGTTTGTCTAGTGGACCAAAGGACCTGATCCAGAGTCTACACCATCCCTCTATTCTAGGTAATGTTATAGAATCCAGAACAAGATACATTAGGTTTCTAAAGGCTATGTCTGCTTCTCTGGTCTGTGAGAATCCATTCCCTTCTTTCCATCCACTGAAGTTCTGCACTTTAGTAGATGCATGTAAGCGGATGGTCAAGGGCCTGTCTATATTTATTTGTTACATAGATAGCAGAAGTTAGAGGAATATGCAAGACCGTCTATATGGCCTCATTTGAACTTCCTAGTGTATGATGGAAACTGGAATGAGAAGAGATGTAGAAGATTCTAGGATTTCAGGCTGCAATCTGGGGACTAGGATCTAGAGAATAGCTCCTTCACTACTCTGACAAATTTTGGTCTGGAGCAAAAAGGAATCTGGGAATAAAGTTTATAATGAAGGTACTTTTCAAGTTTAGATGGAACATATTCAATAGTTATGTTATATAAGCAAAATGCCATGCTAGTAAACACTTGCATCTATTGGAGAATAAACATGAAAGCAAACATTCACTCCACTGGAGTGTTTGCTGTTCATTGTGATCAAAGGTCAAAATGCAGCTAGGCTGACCTATTTCAGCCTACTAACATAATGTTACTAAATAGAAATTTGGGGAGATTGGTGCATAATTAGTTTTCTCAAGAATTCTCAGAACATTAATGTTTATAATTGTAAGCTTTTGTCCATATGGTATAATGACCTTAATCAGTACACCCATCCTGAGCTCCTAATGGTCTGCCTTAGTGTATAGAAAATAGCAGCACACAGCACACTCTTGTATAAAACCATGTTTATTAACCATGTGACTTTAGGCACATCATCAATCTACAAATTAATCTGTACTTCACATCTTGCTTGACTAAAGGAGAGAAAGCATTTGACGGCATCTAGCACAATTCTTGGCACTTTATTTACAACCAATAAATGTTGCTGAAAGAATGAATCATAGGCATTCAATAAATTTTAATTTCTTTTTTTTTTATTATCATCTTTGGGGAAAATTCAAGCTTTTCAGTTTAAGCTGTTCTTAGATGTCTGCAATTTTCTGCATTTGTTTTTAAATCAGAGCCTTTTCTTAGAGGACTCCAGTGGTAGACATCTCAGTTTCATGAAGTCCCCAAGGGAACAGTGCTTACACTGCATTACTCCTTTTAGAAAGATTGGTAAAATTCCATTTGGCTACGTGTCTGTTATCTGAGTCCAGGGAAAGAAAGTTTGTTTTTATGCTCTGACTTTGTTCTCAGCTGTATTTTGTATCCCAAGACAGTAACAGAAAAAGGGCTCTGAATTAAAACTTGAAATTTAGTTATTCCGTATGTTGTCCTCGGTGAGGAATGTTTTGAGTTTTGAATATGAGTGTGTACAAAACAGTGAAGTGCAGAAGATTCAATGGTGCTCTCAGCAATTTGTCTAATTCCATAAAACTTCTTTGGAGAGGAGCAATTTCTAGATGTAATTTCTGCATCTCATGAACATATCCCATTGGTTGTTGATTTATGTAAGCATTGTTGTTTTCTTAGTCGTTTATAGTGGCAGGTATCCAGCTCTCAGAGAGGGATTTTCTCCTAAACTATTATGTTTCATGGCTGCTTTTACAACCTTATATGAGCAGCTTCTTCATCCTTGATATTTTACCTGACACCTAGGGGAAGAATGGCTTCTAAATGTCAAAGATCTTGTCTGCGAGTCTTACTTTGCTAGCGAAAACTAGCAATTTCTCCAAAAGAGCTTCAAAAAAGGAGAACCTATAATGAGAAAACAAATGTATTGAAAATTCATTTGGATAGATGGCTAAATGGAAAAGCAGATTTGTAAATATGAACATCATTTTGAAGGCAGAGTCAGGGAAAAATCATCAGTAAGTTCACAAATATGATTTGTGACTTGGAAAAACTTAAGACATTTTCTGATCCAATGATCTGATCTTATAAATGATGAACATGGGATGCTTGCAAGCTAGCATAAAGCCAGATGCCATCGGGGACAATCTAGACATTTCTATTTTTAATACTAGCTAAAATAGGTTAGATATGGTGATAACAGTAATACTGAAACAGCTTAGGGGCTTACCACAGTGAAGACACTGAATAAGCCTCATTCCCAACATGGGAAGCCTGGAGAACCTGCATGATACCCAAGGTTAATGAACTCCTCAGTACTTGTGACACAGCTTGGAAAGCAAGCATGGACAATTACGCAATTATGCATGACATTTACAGATTCATACTTGCAAGTGACCCATCACAGATTCATTCTTAGTTAATCATGCTTTTCTTGAAGGAGATTAAGACTCTTCCTTGTGTTTTTAGAAGGAGAAAAATGGGAATATTTTTAAATAATGCAAATATCAGAAAATCCTTATTCATCATATAATCATGAACAGACTTCAAATGTTTTAAGTCATAGATATCAAGAGCAAACATGTAACACAGAGAGGTATAGTAAGATTTACCATAAAAATAAGATGCTTTGATCATTTGAAAGCTATAGCTGGTCAAAATGCAGTCACAAACTTACCGTGGGATGCAATTAATACATTTGTAGCACAACCGCTATATCTAAGGCTCAGAAAGCATCATGGAAGAGGGCTCAGAAGGATTGTAAAAGGACATTTAATTTCTTCAAAAAACAAGAGGACATAAAGTGGGGGGGGGTAGGAGGGAGGAGAATGTAGATTTGCAGGGAGTTGGTTGATTGATTATAATCATTACACTTTATATGAAATTCTCAAACAATTAATAAACTATTGTATTATTTTTAAAGATATATTGATGATTTGATTAGATAATTTTGATTATGGAAAATACATTATAGAATCATGACTGAGTAGTCAAAAAATTTCTCCCATCCTGGAGACCATATTGTTACCTGGCTGAATTAGTAAGAACCATGTTGTCATAGAACATTGATGTATCTAAGGAAAGGCCCAGTTGGGATATGCAAAAACACTGACTTAATCAAAAAGGAGTTGGAAGATATAACAGCATTTCTTCTGTACTAGTGAAAAACCTGGCACTACAGGTGGAAGTATTCTTCTTTACAGGACAGGTCCAATGGCAGTTTCTTTGGACTAAACCATTATTGAGTCCAAATCCAACTTGGATTTTGATGGGGAAATCAAAGGGAAAAGTGAACTCACCAACTTACTATGAGTATTTGACATTTGCGTATTAGTACTTACCACAATTGAAAACACTTCTTTCAGCTTTATATACTTCAAATTAGATATTGTAAGGCAGCCCCAGTAAATGTCATCAACTCCAGGAAACTGACATTTTCTATTCTTCGCATAGACAGTACTTGATTGTGATAAATTCACCCAGGAAAGGATACTGAACAAGTCCTTCCATTCATCAGCTTGGGGGAATTTCTCTTGGTGACCTTTGACCTCTATCACCCTGCCAATGATCCTTTATTGCTTGACTTCTCCATTTGTGTAGTTAATTTTAAAAATCACAATGATAACTGCTAGATAAATTCACTCCTGAATGAGTTCTTGAATATACAGAGAGCCCAAAAAGTATACCCTGAAAACCTGAATAGGTATTGGGTGGGGGAAACAGGACTTAAGTCCTGAGGGCCAGCAGAAAGAATGGAAACAGGCAACCTCAGAAGGTAGGAGAGGGGGCCCTCTAGAATGTACCAAAAACCTGAGAGGTGAGAGACTTTCAGGACTCAAAGGGAGGGACCTTAGATGAAATGTGCTACAGTGGGGAGAGGGAACTTGTAGAGCCCACCTCCAGTAGAAAGACAGGTATTAAATGGAGGGATGAGGTTGCCATCCCACAGTCAAAAACTCTGACCCAGAATAGTTCCTGTCTGAAAGAACTGCAGAGACAAAAATGGAGAAGAAACTGAGGAAAAGAAGGTCCAGTGACAGGCCCCAAATGGGATTCAGCTCAAGCGGAGGTCCCAAGGCCTGACACTATTACTGATGCTATGGTGTGCTCACACAAAGGGGACTATCATGACTGCCCTCTGAAAGACCCAACAAGCAGCTGATAGAATCACATGCAAATATTTATACCCAATCAATGGACAGAAGCTGGTGACCCCTGGGGTTGAATTAGGGAAAGGCTGGAAGAATCTGAGGAGAAGGGCAACCCTGTAGGAGGACCAGCAGCCTCAACTAACCTGGACCCCCCGAGATCTCTCAAACACTGGGCCACCAACCAGGCAGCATATACCAATATGAGACTCTCATCACATATACAGCAGAGGACTGCCAGGTTTTGACTCCGTCAGAGAAAATGCACCTAATCCTCAAGAGACTGGAGGCCCCAGGGAGTTGGGAGGCCTGGAACTCCGTGTTTTATGTGCTCACTAAACAAAAGAAAAATAGATAAGGAAAGGATTGGTCTCTCTTTAAGATGGTTTCAAGTACAATTATCTTCCATTGAAGCAGGATTATTTGGGACACATATTTTAATCAGCAGTTTGATTTTTTGTGTTTCATTTTTATAAAACCCAGAGGTAAATACTATTATTTAAATTGAGGAAACTAAAATTCAGAGCTGTTGGGTAACTTGCTCAAATTCTCAAAGCTAGTAAAATGGGTCTGGAATTAAAATGAAGGTTTGGCTTCAAAATCTGAGCCCCTCTCACCATTATGTGACAATGGAGAGAACAGCAATACCTAGCATATCCATGCATACACGTGCAATGTACATGTACAGGAGTATATACTACATATCCTCGAGACACTCCTTATGGAGCTTCTGTGTCACTGAGGGTCACAGACAATGCAGAGTAGATCTCTGGTAGAGTACTTGCCCTAGAAAGAGTAAGAGCTAGTGTTCTGTCATTACCTGAGAAAAATAAGCATATAGCTGGATAATTTCAATTAGAAGAAGCTATACAAATAATGAGGCTCCAGAATGGAACAAGCTGGTTTTTAAATCAATGTAAATGCTAAAAACGCTGAGCTAAATAAGCAAGGAGAAGGACTGTATCTTTGGAAGCTTGGAAACATTCCAGGCAGAGAGAACAGCAGGATTAGAGAGAGGGCGAGAACATTCCAAGGTAGAGCCAAACAAAAATGAGCGGAGGTCAGCCTGCCATATGTGAGGGACACACAGGCCATGGTGACAATTGGATGAGGGAGGAGAGATTAAGGTATACAAAAATCAAATCATTTAAGATCTAGTAGAACATGTAAAGGAAACACCAACATCTTTCCATGAATTCAAGAAATATACGAGTCAGGGGCATTAAACAGTTTTGAAAGACAGAAGCTTTTCTTCCTAACTCTCCTTTCCACGAGTTTTCTCTGCCCAAGTTACTCTACCCCTTGTTCTCTCCAATACCTGATGATATACAGATTTGATTTTAGATATGAAAACAACTGCATTCTTTTGAGCCCCTGCTTACCACAAAGTTAGCCATTCTCTATAAAATCGCCTGCTGTTGTGGCAGACATGCCTCCTCAGCAACAGCTTACATCAGCAGACCTAACACACATACATCTCGAGAAGTCAGTGTACAGGATTTTGACGATCAGGAAAATGTGTAATTAATATTTGGTGGCCCAGGAAACTCAGCATGGGAGGAACAATGCAGAAGAAGAATGTTATCTATGAGTTATAGGACATGATGCATCCAACTTCTACAGAGTTTCTGTTCTGGAATACTGGCCTGGCATCTATGGGATCATCTCAAGAGTCGTTGGTTCCTTGTGTATCTTCAGGCAAGGGTGCAAAAGTTCAAAGGTCCAATGAATTAACAACAACAACAACAACAACAACAAATTTATATTTGGGATTTGTTGATAAGATGTCAAAGTTGAATTTAGAATATGACAAGAAGAAAATATGCTCGACAGTAAGTCTCACAAACATGGTTCATTGCATACAGCGTATTTGTGAAAACATGCTAATGCCTTTTGCACCTTAGAAGCTACGTCCTAAATCTCACATTCTTTCCTCTCCCAGATAGATTTACAATTCTTTTTTATTTGCACTTAGTTTTAAAGGGCCTTGTAACCTTCTCCTTTTTCTCTCTTGATCGTTTTTCTAATAAGTGCCCAGAGCTCTTGGCATAAAGAGAGTAACTCACTCCTCACCCCATGACATTAACAGTGGGAACAAATGCTGGCACACGTTATATAAAGAATTTGAAAAAAGGCTCATCCATGAGCTCATTATTTGTCTAGCCACATCAAATTCTTCAAAATTATTCTTTATTTTTTCCAAATGAATGATCATTCTATATAGAAAATGAGAAGCCACTCAGAGGTGGTTGATCCTGATCTGCACTTGACTTGCAAAAGAAAAGCTTAATGTTTAGATTCCTTAGAAACTGGAATGAAGAAAGTATTCCAGTGGGAAAATTGTTTGTTCTCTTAAAAAATTACTTAAGAGGGTTTAGGCTGGCCTATTAATGTCTCTGACAAATTGATAAGCACAGACATCCAAGACTGAGAACCCCATGAAATGCTAATGGAAACCTGGAATGCATTTGTTTTAGGGAACACTGGCGTTACTTGGCTACATTTATGAACTCAGTGAGAGGTATACTTGGTGGTAAAATTTTCTTCTTTCCTCTTTAATTAGTAAGAGGAACTATCAGCATCTGCCTTATTATAATGATGTTGATTTTTTTATTTTTAACTTATAATATTTGATATTATTGAACTAAGTAGCAGTAATAGTATTATACACACACAAAATATGAAATATCACATCAATTCATTATTTTTGATGAAACTGGAAGTGAAAGAAATTAAGAGGGAGATATGGCTGCATAATTTGAGATAGGGAACATCTTTGCTTTATACTTAAATGCTTTATATCTGTTTCATTTTCTTCTACTATAAATTATTACATGATCATAAAAATTCAAACAACACAGAAGCCTAAGAAGTAAATAAAGTTCTCCTCATCATGTCTGTCAACTAGTTTGAGAAAATCATGGTAACAATTTAGGAGGTGTATTCTGAGACTTTTAATATTTGTATAGGGTTACACGGTGTGTTCCCATACAAACACATACACTTCTACATGAAGCATGTATGTTTGTATATAAGAAATGAGAGCATTATATATATTCTTGCATTTATAATTCCTGTTGTATTTCAATGGTGAATTAGTCTTCCCCATTTAAAATTTTAATTAACACACAAAAACTGTATATATGTATGTAGTACAGTGTGATAAATGTATATAGCATATAATTATCAAATCATGGTAATGAGTATTTCTCAGCAAACAGTTGTAGTTGATTTGTGCAAAGGGCCTTTGAACTTGTCTTTACTAATTTTTTCTTCCTGTATTTTTTTTCTGTTTTTTATTTATTCTTTAGTCATTTTTTTTAGAGCCCAGACTTTATCTCCCTCCCAGTTCACTTTTCGACTGTTTCACATCCCACACCTCCCCCACCCTCCCAACTCCCCACCCCAGCCTCCAAGAGGATGTCCCCACCTCCCCACCCCCACCCCACCAGATCTTCCCATTCCCTGGGGCCTCAAGTTTCTTGAGGGTTAGGTGCATCTTTTCTGACTAGTCCAGACTCAGCAATCCTCTGCTGTATGCATGTTGGAGGCCTCATATCAACTGTGTCTGCTGCCTGGTTGGTGGCTCAGTGTCTGAGAGATCTTGGGGATCCAGGTTAGTTGAGACTATTGGTCTTCCTATAGGGTTGCCCTCCTCCTCAGCTTCTTCCAGCTTTTCCCTAATTCTACCACAGGGGTCAGCAGCTTTCCGTCCATTGGTTGGGTGCTAGTAACTGCATCTGACTCTTTCAGCTGCTTGTTGGGTCTTTTAGAGGGCAGTCATGATAGGCCCCTTTTTGTAAACACACCATACCCTCAGTAATAGTGTCAGGCTTTAGGGTCTCCCCTTGAGCTGGATCCCAATTTGGGCCTGTCACTGAACCTCCTTTTCCTCAGGCTCTTCTCCATTTTTGTCCCTGCAGTTTTTCAGACAGGAACAATTCTGGGTCAGAGTTTTTGATGGGATGGCAACCCCATCTCAAAGGACTCAACTCATCTTTCTATTTTTTTGTTGAAAAAAATTTTTCCATACAGTATATTTGGATCTCACTTCCCCTACCTCCTCTGAGATCCACATGACCTTACTTCTCACTGAGAACCACGCCTTTCTCTCTTCCCGAAGACAAACAGGCATCTAAAGAATAATGAAATAAGAAAGATAAAAATGAACAAACAAATTTGAATAGGAAAAACCAACCAAACATAAGAGTCAAAGGAAAAGCACAAGAAACATATAGATGCAGACATACATGCTCATACATAAAATATACCATCTAAACTACAGTCACCTTAGTATACTGGTTAGCATTAGAGCTTATTTCTCCTATCTCACTACAGTTTTGTTACTTTACTATTTTTTACCTGTTGATATTAGAACAATGAAATTCCCTTTTATATCTTTTCAGTAAAATTTAAATTTGTTAGTTTTATTTCTCACAGGACAAAGAGAAACTCTACATATAGAAAGTAAGGGATGTAAATAGTCATGGCATAAGCAGCTATGAGATCTTTCCAGGGAATCGACTCTGTGTGTTAGTTACGGTTTCCCAAGAGAGCCAATAGGATGCAGAAACAATGCATGACAAATTTGTATTAGAGCTGGTTCTATTATCACGGTGTCTGAGCAGTTCTACGGTAGGATGTTTGTAACTGATTAGCCAGGGAAACCTTGGAGTATAGCTCAGTACTTAGTCAAAGAGGACACATCTGGCACATTGGTGGTGGTTTTAAAGTGAGGTAGCGGCTCTGTCTAGAGACTAAAATTCTAAGAGGCAGAAATTCTAATGTCTGAGTGCAGGAGATAGTGGATGCCCAGTTCAAGAAGTAAGACATGACTCACTCCTGTCCTGTATCCTCTCCTATTGAGCTCCTCCGCATTAGAGGATGCCAGTGTACACTGGCAAGGGTGAAGCTTTATTAGGCATACTGGTTCAAATGTTAATCTTTTTCAAAAGCACCCTCACAGATACTCTCAGAAATGCTTTATCTACTTTCTGAGAATCCCTAGTAGACAAAAGCCATTAACTATAGAAGTAACTTCTCATATACATGATGTCATGTGAAAAAAATATGTTCACTGTAGCACTGTTAGAAAAAGGAAAAGATAATCTAATACTTACAAATAAGACAGAATGACTAAATTAGTTTACATCTGCCTGTGCCTATGATACATGTTGTGTAGTGGTGGGAATCGAGCTGTTCTAGTTGGGCATGGCTGAAGTTTGTGAATTGGGTTTATGTTTACTCCACATAACTTCTATCTTCTTGTTCCAAAGACTGTTGGAAGAATCCTGTTTCTTTCATGGTGAAAAACAGGACAGCAAGAGAGCTCACCAACCCAACAAGTATTATTAAACCACTGATTACATCAGGCCTGACATGCTATGTGTTAAACCAAGCCATATGGCTAGGGCCAACACAAATAGGCAAGAAGTTTACTCTTCTTTATGGAGGAATTCAGGGTTGACTGGAAGGGGTAACTATTTGTCAATAATATAAGGGCATTTATCCAACAATATTTCACCAACTTAGAAATATTAGTTAGACATATCCATAAATTCAAGCAAAAGTTCAATCTATTCTAATTTAATTTTAATTCTAATTTCAAAGTTGTATCCTGAGTTTACAGCTCATACCCCATTCTCTTGCATCTAATTTCAGATTTCAGGCATGACTTTAGACAGAGCATAGGAAGGCCTGCTCTTTCTTCTCTCCTCCTTTCCTTGTTTTTTTTTTTTTTTTTTTTCTTTTATGAAAGTAGATACATTAGGCCAGTCATCTCTACCTTAGCTGGTCACAGCATTTCTACACGTGTCTTTTGGCAGCCTTTGCATGAAGACTGGGATTGACTGCCGATGTCACCCTATGACTGACATGTTAGCACAGGCTATAACTGATTGTGGGATACAATAGGACTCTCTAAGATTTTCTTATTGTCACATTCTCCAATATGAAATTCTTTCTAGCTTGATGTTCTTGAACCCTCTCAGCTTATACTGTCAATTATCCATCTGACAGCCTCTTGATGCTGTTACTTATGTCTGTATACTCAGAGCCTTTGGGTGCATCCTGAACAAGGCCGTTTTTGTTTAACTACCTTTTGCAGTTTCATGTTACCTGGCACAATCTAACACCTTTGCCTAGCTTCACCATTGATGCTCCTTCCTCTAATCCCTTTCATCCTGCTTCAGTAGTCATAGAAGGAAGATGAGCGCCAGTGCTCCCTAAGTATAGGTCAAACTATGGAATGACATGGAGGTGCCAGGCTAGTATAGACAGCTCTGATGCCTTCAAGTAGTCACTGAGAGTCTTTGTTCATTGAGTTTGACTTGGAGTTAAGGGCATCTTTCTCCATCTCACAAGAAGTAGGGGTTAAAGAAAAGGCACAAAAGTCTTATGGACCACTGAACACCACTCCCACGCCCTTTTGGCTCTCTAACTTCCTCTTTATATAGATTGAAGACTATGGAGGGGAGGAGAAAAAGCTTATTGAGACATGACTAGAAAATCCAGCTCTACTTCTAAATAAGCCTCAATCCCATTCTGGCCACAGCTGTTCTGCCTTCAAAACATAGCAACAACAAAACAAATCACATTAGCATTAGATAACAAGAGTGAACTTGAAGAAGATAAGAAAAAGTTTCAGATTAGATCAGTATTAGGTAGTGTGTAGTTAACAGTTTCCAGCCAAGATCAGTCATACTACTAATAAACTTAAGTCTGAAGGGCTTAATGTGAGTGGCCTGCCTTGGTAAAAAATGGACACCCTTAATTTTTTAAACAGGTGGGAACCTAGGAATAAGTTTATGTCTACAATGACTAAACTAAGAAAGTTTTAATCTTTTGTATTATGACTTCAGCTGTCTGCCACTTGCGCTGTGGTGAGCCAAATTTGGGTTAAATATTGGGATGACAGACTTCCTAGTAGAAATGTTCCAGCCAAATTCCATTCTTATTGACACTGTGAATAATAGTACTAAATCTAAGTTAGACTTCTGATGCTCATAATAATAGAGAGGAAAAGTGTTGATGAAAGAAGAATTTATGTTCTGTTACTTCCTAGGTACATGCCCATAGACAGTTTAAATGCTCCAAATTTCTATATTTTCATCTGAGAATTGAGAATCCCAATAACTACATTATATTCTCATTGTAAATAAATATATAACTGATTTTCTATCTTTAAGCAGATACATAGTACGAGTTCAATAGCTATTTGTTTGAGTTACTATTGTAGGTTTTTTTTTTTTTTTCTGTGAAGAGACACCATGACCAAGACTACTCTTATGAAAGAAAGCATTTCACTAGGGGTTTGCTTATAATTTCTGTTTCAGAGGGTTAGTTCATTATCACCATGGTTGGGAGCATGACAGGTGTGGTGGTGGAGAATTGGCTGAGTACTACATTCTAAATTGGAAGCAGAAAGAGGGAGAAAGAGAGAGAGATGAAGAGAGAGACTGGATCTGTCATAGGCTTTTAAAACCTCAAAGTCCACCCCAACAAGGTCACACCTATATAAGTCTATGGGGGCCATTCTATTATGAATATGCTTGACTAGGGAATTTTTACTGCAGTTCTTGACTTAGACTCTGTACAGAAACTCCTTTATTTGAATAACCTTTGCTTTTTATAAGTTGTAGTTTCAGAGAATCTGGTAAGGGAATTCACAATTTGAATTATATCTGTCTAATCAAAATAGAAAGTAAATAAAAGACTCTATTTTGGGAGGTGAGGCCCAGCAAATAACCTTTGCTTTTTATAAGTTGTAGTTTCAGAGAATCTGGTAAGGGAATTCATAATTTGGATTATATCTGTCTAATCAAAATAGAAAGTAAATAAAAGACTCTATTTTGGGAGGTGAGGCCCAGCAAATATTTTGAACAACATCCAAAATATGCTGATATTTAATGTAATTGCTCCAACAATTTGTTGTTTTCTTTTCCCCACCCTAATGCGTACACACATGACACCATCACACCCTTCTCTTCTGTGATTACCAGTTGAAGAATAGTTAACTCTGTGTGGATGGTAGAGGTGTTAATTGGCATCCATGGATGGATGTCAGCATAATCAGGAGAAAGTTCACATTGATTTGCTTGGGGTTTTATGATCTGACAATGAAATACTCTATCGGGGTCCTGGGTTGGAACTCTTATCTCCAGTTGGTGGTGTTCTTCTGAATGATTTTGGTACACTTTTGAGAGATTGCTTGATGGTGGGAGGTCCCTGTAGGGGTCAGCTAGTAGGGATCCCAGTGAAGGAAAAATGAAACTCAGTTTGCCCTGATTTAGGTAGCATGTGCTAGACCAAGAGATCTTGGAATCTGACATTAGATCATATATTTTTGACATATTTAAGAACAGCACAATTTTGGATAAAATGTTTCAGATAACAATTAACTCAGACCTATGAGTTCAACAAATCTTAAGACATGTTTATATTGAGGCTCTTTACAAAATACATACGGCTTTATCCTTAAGGTGGGTTCTTGTTGACTTAGAAACAGTGCTCAAGATAAGGGTTTTGGAAGAATGATGGAGGTAAACATAATCCCCATGGGGGTCAGGAGTTATCCTGACCCGAAGGTAACACAGAAGTCACTTAGGCTGTTGTAAAATACAGATGACATCTCTCACAAGGATGAGTTTTATGGCCTAGAAATAATGTTCCAGGTTTTAGGTCGAAGGGATCTGGGACAAGTAAAACACAAATCCTGGACGATATTGTTGGAACCCTGCTCATTAGACAGCAAAATATCACTAGGTTGTAAACTACATCCATTCCCAGCATTCCAGGAGGAAGACAGTTACACATCTTTCCTTTGAAGGATGCCTACGAGTTTAACCTTCCTGGTTTCTGCAGTGCTTCTCTTGTACACAAGCACTTTTTGCCTATTACAGTTGATGAACAAAGAGGCCATGCATTTAAAGGAGAGCAGAGAGGCCTTAGAGGGAGAAAATAGAAGGGATAAATGTAATTAAAAGGCTATCTCAAAAATAAACAAACAAAAACATAACCCTGACTTTTTATTCATTCTTTCATGAGCAGGTATTGCAGCACAATGAAGGCAAGTGAAAATTTCACATTGCATAGCTTTTTGACAATTTTTAATGCTCTTATAACAAAAGTGTACATGATAAAAATACTATAGTTTTAAAATATATTTATAGAGATTTACTTTATGTACGTTACAAAATCAAATTGTTTTCTCCTGAAGCAAGACAAATTATCATGTTATATTAACTTACTATAGAGCTAAAAATATCTATTTGTACCATAAGGTCAGAATAGAGTTGCCTGTATTTTCTATTAGAACCTTTTGTTCTCATATCAGGCCTCTAGTTCGTGTCAAATTGATTTATTTTTAGAACATTTGGAAATCTAATTTTACTTTTTCCCACATAGATTATTAATTCCCATTTTTTTTTTAGTATTTCAAAGGATTTCTGGAATGTAAGTTTGGTATTCAAACTAGATGAAGGTTTTTGTATGGTGCAGCACACACCACATCACTTGTCTGAGATACTTGTTGCAATCAGCACCACTTTAGTCTTGCATTTGTATTCCCCACAATTCATATGTTGAAACTTGGCCATCCATGTGTTGGTATTAGGAAGTGGGGCAGTTTGGGGTAGTTAGTGCTCTTATAAAAAATGAAAATGAACATCCCGTCTGCACTTTACCATGTGAGGAGGCAGAAAAGTGCTGTCTATAAATCAGAAAGCGGCCCCTACAGACACCGCCCTGTGCTGAGGTGAGTCAGTTTGTTTCAGTGGATACTCTGATATTTGTGCAGTGATGAAATCGTCTAACAGTACGTTTCTCAGAATGGTATCCCCATCGGAAGCCATACCTGATCCAGGATGGAGTGTTCTCCAAAGGTGGAGTGGGCAAAATTTGTCAATGTAAAAAACTGCTGAAATGGCCTTTCTTCATGTCAGAGGTTTGCTCAGTAGAGGTTTGTGACCTCATTGATTAAATCCACACTTACTATGGTGAGCAGTAACTGCTGGTTTCAATAGTGTGTCTCCCCACAGATAAGTTTACTATTTGGCGAAGCCTGTAGTTCTGTTTTGTTAACCCTTTAAGCCACATAAATACTAGCTATTGATTAAAAATCAGTGTCCATCCTGCTTATTTAAGGATCATTTTATTCAATAGATTGCTAAAGAGGAAGCGTAGTGTAGGAAGAGTAGAAGACAAAGTGTAGTGTCTCATTTTGCTTAACAGACTTCAATAACTGCCAAACAGAATTGACCTCATTTAGAATTAAAGGGGTGGAACCAGAGACAAGCAAGAAAACATATTTCCTCTTGTTCCTCAGAAGAAAAAAAATCCCAACTTTCAGCATTGTTTGTATTTGTTATTTAGTAAGAATTCTTCCATTTAACTGTGCAAACCAGTGTGGCTG
Source organism: Uromys caudimaculatus (assembly GCA_028551405.1). Taxonomy (NCBI): domain Eukaryota; kingdom Metazoa; phylum Chordata; class Mammalia; order Rodentia; family Muridae; genus Uromys; species Uromys caudimaculatus. Next base: position 63,309,048 of record CM052701.1, read on the forward strand.
CATATTGGTCGGCTCTGGTTAACTCAGTGGCTTGACCAAACACTGCACTCAATTCCAGCCCCTCCTTGATGACTTACCACCTACAAATGCAAGCAATTGGCTTTGAATATTTTCACTTGCAGAAACCTGCCAAGATGTCTAGTAATACAGTGTGACATATTATTTTTCTAGGATGTATTTAAATAAGGAGCTGCTGAAATCTTATTTGTCAAGAATTCAGAATTTTATTTTGAGACCACAATTCTTTGAATGGTGAAAAGATGTTGTAGATTTATGTGACTAGAAAAAAACCATTCTAGTTAATTCAGGAGAATTAAGTTCAACCCAACTATAGATGGTAAATACTTAATTTCTCATGGTATAATTATACAGACTTTACAAAGCATCTTTATATATAAAGTACTAGTTCAGGAGAGATGATGAGGTTAATTTATGCTGCTTACAATCTACTTAGGCAGGAAAATCTCAATAATGGGTACTAAACACTCTTGACTGTGTTAAGAAATCTGCTTTAATGGTGGGACTTCAGGGGCTAACTGGATCAAAAGGTAATGGTGACAACATATGGTTTGTCTTTGTGATGATCTAAGTGAGATTGTCTTGTATAGGCTTGCATACTTGAATACAAGATCTCAAGTTTGTGGTAGTGTTTGGGAGGTTATGGGAAAGCACAGCCTTGTTGGAGAAAGTACATCACTGCAAGTAAGCATTGAGAGTTTTTTTTCAAGTAAATTTTCTTGTTAAAAAAATCACTGCAAATAGATGGAAACAACCTTGAGTATAATTATCCAGACTCAAAGCCTATACAGCATGTATGCAGATAGAATTGGCTTTGAGGGGTAATAGCTTCATAGCAGGGCTAGTTAATGCTCTGCTTTGCAAAGTTGATCTCTCAGCTTCCTGCTGCATCCATTCACAGCTATGCTTACTTGTCCTTATGGACTTCTCACCTGGACAAGCAAGCCAAATAAACTTTCTACTATAAGTCACTTCTACTAATAATATGGTAACACAGTAGCAGAAAAGTAATACATACAATCTTCATTGTCAACTTGCCTGGACTTGGAACTACCTAGAAGACACATCTCTGGGATATCTGGGATGGAGAATTCAGAGCAGTTTAACTCAGTGTGAAAGACCCACCTTGAATTTGGGAGACAGTGTCCAATGGGCTGGGATTCTGATCTAAGTAAGAAAGTAGAATTTGAGTAGCTAGAACCTGACATCTGCTTCCAGGGTTCCCCAGATATTCTGGGGAATATCTTCCTTACAGCAAAGGCCTGATTCTCTCAAACCGTTAGCCAAATACATCTTCTTCCCTTACATAGCTTTTGATTATTTTGTCACATAAATTATGGTAGTTACTAACCCAGGATGTTAAGGTTTGAATGAGAGGAAACCAAGCTGTTTACCCATCTATCATGTAACATGTATATACATAAGTTTTAAAAAGGTCATTATTTAACTATAAATGATCACTTCAGTTTAGAGAGATCAGAAAGACAAAAATCTCAAGAAAGACAGAATGTTCCCCAGGTCAATAAGATGGTATAAAACCAGATTGAGGGTATTATTTTACAAAAAGAAAAAAGTTGCATGATTTAAAAGTGATGTTGGTTAGCAGAAGAAGTCAGACACAATCCAGGAGAAGGAGTGCCTTGATAGAGGTCAAAACACACTTCCACTGGGCAGAAGCTTTGTCCTTATCCCACAGAGGAGGGCATGAATCTCAATGAGTATTGCAGTCCCCAGAGTTAAGTATCATAGAAACAAGTCTTTACGTGTCTTGAGTCTGCAAATCAAAATGCCCTCTGGTTTCTGCATCACTTTTAATTAGGAGAAAATGAACAACCGAGAGAAATAGCTTAATAGTGGCTGATTCTTCTTCTTCTTCTTCTTCTTCTTCTTCTTCTTCTTCTTCTTCTTCTTCTTCTTCTTCTTCTTCTTCTTCTTCTTCTTCTTCTTCTTC